>JAPPUR010000028.1:0-481377 GCA_027569015.1 Ascodesmis sphaerospora | reverse complement strand
CTGATGAGCCACACACAGGCGAAACTCGATCAGTCTTCCCTTTGCGAACTGCGAGTCGGCATACCGTGTTAACCACTCATCACCTTCTGCAAATCAACGCGTCCCTCTTGTCTACATAACCCTAACCTCCCTCGTTGATAATGGCACCCAATTCGGTTCGATCTGTCGAAGTCGCCGGTACCGACAAAACCGCTACCGCTTCGACTCGTAATGCGTCCACCATCGGTGAACTCATCTCGACAATCCCTCAAACGTGGCGCCCAGCGCTTGCCCCCTACCTGAACGCCGTTCATCGCATTGCCGCGAAACTGTGCAACGTGCAAAACACGATTGCACAATACGACCGCCACACCGCCGAAGGGTCGTTCCCTGCCTCGATCCGCAACTCGATCCGCGACCCGAAAATCCAATACTCGAAAGAATACCTGGGAACCAAGGATGGCGTGGAAGTCAAAGGCCTCCTGGAATCCCACATCAAAAACGCACGCAAGAAGTTGCTAGAGTTCGCTCTGCTGCGTAAAAAAGAAGAACTCTTGGCCCTGCAGGAACAAGTGGGTTGGGACCCCTTGAAATGGAGACAAGTTGTCTCCGAGACTGCAACGCGCGCCGCCACCACTCTCAACGTGACCGTCCAGGGCGACACTGCCAGTGACACTGCCCCAGTTTGGACTGGAGCAGTTCCCGCCGCGTTGAAAGAAGACTGCACTATGCTTTGGGGACATGGTAGTACCTTCCACTACCGCGCCATCGCTATTGCACGCTCAGCTGCCGATCGCCAACTTGTGGAAAAGACAAAAAGTTTGTCCCTCAAGTCTAGCACCGATCAAGAAATGAAAGACGTCGACGCCGAGAAAACCACTCGGCAAGTCGTCGTCGACGAGATGCAGACTCAAATGAAGCTCCTCGAAACCAGACTTGTCCGGTCCCTTGGTACGTCGCTCGGCAAACGCCACGACAGACCGCTAACCGATACCAGGACAAGCAAGAAAGCCTGCCCCCCCAAAGAAGGGAAAGAAAGGCAGCCCGAACAAACCCACCGGCGTCGGGAAAGGGAAGGGACCAAAGAATGGACCCAAGAGGAACGGAAGGAGATGACCACTTCCGCATTTCTCGATCAATGTTCGAAGGAGTTTCGTCCATGGTTAGCTGAGACGTATCCTAAAATCTACAGTAGTCTGTCATCAAATACAAGATTGAAGATTGGCTTTGCCCTTGCAAAAATCTGGGAGGTCGACACAGCTCACACTGCGTCCCCCGGAATCTTTAAACATGCCTCTGTCCAAATCCCAGAAGACATTGAATACATGTTAGCTGTCAATCATAAATTCATTCTTCATCAGACTCCTGAAGATCACGACGTGGATTCAGCCAAAGCACAGCTGGAGCGTTCGGTTCGCAACCAATGGTTCTTCCGAAACAAAGAAGAAAGAGAATTTATCCCCAAATTCCATGTCAAAAACCAACATTGGAAGCCACCAAAAGCGTCACCCGCCATTGAACAAGGGATCCAGGCAGCCTTGGAAGTGATCGACTCCCAAGTGAGTCGAGCGTTCATGAGCATCGCTACCCGTCCCGCAGCCCTGAAGTTTTCACAATGGGCGAAAGTTCAAGACTTCCTACAAGAAAATAATATTCTTGTGAAGCTCACAGATAAAAATCTGGGACTGGCGGCCTTTCCTGTCAGCTGGTATGACACAGAAGTACTCAAACTGCTCACCGATTCAAACACCTATCGGCCCACCTTTGATGTACCTATTCAAACTCTTCTTGACACACTGCATGATAGGCTCCGCGTCTGGCGGCTGCCTCCAATCATGGACAAGTACATCTCGAGAAAAACAATGGCTGAGATCCCGGAGTTCCATGCGATTCCAAAAGTTCACAAGAACCCGTGGACCCTCAGACCTATTGTACCCTCACACTCATGGGTCACCACAACAACCTCAGAAGTACTCGATCATCTGTGTCAACCACTGCTGAAACACATGCCATGGATTGTGTCATCTACCAAAGAAGTCATCAATCAGGTCGAAGCAGTGAGAGTCACACAACAGAAGCCTGTTTGGATTTTGACCGGAGATGTCGTGTCATTCTACTCCAACATCCCACCTAAACAATGCGCTAAGCACATTGCTGGCCTGTGGCGGGAATTCTGCAAAGACTCTACCATCCAACCCCGCACGATTAGAGACATGTGCAGGTTCGTGATGGACCACAATTACCTTTCATACCAAGGACAGGCCTTTCACCAGATCAATGGTTTAGCAATGGGCACGGCATGCGCCCCAGTACTTGCAAACCTGTATGCTGGCGTTTATGAAAGAAAAGCCCAGGTTGTCAATCAAGAAGGAGTTCTTCTCTACGTTCGATATATTGATGACATCCTCTGCCTGTTCCAAGGTACGGAAGAAGAAGTCACTGGATTTTGTGACGGGCTTTCTATAGGTCCACTATCCATTACTTGGTCGCGTTCACTTCAAAAGAATGAGTTCTTAGACATTGAGTTGCTCAGAACCCCAGACCTTGGCCAGCGTGTGGTACACACTCGGCTATTCCGGAAAAAGATGAACCGACATCTCTACATTCCCTGGTCGTCAGCTCACCCTCTTCATACGAAGAAAGGCTTTGTCAAAGCCGAGCTCACACGACTTGCCATTATCTGTTCCTCATTCGAGTACTTTGCAGAAGCTCGAAAAGAATTTTATGGCAATCTGAGACGGAGGGGATATCCGGCTCAGACACTGATTGAATGGTTCCGCCAAATGTCGTATGAAGACAGGCCAGTCGTCCTTTTGTCACAAAAACAGAAAGATGACAAAGCGCCGCTTATGCTCTCAGGCCATTACAATCCAGTGTGGGACTTTGTAGATGTCAAAGAGGTCATTACTGCAGCAAGAAAGTTTTGGATTCAGGAAGAACTGCCTGAAGGCCTAGACAGACCGCTGATCAGAAGCCTCGGGAAGACAACAAGCCTTTTTGACTTGTTGTCAACCTGGAACAAGACAACATTGCTCTCTTCTTCGATTGGGGGGCCAGCTTCTCTCCCGTTGCGCGAAAAACTCCTCCGCGAGGGGGTTGCCACCTTGGCCAGTGGAGTGTAATGCACAGCCACACGCGACGGGCCGTAGCCGGCCAAGACACTCGTCTCCCAGGGATCGGACATGTGCTTGACATCGTTGAGGCATGAAACGGCTGTCCCTCGGGACCCTAGGACAAAGACCCAGGATCCTCCGTTGTGTCGATCCACACGGTCCGCGTCCCGCGTTCGGGGGCCCACTCATTCGGAACTCTGCCAGGGTGCTGGCCCCTGCGGGGGTACACCGCAAGGTGTTTCCGGGAGGTGAGCTTAAAGCGCCAACCAAAATGCAAGGCCGCCTATGGTTGCTTAGTACGTTTGGACCGCGCCCCGCGAACAAGGATGGATGGCCTCCCACGTTCAGTCAGCCCTCAGACACGAGTCCCACCTCTGTCCGTGATTGGCGGGAACTTGTGCCTTATTCCCAATCGTCGCAGAAGATCTTCAATGGTTCCATTGACACTCCGTCAATTGTTAGGGGAAATGAGTTCGAACCTCTAACCCCTAACCCCTAACCCTAACCGCTAACCCGGGAAAATTGTTTCTCCGACTTCCGACCAGACGGCGGAATGTTCGTCCGACGGGCTAATGTTCGTCCGAGGGTCATCCGGTGATTGGCTATTCTAGGCGCCGTGGCTGAAACATGCCGCGCGCCAAGAAAAGGCGCCAGTCCAATAGGGTGTTGACAAACGCGTCTCGTACGATATGCATGTCTCACGTCATGTCGGAATGCCTGCCGGCACCCCGAATGACTTAATGCATAAATACAAGACCGTTCGCCCACATACCGTCTTGCCCTGATGAGCCACACACAGGCGAAACTCGATCAGTCTTCCCTTTGCGAACTGCGAGTCGGCATACCGTGTTAACCACTCATCACCTTCTGCAAATCAACGCGTCCCTCTTGTCTACATAACCCTAACCCTAACCCTAACCCTAACCCTAACCCTAACCCTAACCCTAACCCTAACCCTAACCCTAACCCTAACCCTAACCCTAACCCTAACCCTAACCCTAACCCTAACCCTAACCCTAACCCTAACCCAAAGTCTGAACCACGGACGGGAAGAAGTTGGAGGTTGCAGCGGCAACTTGCAGGCAGAAGAACATGAAGGCAAAGATGTACAGTCGCCAGTCCTTAAAGGCAAGTTTGAAGCCATAGGTCCAGTTCTCGTCATCTTCGTCCACCTGTCCCGCGTCTTGGATCAATCTCCATTCAGCAACGGCGCGTTCGGCTGGGGTGAGCCACCGCGTTGTCGAAGGCCAGTCAGGCAGCGAGAGGGCTGAGAAGAGGGCGACGAAGATGGTGATGGAACCCTCAATGAGGAACAGCCATCTCCAAGATTCTAATCCTCGCGCGCCTTCAAGCCCACTCTTGATGCCTCCGCCGATGAGACCACTGAAAGCACTGCCTAGCTGAGTAGCAGAGAATAGAATAGCGCTTCGAAGTCCCATTTCCGATCGCTTGTACCAGGAGGAGATGAGGAATAATGCACCGGCTACACGCTCTTAGTTAGATCATTCTAGCCCATGATTTCCCAAAAGATTCCCGTAACTCACGATAAAAGGCTGCTTCGACAAAGCCCAGGAAGAACCGAATGGCGTACAAGCCAGCTGCATTTTGGATGATGCCTGTCAGAGTTGACAGAAGGCCCCAGAGCGCCATGCACGCTGGCAGGTACAGAGATGGACGCAGCTGTGCGAGGAACATGTTGGATGGGATTTGCATCAGAACGTATCCGACAAAGAGAATTGCGACGGCGGTGGCATATTGAGCAGCGGTAAGGTTGAGGGAGTCTGCCAAGCCAGCGACTTTGGCAGCAGCAATGTTGTTCTATCCAAGACATTAAAGAGTCAGCCAAGAAAAGTGCTATCCAATGAAGATGCAGGACCCGTCGACTTACTCGATCCAAGTAGTTGAGTACAAAAATGAGCCAAACACAGGCCAGGAGGCGAATATCCAGCTTGCGCTTGAGCTTCTTTTCAGCATCCAGGAACTCTTCCTCGGACATGGCCTGGGCAGGCGCAAGACGGTTCCGGTCCAGCTGTTCCTTGAGCTCGACCATTTCAACGGTGCCGTCGCCTTGGCCTTCGGTGACTTTGTCAGATGCCATACTGGATGCGAAGATCGTAGAACAGAGAGAAAAGGAGGTGGTGAAAGATGAAGTTTGGGTTGCTTCATGATTCACTGGTTCTAATAGCCTTTTTATGACTGACCCCGGTGCCAAAGCGCTGCAAGTAGCCCCAGCCCCCGGTGTAGGCCGCTTGTCCCCAAATTACCCCATGCTCCGGATTGACTACTTACTGTACTACTTACCCCATGCCCCAGATTTACTAAGTTGCTTTTGGTAATCTTATTCCCCACGGGGCGCTCGTCTTTGATTTGCCCTTCATAACTAAAACACGGCCAAAAGCCGAGGCTAGACATGGCCGAAACCCCGAAACCTTTTCCCGTACGAAAGCCGATGCAAGGAGAGGGAAGGAGAACCTCCCCTTTAGTGCCGTGTTCTAGACTGTGGGCCTATATTATTTACTATGTATGGTATGTGAGACGGTCTTCTGGCTTAACCCATCAAGGGGCAGGCTTTAACTATAATAAAGAATAGATTATCAAAATATCATAGTATTATGACCCGATGCTAATATAGTGGCCTTTTCCTTTTACTTTTACCTCCTATAGCCGCCTATATAGAAGAGTTATACCTAGCTATATTATTATAAAAGGATAAGCCTCTTATGGCGTATTTAATTACTTTAACCTCCGTACGAGAAAGAAGAGAATTATTCCTTTCTACCTTCTTAAAATAAGACTATAGTCCCTCTCGATATAATAGCTACTAATATAACGCCGAGAACCATAGTAATAGAAGTCCTTAGCTCTACCGCCGCCGCCGTTGGCTATAAGAACCTCTACCCTCTCCCTTCTCCTATTAGGGGGATATTTAGCCTCCTATAAAATACATAATTATCCTTATTTCGTAAGATCGATATATTAAAGTCTATCGACGACTAGATTATCGAGTCGAGGCTCTATATCGAATTTGCTATCCTAGGAGGTAAAGCCTTTCTTGCGGAATCATAGCGCCTAGGGGTGCCCTAGTATATTATACGCTTCGTATAATATAAAGAGCTCCTACGACTTAAAAGGCTTAGATATATAGAGCCTGAAGGTCTCCTCTTTATCGAGGCTATAAAGAGGAACATAGGCTGGCTTAATAGCCTACTACCGGTGATCGAGGAGCTGCGGGAGTAGCGAGCGCAAGAAGAATAGCATCGATAAAGTAAGAAGTTAGAGG
This sequence comes from Ascodesmis sphaerospora, assembly GCA_027569015.1. Classification (NCBI taxonomy): domain Eukaryota; kingdom Fungi; phylum Ascomycota; class Pezizomycetes; order Pezizales; family Ascodesmidaceae; genus Ascodesmis; species Ascodesmis sphaerospora. The sequence goes on along the minus strand of JAPPUR010000028.1, from coordinate 475,005 downwards.
ATAGGTTATGGAGGATACGTTGCTTAAGCTTCTTCCTAGCATAAGTCAAGGTGAGTAGATCAAAGCTTGTAAGTTATTGAGTCACAGTGCTGACTCAAGAGGAAAGAAGGTTTCGGTCCTGAAGATGGAAGGGTTTGGTGGCTACTGGGATGAGTCAACCGGAGGAGTACGGGTTAAAATGTGTTAGTTAGAGCTTAAATGTAATATCTCGGTGAATTGCTAAACTTTGGCTGGTTCATGTCATCTTTGAACACAATGATGGTATGTGAGACATAGCACGAATTGTGCAGCCAGGTTGAGTGGTTGATGGTCCAAGCCATCCTCAGCGTGTATCAACCGAACCCATAACCGGCACAACTCCCAATCCGCACAACGTAGTTTGAAACTTGTATGCTTTAGATATCTAATCTATTTACTGAGATTTCTTCGTCGAGTTAGAGTTCCTTTAGTCCTGTCACGGGTCTCAACGACCTCAAGACCTTCAAAGAGCTTGAAGTGCCCAAGATGCGCCGCAGAAGCTCTTTGTAGTCCCACCCAAGACCATTTGCCGCCAATAGGGTCAAGCTTGCCTGATCCTCACGGCCAGGTCGACCGTGTCCAGTCATATTCTATTATCACCTGATCAGATATGTTATAGACGAAGTGAACTGTTGGATCTTACCGGCTTCATGTTAACGTCAAACAGAGCAAAAGGCGAATCCGAAGAATCCTTAAACCTTCGTACATCAATACGAATCGGTGCAGTCACACCAAGGATGCTTGCTGCACGCTCGCATTCCCTGGCCAGCTTGTTGTATAAAGGGTCGGTTTCTCCGTTCTCAACTACTCTCGAGTTGGCCGTAACTGCCACCACGCCGTTATAAGGTGCAATACCGTCTTGATGATTAAAACGCGTGACGACGGGGAGCGGCCAATAGCCCTTGCCCTCTTCCGTAGGGGGCATGACAGTGACGGTTGCTTCCTCGCCTTGAAGAAACTCTTCCACCATGAACGCCATCGAGTTTTTGGAGAGCTCCCCAGAATGCGCCAAGAGTTCACTCTTGTCGTGGCAAACCTTCACGCCGTAGCTACCGCGGCCACGGATCGGCTTAACCACAACGGGATATGAGACATTGTCGGCCGATTCGGAGATGTTGGAGGCCGAGGACACGGTAAAGGCCCGAGGCATAGTGAAACCGCCAGTGGCACGAAGATAATCATTGACAAATTGTTTATCATCATACTTGCCGACCACGAGAGGACCCTGACCTATGACTCGAACGGAATCCTCGTAGGGATTCAGGCGCGTCGACGTCTGGAGCGGATGAGAGGCAAAAACAATGGTGTTAGACCATAGGTAGTTTGCCCCCTTGTCGATGGCATCCAAGATACCATCCTCGGTATCGGGAAAACACCAATCGCTATCCTCGGTGGGATTTGGGCTTCTGGTTGGTGCGACGACCTCGACACCGTTGCATTGGCTGAGGTTGTAGGCAATGTCGGCACCTGAATCTTGGTATCCACCGGGCTTTTTGGGCTTCCGAACACCGTTGATCATGGGAGGATCTAAGGCCTGGTAGAGAACGGCGACTCGTGAAGGGGCGCTGGAGGACGAATATCGGATGCCGGCGTGATGGGTGGCCGACAACACCACGCGACGAATGTGGTGGTGTGCAAGAAACGCGCGACACGTAACGTGCCGAGGCACAACAAGGGCTTGCATTTCCAAATGAGCAGCCGAGTGCAATCCTGGCCAAAGTCGGTGTGTAGAGCACGGAGTTGGCTTGGTTCGGTTAGGAATTTATTATCTGACTGGATGGAGAAAGTCTTGTGACGCGGGGGAAAGCCGACCCACGGATAGCTCCGCCGGTCATGGCAGACCGGGGGAGAGCCGCCTTCCCCTACCCTGTCTGTGCTTAGGTAATTTAGGGCAATGCCGCTCGTTGCATGAGCTCAGCGTGGTTGGAAGTGACACCGGCAGTAGGATGCCATTCATTGTCACGATCAGGGAGATGGAGTTTCGTGGTTGCTCCGTCGTTGCGATATATTATCTAACTATTCCTCTTAGGCCCCCTCCGTAGGTGTTTGTAAACCGTTCAATCGCGACAGAGCCTCGAACGTGCACATGTATTCATCCTCGGGCGTAACTTCGAAGTCAAAGCGGCACAAGTCCTCCTTGTAAGGGAACATATATGTTTGCGTAACCCTGCGCAGTGAAGTTAACCTTCGCGTGACAAACAAAACAAGAATCAGGAATCGATTCAACTTACCAGGCGTGTTCTTTGCTAGCCTGATACTCGTCGAGAGCTGCTCGGTTTTCGTGATAGCTCAAAAGAGCAAACTCAAATCCTTTGCTTCGCTCAATGGGGTCGGTGACGGATGGCCCTCCAACGATCAGACGGTTGTCTTTGACACATGACAGATTCTTGAGCTTCTTGAGCTCTCGGACGAAGGTATCTTTATGTTCTTGGGCCACGTCAGCCCGGAACTTGAAGAAGACTGATCCGTGTTCTATCAGCGACAATTCAAAATGGCCATAGATTTGCTGGGATGCCCACCGATATGGATGATTGTCATGGTGAAAGCTTTGGGGTTTGATCAGACGGACGCCGCTGTGTGCTGGTAAGACGTAATTTGAACAGTGAGGACGAATATGTTTGTGACTGGTTTAAGGACAGCCTCGAAGCAAGGAATCACTCGGCAGTGGGAGCTGTAGCAAAATGAGAGGTTGTGTCGCCGTTTTTAGTGTTAGTCGGACAAAACCCGGCGGTCGTCTTTGACCCCGGCCGTCATCCGCTTACCCCTCGGGGGTTCACCGATTGTGCCCCAGTTGCATTCTGACTTACCCACCTAGGTGGGTGTTTTCATCGGTCCATGTTGAACAAGGTTTATTACCATAGGATCTACGTACTGGCGCGTAAAGTGAAGGAAACAGTGCGAGTACCTCTATTCCAGGTAGTGGGATGTTGAATGGTCGGCCACATATATATCTGGACGGTTTCATCACATTGATCCTTGCCGGCTAGGTAAAAGTCTGGCTTTCCTTTCATATTCATTGCTTATTGGTGGATCAAGGTTTGGCGATCTCCTTATACGTCACATCAACCATGGCCCACGCACAACGCAACTTCGTCTCGGATGGACAATCCGCCCTTTCCAGCGTCATCGAGGGCCTCCTCAGCTTAAACCCTTCACTCTATCTCGACGAGAAGTATAGAGGTATCCCAAGTCGCAGGTTTATTTCAGTGTTATCAGTTTCTCACCTATGTGCACAGTTGTGTATCATGATGCTTCGGACCGAGATCAGCGAGTAGCACTTATCAGTGGAGGTATGTCTATTGACTGTTAAGCTGTGGCAAGGTCTACAAGAGTCCAAGAGCTAATATCCACAATTTAGGCGGTTCCGGTCATGAACCTGCCCACGCCGGCTTTGTCGGGCATGGCATGCTGGACGCGGCCGTATGTGGAGCTGTTTTCGCTTCTCCCAACGCTGCTCAGATTGAGGCAGGCCTTGCAAGAATTCAATCTCCCAAGGGCATTCTTGTTATCGTCAAGAATTACACCGGCGACAAGCTCAATTTCACACTAGCTGCGGAACGCTTTCGTCTCGCCAGCGGTACACCAGTCCGCTTGATCGTTGTGGCGGATGATGTCTCCATTGGCCGCACTCGCTCTACCCTCGTGGGTAGGCGTGGTCTTGCTGGAACAGTTCTCATCCACAAACTTGCGGGCGCCGCATCAGTTGCTGGTATTGATCTGGACGGCATCGTGGCGGTCACAGACTTCGCCATGGCCCACATGGGCACCATTGGAGTTGGCCTTGACGGGTGCCATATCCCTGGGCATGCCAACGAGTCGCGACTGGCAGATGATGAGGTGGAGATTGGTATTGGTATTCACAACGAGCCTGGCAGCAGACGTATCAAGCCACGACCTGCACTGGATACTCTCATCAAGAGTATGCTCAGCAACCTCTTGGACGACGACCCAGAACGCAGTTACCTGAGCACACCTTGGAAAGAAGACCACAGTGTCGTGCTTCAGATCAACAACCTTGGTGGTATTTCATGCTTTGAGCTGCTCGCTATCACGAGGCAGGTCATATCACAACTGGAAACCAGCTACGGAATAAGACCCGTGCGGGTCTACTCTGGCACTTTTCTCTCTGCCCTCGACTGCCCTGGATTCAGCATCACGTTGCTAGGCCTGCCCAAATCTGACAAGACATCCGCCCAAATTCTTCACTGGCTCGATAGCCCCTGTGACACAGTGGGATGGCCTTGCAACTTCGATAAATCAGTATGGCCGGGACAAATGCCTGTTGCTGCTCGCACCGCCGAGAAGAGCCTCACCACGACGGGACCTGTCCAAGATATTCCACACGTCAAATGTACGAGCCCCCCCCCCCCCCAGTATCTGACATGTCTGTCCCTCCGTGTTGCTGACAAGTGTTTACTGTAGGTAACTCTAAATTGTTTCAAGATATTCTTGAGGCGATACACCGGTCTGTCGTTGCTGCAGAGCCAGAAATTACCCGCAACGATACAATTCTGGGCGACGGTGACTGCGGGACAACGCTTGTGGAAGGCTCAAGCTCCTTGATTCAAGCCTTACAAAAGAAACAGATTGACACAAGCAGCCTCTCACACGGTGTTCTTAAGATTGCAGACCTTATCTCTCTTAGCATGGGGGGCACATCAGGCGCCTTGTACTCGGTCTTCATGACTGGATTCGCGTCAGGCATAGTCACTACGCTGGGGGGCGATGGTCTGACCATCCGCACATTTTCTGTTGCCCTACGCCAGGCGCTCAGGAGTCTAGAGCAGGTTACCGCTGCTAGAGAGGGAGACAGAACCCTGATGGATGCATTGAGTCCCTTTGTGCGAGTGTTCTCAGACATGGCCAGCGACAAAGCCAATAATACGCTAGAGGTCATAGAAAGAGGGCTATTAGCAGCTGAGCAAGGCTGTGAGACTACTCGCAGGCTTGATAGTAGATTCGGCCGGAGCACGTATGTCGGTGCGGCAGATGATCAGGGCACAAGTGCTGATATTGCTGATCCTGGTGCGATGGGCGTGGTGGCCATAATCTCTGGCGTCCGGCAAGGGATTCGGGAGAATTACATAGTATAAGGCTGGCCAATACATTGTCATCTCATCGAAAACATAGTGGTAGTTTGGCCTTTTCTAATATAATAGGAGGTGGTAAGGATATCGGAATATTAGTGGCGCTTGCCCCTTCCCCTGGTAGAACAGGGAGGTGTCGGTTAGTAGAGTTAAGCCAGAATTGCATTATCTCCATTCTATCCCTCTTCTTAACTGCACTAGAATAGAATACTATAATGTGTTGGTATTCTATTTTTTGGTGCAGTTGAGGCTCGGCCCTTGTTGGGATAACTGAGTCAGAGGACAGGAAGCCAAAAGAGATAATACTGGATGTCTTAAGAAACTCATCTTTTTTTAAGAAATGAAACTAAAGTGGTTTAAACGACGAGGACTTTCTGTATACTAGGCAATATATCTCATGGAAAACCGCGTTTTCTCTAGTTGGCATATTGCTCGGCCCAGTTTAGGTGATAGTTGTGCTATTGTTTGCTTCAAAAACTCTGGCCGAAGGCAGTTCAATTTTTACTACTAGAACGTAGAAATTCTTGATGGTCCATTTAACTAATGCCGTTATTCTAATTCAGAGGCAGCTCCTGCAAGCCTAGACTGAACATGTTACCTGGTCTGGAAGTTGATATGTAATAACTTGAACCCATGCTGGCGCAGCCGTCCACTTTCTGCGATTAATGAACTATGAAATTGCTGGTCTCGAAACAACAGGCTGGATGACTTGCTCTTACTTCCGTCACCAGAGTCATTGGCCTCGCCTTTAGGGTTGTATTCGTTGTGTTTATCGTCTTTCCTATCTTCGTCGACATCTTCGTTCAGCGCCATGCGGGTCTTCCGCTCGAGAACCTAAATCGGAGATTTTGATCTTTATGTTGGCCGCGTAGCCAGGGGGGTAAAGTCCCAGCTGAGGACTCGTGTGATAGATCTTACGCAAACTGGCATTGGCTTTCCATGAAGCTTTCTCCTAGTCTTAATGGCGAGTTATCTGACCCGGTTGGACGGAATGGAAAACCGCGTTAAGATGAGCCGCGCGTATGTACATAATACAACCTGTCGTTGCGCTGTACCTGTCGACGAGTATCTTTGGCTTTTGCCGCAGCGGCTAATCCTAGACCTTAATTCGGCGTTGTGGCTTGCTGGGGCACTCCTATGCTGAGAAAAGCTGGTTCGCGGTCGTCCATGCCGTTGGTCGCATTGGAATGAGTTCTTTGTTGTAGTTGAAGCCCGACACTCGATGAGATGACTGAGCCAGAAGGTATATTTAAGTAAAATATAACATAAAATATATTATATATACTTATATATATATAATTACTTCGGTTTAATAAGGACTATATTAGGCTATAATAAAAACTATTATAGTTACTATTCTTTCTAAAACTATCTCTTCATCACTATTAAGCTAGCTAACCTATTACAATTAACACGCAGAACCCAGGGCTTACACCCCGGGCTAAAAGACTTGCAGTAATCTCGGTAGGAAGCTGCAGCTTAGTAGTAAAGGTAACCGATTCTCTTCTTTCTCGTACGGAGGTTAGAGCAGTTAAATACGCCATGAGAGGCTTATCCTTTCATGGTAATACAGCTAGGTATGACTCTTCTTCTGCGGGCTATAGAAGTTAAAAAGAAAAGGCCACTGTATTGGCATCGGGTCATGATGCTATGATGTTTGATAGTCTGTTCTTTATTATAGTTGAAGCCTGCCCCTTGATGGGTTAAGCCAGAAGACCGTAAAGGTAACCGATATAGGTAGTGGACTACTCATTATCCGCCCTAGAGATGGTGTTATGTAGCTTATGCTCTCCCATAAAGCTTGCTGCCGCTAACCCTAATCCTGCAAATCCTAGCCCAGTTAGGAACACTCCCCGTAGTGCTATAGCATATGCCTGATAGACACCTTCACTCCACCCCTCAGGGAGGTGCTTCAGCTCATCCAACGAGTTGAGGATCCGTTCTATCACGTCTGCAGATCCCTTGTGGCCGTCGAAGCGCTGGTGCAGACCTTGCTGAAGCAAGTTCTGATACACTGCCGAGGCGATCGTGACACCGATCGTGGAGCCCGTGGATCGGAAGGCGTAGTTGGCCGAGGTAGCAACAGCTTGCTCATGGTGTGATACGGCTGCAACCGTTGCCAGTAGTGCGACAGACAACATGCCACCATACCCTGCTCCAACCAGGAAGACATAGAGCAAGGCTGGAAGGGTAGGAGTGTCACTGGTCATAGTGCTGAGGCCGGCGAAGCCGAAAAGAGAGCAAGAAATGACGACTAGACCCAGAGTCCTGTACTTTCCCGTACGTTTCATAATGTAGCCGCAGGTGAGGGAACTGATGGAGGTGCCCACGCTCTGTGGTAGGAGACGCATGCCGGCGGCCGTGGTGGAAAAGCCGTTCACCTGGAAGAATATAGGGACGTAGAATGTCGCCATGAACAGTACCATGGTAATGAGACAGTTCATCAAACAGGCGGCGAGAACCGTCTGATTGAGAAGTAGATGCATGGGGATGATAGGCTCCTTGGCCCATCTTGTTTCGACCAGAACGAATGTCCCTGCCGCCACCACCGACAAAGACACCGAGACCAAGACAAGTGGATGTGTCCATTTGACGACATTCCCACCCGAGTTGAGGCCTAGGAGGAGTAGGACGAGGGTGAGAGACAATGTGAAGGCTCCCCCAAAGTCCACTCTCGACAACCTAGGCTTGTCATTCGGCTTGGGCGGGGGGCTCTTGAGGGTCAAACAGACGAGCACGGCCGAAATGATAATCAGTGGCATACGGCCGAGGAACGCAGCCCTCCACCCCCAGAGATCGTTCACCCAGCCACCGAACAAGCCTCCAAGAGAAGCCCCGACGCCGTAGCAGATGTGGACGAAGCCTTGGATAAGGCCCCTCTTTCTGAGAGGCACGAGGTCGCTGGCCACAAACGCCGTGATGGCATTCAGTCCGCCGCCGCCCATGCCTGCCACGACCCGGCCAGTGACGAAGGTCCATTTGGACGTCGCAAGTCCACACATGAGGGTTCCCACACCGAAGAGTATGTTACACACGAGGAGGCCCGAGCGGCGGGAGAAGATGTCGGTCAGCCGGCCGGAAAGGGGCTGGCACGCCGCATTTGCGACCAGGTAGGATGATCCGAGCCAGGAGATGAGGCTCAGGGAGCCGAAGTAGTTGCAGATGGGAACGGAGAGCGTAGCGACGATGGTGGTGTCCAGAGCGGCCAGGAAGACCCCAACGAACACGCTGCCAAAAACAATCATGAGGTATCTGTTGGACGGCTCCTGGTCGGCAATTAGGGACTCAGTGTCGGAGGAACGTCTAGAGGGGGAGGACCTTGTCTGGTCGTTGACGAGAAGGGGAGACTCTTCATCGGCGCCCCCACTAGTGACATTGGCCTTGACACTTGCAGCGCTGGAGCGGGAATATTCGTGGTACATTGTTTCAAGACCTAGGGTATGATGTAAAATGTACAAAAGGAGTAATGAATATGGCGAAGAAAAGAACTAGGAGCGACGGCAGCAGGGGGGGGAAGAGACAGACGGGAAGAGAGGAAGAGAGGAAGGGAGGAAGGGAGGAAGAGAGGAAGAGGGGACCGTGACGAGGCACGTATCCCTCAGCCGCCAACTATCTAACTGGGCGAATAGAGACATAGTGGGCCTCGACACCCTTTACCTCACCCGCCTAGCTTGAAAGCCACCTGCAGCTCTCAAGATATGTATTTCCGTCTTGCCAGCCCCACGGATTGAGCATCTGATGCAATAAACGAGTCCTTGCAGGGGTCCTATCCCTCTTGAGTCGATATGGTAGATGGGTCCTTGCGTTGTAATACGGCCGAGACACTTCCGCAATATGTGGTACCTCGCGGTATGGATGAGAGGCTCCTATTCGATACAGTACTTGACGCCATGTGATTATTTCATTGTCGTACTTTGTACGAAATACCATGTGCTGCATAGTGTCTCGGCCATAAGGTCCCTCCCCACCCATTGGCCGTCTCCTACCGGTCCCCGTTTCTGGACACTGATACGATCGAGTAATCAGACAATCGAAGCAAACAAACCGTGTAATCTCCACAGCTACCCTCGTTTAGCAGCCTTGGATCCTGTCGGGGGCAGGAAAGCTGGCGAGACGGCTCACGGGATTTTACAGATTCCGGGCGTCTTGTTGTCTCCCCGTAACGAGGTGTTTGTAGGCAACTTTGCCTACCGTGATTCTATTCCTTGGTGCGTCGAGGAAGATGAAAGCAAGAATACGACTTTCCATGGCTGAATAGCGAGCAGTTCAGTGGACAACTTGATTGTTTTGAGTGATTGCTAAAGCTTGAGAACAAACCCCCTTTACTCGGATCCGTTCAAGAGCCTTGACACATACCTCTTGGCGTCCCAACGAGGTCAAATCAATACACCAAGGTCCTTATCCATACCGCCGGTTGCAATGGAATCCAGCCGCTGCTCTTGCATAGTTTTGTTAAAGCTGCTATACTTGCTGAGAAACCACTGCTCCGCCGTCACCTCTTCCCCATTGACTCCCTTGAAAACCGCACTGTCGCTGGCCCGAAGAAAGTAGGCGGCCGAGTATCTGTCCTCGGTCATGTTACCGCCGGGGGGGAGCACCCGGTGCATAGCCGATCTGAAGCGCCGCTTAGAGATGAACCGAAGTGTATCTGCAACATTTATAATTGCATGACCCGGCTTCGCAACTACATACTCCCACTTGTTGGTCTTTGGTGATAGCACCTGCAAACCAGGCTGCTCGGTGAATAGGAGCGTAAAAGAGCCAACATCCGTGTGGGCGTTATGGCCCCGAGCTGTCTTGTCCTCGAGCGCCTCGCTGACGGGATGGTGGAGAAAGAACATGGTACTCTTTGACGGCAACTCATCCGGATGATGGCGCTCGAAACGGTCGTTTCCCTCAAGCCCAGCGGCATCTGATAAGCTTGCCAGTAGGGTCTTCAGCACGTAGTGAGCAGAGAGCTGGAGAGCTTCGAAGAGATCAATGTTCTCGTGCACCACATGTGGAAGGTTCGAGCGGCTGAGGAGACCAACACGGCTAATCTGGATTTCTGTCAGCTGATAGATATGGGAGACGGCCCGTAGGGAATCCTAGTCACCCTCAAGGCCTCGAATCCATCCCGCGAGTTCTCGTTGACTCCCGACTGCACACCTGGTGGCTTGAATCTTGAAAAAAGTGAGCCTTGCCCATGATGCTACCAAACCTTATGACGGCCTACCCGTGAGCGTCAGATATCGTCTCGGTCTTCAACTTCACCTCTAGTGGTTGATCGAACCACTGCTTCATGATTCGCCATGTTGCCTCTAGCTTTTGCAGCATCCTCCCGGACTGCCAATCACGGAGATCCAAGTAGAAGAACCCATGATATTCACAGGCGGACAAAAGATTTGCTAGCTCACTTTTGTCTCCACGTAGCAGAGAAGAAAAACTCAATACATGGAGATTGGCTTCCTCTGGGCCTGGGTTCGAGTCTGTCGTTGCAGGCATGATAAGGAGGTGCGGTACGTTAGTTTGGTCAAGAGAAGATGGTCGATGATCAATGGTCAACTAGCGGAGAACAGGATCGAGGCACGAACCATACGTAGCGTTGATGTATTATAAAATGATATCGTCGAGCCAATGGCATGGCACGTAATCACGACAAGAGTGACAGCAGTGGATTCAGTCCACTCGTTTCGGAGAGAAGAGATATCGTCAGATACGACAAGATGGCGCAGAAGCGAGTGCGCTGCAGCTAGGAACTAGACGAGTCAGCTGCAGGGCAGCGAAGGGTTAGTACATGTCTCATCGCATCCGAGATTTACTCTTGGCTCCCGGTATATGACTCAAGATATCGGCAGTTCAATCTCGGCTCCCGATGCATGTCTCATCACTCCCATCTTGTGCCACTCTAGGTCTGTTGAGATGCTGCAAGGTGTCAAGACAAGACATGCCTGAATGCAGCTAAAGGGACATAGATCCGAAATCTGAGATCTCTCAAGATACGGTGTCATGATGGAAAAGGTGTGTTGAGTCGACCCACGTCGTAACGGAGGTCAGTTTCCCAAACCATAATGTAGCTAGCCCTCAGGCATTTACTTTCAGGTTATCTACAATGGCGTGCCATAGTAACTATCGACAAGCCCTAATGTTATTGCGTACTTCTCCCTACCGTCACTATTGAAGCTACTGTAGTCATCAACCAAGGCTACTTTAGCTAAAGTTATAATATAAAGGCGGCCGAGAGAGCAGTTGAGATTTTGTATATAGGGGAGGGCTACACTACAGGTGTATGACGATTTTGGGCTAAAATCCGGGTTCGCAGTTGGTGGCTATCCCATTTTTGTTTCGGGGCAAAAGAAGAACTGCTAGCAATTCATGTATTTATTATGCCCGGCATCCTTTCTCTGAAAACCACATATCAATTTCGTCATAACCTACCACCGCCCTTGCAGCTACCAACAGCCCAATCATCAACATGGTTATCTTACCAGAGCCCTTTGCCTCATTTGAGCGTACTCCTCTTCTCTTCAACCAGCCTTCTCCCCTCCACCCGCTGCCCAACCTTACGCGGCATGTCAACGCCACCACCTCTACCAAAGCCCAAGTATGGGCCAAGCGGGAGGACTGCTCTTCCGGTCTTGGACTTGGTGGAAATAAGATCCGCAAGCTTGAATACGTCGTCCCCTCGGCCCTGGCCAAGGGCTGCGACACCCTGGTCTCCACTGGCGGCACGCAGAGCAACCACATGCGCCAGGTGGCCGCCGTCGGAAATTACCTGGGCCTCAAGACTGTCTTGGTTCCGCAGGTGCATGGGCCCTCCAAGTCTGAGGCCTTTGACCGGGCTGGCAATGTACAAGTCAACAGTGTACTAGGGGCTCAGTATGCCGAACCCAACGCCTCACTAGAAGACGTTGCAGCTGGTGTAGAGAAAAGGGGTGGGAAGCCGTACATTATTGCCTCGGGTGCATCTGCCCATTTGCATGGCGGCCTGGGGTTCGCTCGGTGGGCATTTGAGGTAGTTGAGCAAGAGACGGCTCTTGGCGTCTTCTTCGACACCATTGTCGTCCCTGTGGCCTCTGGGGGCACCATCGGCGGCATGATTGCAGGGTTCAAGCTCGCTGACCGACTCAGAGAAGAGTCAGGACGCGGTTTGTCTAGCAAGCCCCGCACTCGTGCCATCATTGGCATCGACACCTACAACAAGCCCGCCGGCGTACTCGAGGCCACGATACTTGAGATCGCCCGGCGGACGGCTGGACTCATTGGGATAGGCCATGATGCGGTCCAGTCTCATGATGTGGTCCTCGATACAAGGTACAATACTGGGACGCATGTGGCATGGGACGAGCATACGACCAGTGCGGTCAAGCTGCTCGGGTTACAAGAGGGGATCGTTACCGATCCGATCTACTCGGGACGGGCCATGGGTGCCATCCTGCATAAGGCGGAGCAGGGGGAGTTTGATGAAAGGAACCATGTCTTGTTTGTACACACGGGAGGACAGGCAGCGCTTGGCGCATTTCCTGAAATGAGATAGGGCGGCCCAGGCGGCTCCGCATCTGCCATGTTATCTCGTTCAGGCCGTGGCTACCTCTACCTAATCCATGTGCTTTTCTGATCCAGCAGACGGCCTCAGCAATGCCAAAGAAGACTTTCCCTTCACTCGTATAGCGACATGTCACCCGGGCCAATACAACAACCTACCTAATTTGGGCCATCTCAATTTCTTTGCTATCGACGGACTCGGAAACTATGGACTCGTAGGGATTCGCATGAATTGTTAAGCGGTATGGACGATAAGATACACCCGATGGCTGAGACATCTGGCAGCGCATACGGGTTATTTCGTATCTCGCATTGCAGACATGGTGTAACGGTGTTATATATTCGATTTATTCACCAAGCGAGGTAGGATTCTTGGCCCCCCCCCATCCCTCTGTCTTCATAATTATTTTACTGCTATGCTATTATACCGCATTATGGATGCTGGCAGGGTTTTCATCCCTTGTCTTGTTTTTGTTCTACATATTTCTAAATCAATGCTACTTCATCTTTCCAGCGGCTCAACGTCAACCCTTGCCCCAGGTCAGTACTGACACATTTGACGCTCGTCAGGTCAGCACGGAGTGCAGCATTGTGTCCCCATTGGTATAAGTAGCAGTATGAGTCGAAGACATCTGGCTATTTCATGTTTGTGGCTACCTTGGTTCTGCATATACGATGCGGGAGGAGCGGGCGGGAGGAGTTCCGTTGTTCTTTTCGGCCCCAGCGTCTATTGTCTCAAACGCACCTCAACAAGGAAGATCCATCCTATCTTCATGGGAGGATGGCCTGGTTGCGATGAGCGTGCCAAGTTACGGCGTCGCCTACGCGACAAATCTCAGAGCATCCAAACGCTGGGGCCCGCACAACGGAGTCCGAGAACCTCGTGGTTACGCGAGCCGTCAACACGAGCGTATACAGATTTATCACACATAGCCACGGTAAGTGCGGAGGATCGATTTGTACAGGGTTAGATTGTTGGCACACCTGGCATTAGCGAATTTGAGTAGGCTTTTTTGGCATCCCGAACCCGTTGCAATCCTATTGGGTTTTGCCTTTGTCTTCCGTGGTCCACAAGCCAGCATTTGGGTACTAAGGGGTCCGAAAAACAGAGTCCCAAGTGTACTGCTGCATGTAGCTTGAGGGCCTCGAGGGATGTCCATTTCTCGCCCGGACACTCGTAATATTTAAAAGCCCACCTAGAGTGGTAACCGATCGCTGTATCTTGTTACGCTCACTTCCCATTCGTTAGTGTACTCTTCCCGCACTCCGCTCCTATACCATGCCGTCCGAAACACCCTCGAACCCGTATGACAATGTTGATACTGCTAGTCTCTATACTATCAAGTTCGACAATCTTTTCGATCGAGACGAGCACGAGTTGGAGACTCTTCTGAAGGCCTGTGAGAGGGACGGCTTCTTCTATCTGGACCTTCAGGGCTCGGGCTCTGGGAAACTGTGGAAGGACTTGGACCGGGTGGGCGAAATCACCAAGCCATGGTTTGCTCAGTCCGTCGAGGCCAAACTAAAAACCCCGACATTGTCGTTGGCGCATGGGTTTGTGCATTCCTTTGGCTGTTTTGGATCAATGGCTCTACTAACCACCTTGAAATCAGGTTCAAGGCGACCGGTAACCAATCCGGGGCAGTTGAGACGCTCAAAGATGGCTTCGAAGCTTTGAAGGTATGTATCAACCTAACTCATGACTTGGTCTTCAGCAATTTGCTCACCGTCCAAGATTGGGAGAAATGAATTGCTCGGTCGGTGGGCGCTTCCTACCGTTGTCCAGGACAATCTGGCTCTATTCGATCAATTCAACGCCTCGTGCCACTTTATCCTAAAACTCCTCCTGGACTGCCTCTCGGATGGTTTGAATCTCAAAGGAAGCGCCCGCCTAGACACCCATCACCGCGACGACGCCCGCTCCAAGAGCACCCTCTACTTCCTGCATTACCCGCCAGGCACCCAGAACCTGAACGAGGTCGGCCAGAACATGCATACAGACATTGGCACCCTCACCCTCCTCTTCGCGCCGCAATGGGGCCTCCAGGTCGTTTCGCCCGTAACAGGCGCCTGGGAGTACGTCAAGCCTCGGCCGGGCCACGCCATCATCAATGTCGCCGACACGCTGAGATTCTTGTCTAACAAACGCTTCCGCTCAGCGCTACACCGCGTGCTTCCACTAGGTGGCATCCAGCAGGAAGATCGCTACGCCGTTTCATACTTTTTGAGGGCGTCAGATGCAACCGAGTTCAAAGATAGCAACGACAAAGAGTCGAATGCGAAGAACTGGTACTTGACAAAGTATGAGACGTATGAGCTACCGCATGACATTCAGGGCAGGGAGACTGTGCTGTCGGGAGGGATGGCCCAAGAACTACGCGTGACGTTTTGAGCTGGATAGGGATGATGGCTGGGGCCGACTTCTTTAAGGTGATTATTCAGTACAAGATGCAGCAAGTAAACCTAGTGGCAAGTAGACACCTCCACCGATGCTATCAAAACTGCTGCACAAAAGTTTCGGATTGAATGCCTACCTGCTCCTCGTCTTTGCCTGGCCGGCTTTGCAGCCCACTCCCTGGACGAAAGTTCTTACTTAGGTCCAGCCACTACTGATCGTACACCCCGCGTGTTTCGTGGTACTGGTTGTTGAAGAGGCCTTGTGAGTTGCTCATTCGATGTAGGGTGCACCAATTTCATGTTATTCATTTCGCTATGCTTAGAAACGCCGACCCGCAAAACCCTACTCCAGACTGTTTCTAGGAACTCCAACTCCACGCACCAACAAATGCAAATGCCTCGACCCCCAAGAACCACTTCCATCGACTCCTCTACCTGTCGGAGGCACTGTTGGTGATGATCTGGCATGCAATAAGGGCAGGACGATGATAAACCCCGTACACCTTGGCGTGGGCCAGCACGCGAGATGGTAAAAAGCATGTTGAGGGGCCTGGGATATCTGGACGAAAAAAGCGAATCTAGTTTTCGTCAAGTCGCCTCGGAATTGTCGGCGGTATCAGTGACAATGCGAGTGGTACTGAAGCCATCTTCGAGTTCCATGGGTTAAGGGCTACCTCCCTACCTAGCCAGGCAGCATGTTTGTTGTTGAGAGGGTGTAGATAACCTACTGAAACATGACAGTTCTTGCATGTCATTTCTCTTGAGGTCTGACTTGTCAGGTACCTCACCCGTCATCCGCAACTTGGCTCATCTCCGACAACATTGAAGCAACGTCGGGCGCGATACCACTCTCGATGATCTGCTGGACCATGCCAGAAATCTCCTTCCGAGACTCCTCATCGATTGTCACAGGTGTGCAGGATCTCGAGACGCCGTTGGCCAATACGTCCAGGCAGTCACGGTAGACATCCGCCTTTTCCGACCGATCAGCGAATATCGCGAGACTTGAGGCGACTTCGCGAACGGCGCGATCGACGTCCTTGGAAATCGGGACAGCCCGACGGTAGACGATATAGATCATTGTCACGCCGACTTGGAAGCTGAACAGCATCTAGTGGGGTGTCAGTAGCATACTTAGGGGCGAGCAAACCGGCTCGAGGCAGCACGTACATCGGCCCAGTGCTTGGGGATCTGGCGCTTCTTCTGAAGCGCTCGAAATATGCCGCCGAAGTCACAGCAAGCCTGGAGTTTCTCATCGACATATGGCGAGTCGATATCAGCAGGGTCCAGTCTGTAAAGAATCACGCGCGTGATGGCCGCGACATGTGTCAGCCCTAGTGAACTTGCGTATCCGTCGGTGCTATCACGACTGGAGGAATGTCAGCATGCATCTGCTTGCCACCGAAAAACACCAGCATACCCATATCCGTACATCTGGCCATCCTGTGACCACTGATCAATTGCAGCTCGAGTGTCTTTGGTGAACTCTGCTCTAGCTTCGGGGGCCATCGTTTGCGTGGCAGACACAATTTTGGAATGAATCTGCCGTATGCGGCACATGTGAGCGTAATAGCCGAGGTTGAAATTATACGTTGAGCCTGTAGTCGCGCCGGGCACGTCTGACGACCAAGGCATGATGCATCGAGGCTCAACTCTGTTAACATATGGGGGCGTCGTGATCCATTCTTCGGGAGGGTAGGGAGGAATGCCGAGAGTGATAGCGACCACTTTATCTAGCCTTGTATACTGTCAGAAGAAGGGTAGGACGATAATTTGGTGTTAAGGGGTGGGGTTTTGTGGCAGGCTTACATGTAGATACACCACCAAGCTTTGATGGCCATCTCAGTCTCGGCGGTTCCGTCATGCACAAGACGGTGAAATCCCTTCATCACTGCGAAACGCATGGCCACGCCAATGATGTGTCCCAGCCGGGGAGTGCTTTCGCCGTGCAGCGCGTGGATAGCGTACAAAAGCATTGCTTGGAGACGAACTAGAGGCTTGTACGAGTGATCCGTCAGCATGGTCTGGTCGACCTGCGCTTGGAGCATCAGGTTGTGATGCTGCTGTCGCGTGGAGCCGTCGAGCTTTGCCTGACGCAAAAGAGAGCCGACGGCGAAGATCTGCTTTTCCATTAGATAGAGCTCTCGGTTGGGAAGAAGAAGTGACTGCTTCACGTGCCATTTTGACGAGGCAAGATCTCCAGGCATCAGTACTTGACAGGGAGATTTCGCCCATCCTCCAGTCTTGATACCCTCGGCCGCATTCTTCTACGTCCAGAAACGGATAGCGCGGATGAATCGTTTCGAAATAGACCTGGAAAAACACGGCACCTTCGTGGAGGGACACCTCTGCAAACGTTGGAGCAGAACCCCGGCCCAGGACGTGTATTGGCATGGCCGGATCGCTTTGCGCGACGAAGTTCGGACTTGTGTCGTGATTTACCATATCGCTGACGGAGAACAGGTTGTCGTCTGACTGTAGCATGTCCAGACCATAGATGGTGTTGTTCGAGTAGACTAGAGGGGCCATGAATGTCATTTCCGGCTGATCAAAACCACTCCGTGGGTTTAAAACTGCGTTGGTGATCTCGGGCTCGCCAAGATGTCGAGAAGGACCATCTATAGGCTGATCAAGTGGCATTTCGGGGGCTGCCACTGTCGCTCCATGTTGAAGATCCGAAATTCGTGCTTCGAGTGATTCGATGTAGTGAACTGAGTACAGGGCCATGCGCTCGCGCTCAGCGGGAATACACTCTGTGTGATGTCAATACGAGTTTTATTGACAAAATGATGCTCGGAAAATATGTCTAGGTAAGTCGCCTCCAATGAAAACATTCATTTCATAGACATGGCTCCAATGCGTTCTTGAATGCATCCGGACCATAGCGGCTTGGACCTTGCCCTCCGTGTTGTTTAGCTGTCGGCCGATTCTAATGATTTAGAAGCCTGACAACTTGCATCATATCATTGTTAAGTAATACGAGGGAAACAAAGATGGAACTCGACATTATACACGGATCGTTTTGGATCACTAACCTTCATTGGCCGAAGCACAGTTTTGGCAATTCGGTGGGCCTTCACACCTTTGCTTCCTCGTCCGGCACCGTTGACATGCCTTTGCCCTCCTCGGCCGCGACAGGCCTGGTTTCTTTTGCGCTGATCGTGGTGAGGGTTCGGAGGTGGCTCCCATTTTTCGGACTCTTGCCATGGGATCATAGGTGAACAAGGATTTTCTGTCGGAGTTGTGATATGCTACTTGGTGCTAGGAGGGGAAAGGTTGCCGATGTCGTCCGACCGAAGAAAGGCGGAGACCTGTATTTAGTACCGCGTCGGACATCTTCGGACTAGAACTGTTGGAATGTCACCACTAAGCCAAAAAGCGTAGCCCGCCACCTTACCCATCGGCGGCGATAGCCATCTCTTCCACTCAAAGCAAGCCTAATAGCCCTTACTCATCACGAAGGATAGCAAGAGCACCTATAGGATCTAGGGGTTTAGCAGCTCAGATTGCCTTGGTCTGGCATCTGGATAACTTTGTGCCAAGATTACCGGCCGGTCATTTGTTGAAGTCGCAGGCGATAAGTCTAGCGAACTTCCGACCAAGGCCGATGGCCTCAATACTGTAGCAACCGTCGGACACAATCGGCCCAGCTACATGACTTGTCCACGGAAACGGCGCTCTAAAATTGGAGCCACAGACTGACCATCAATTTCTAATTAAAAGCAGAATATGATGTCTTAACGCCCCCAAGCTGCCTTTTGAGTTGTTCACTATCGGAATTTCGGCAAACACATCACTGCTTCCGTTCTGAACACACTTGCCAGACCTCGATTTCCCCAGCATTCCAAAGATCCCATTCTCCACCACTATCAGCTACATTGCCAAAGAAACGATACAATGCCTCGGCGGGAAGCAATGCAGTACCCAAAAACACCTGTCAACAAGGTCCACCGACTGGCGGACAAACGCGCAGACTACGACCTCGAGACCGTCCATGGGATCGTCAACCAATGCATGTCTTTACATGTTGCCTTCACACCGGGCGACACTGAATTTCCAACCGTCATCCCCATGATTGGCGCCATGGGCAGTTTTGATCGCCCCAGCGCCGACATCGATGAGCCTCTCGACTGTTATATCCACGGCTATGTCTCAGCTCGCATGGCCAATCTCGCCAGAAAGAAGATGGCCGAGGGGCTACCTGGCCTCCCCGTCTGCGTGTCAGCTACCAAAGTGGACGGCATCACCCTCGCTCTGAGTTCTTTTGCGCACTCTTGTAATTACCGTTCGGCTTCCTTGTTCGGCTACGCGAGTCTGGTCACAGACAACGAGGAGAAGCTGTGGGCGTTGGAGCTCATTACTAACGGCCTCGTCGCAGGACGATGGGAAGAAGTGCGCCAGCCCCCGTCCGCCAATGAGCTGTTACAGACGCAAGTTCTGCGCATCCGCGTGGAAAGCGGTAGCGCAAAGGTGCGCGCGGGCCCCGTCGCCGAGGTGATGGAGGACCTGGAAAACGCTGAAACGAGAAAGGCTGTCTGGTCGGGGTACATCCCGTTGGTCGAGCACTTACAAGAACCCGTTCCATCAAGGCACAATCTCGTGGAGCAACTTCCTGAACACATCTCGGAGTACATGAAGGTTTTCAATGGAAACGCGGATGAATACAACCAAGAAATTGTGAAGCGGGTGCTGGAGGATCCGGCTGCGTTTCAAAATGTTTAGATATGTATCAATTTTAGTAAAAGAAAAGACATCAGTTAGCCCTGAAGAATCAAGGTTGTTGTCATGATTCACTGTTGAAGCCTGAAGTTTGTTGTTTGTTCATGAACGACTCTGGTCGGCTTGAAGAGCCCACATACTTAGCTACCGTGACTGTGCTTTACCGCTCAACCCGGAGTGAAAGATATATGAAACTCAGGCTTACCCGGTAGATTATATTAGATCTCACTAATATGTACCTGGTCAGTTGATTTGACCGTCTCATCCACGGCAGATGTATATGTGTTTTAGTCTTCATAACTGAGCGGCGCCATCTATCCTCCTCACCTCGGCCATCCATCCCGAATCTCACCCATCAAACTCAGCGGAACCTTGCATCCCAGCCTCACCAACCGCGAGCAACTCGGGCTGACCACCTCGTAACACTGACATACGCTCCCAGCCACAAGCCGCGACACCTACTACCAGCGGTAGGGCTCCAGTTGGGAAGCCGTATAATGCTATTGCACGTAGCGCTACTGCCCACTAAGTGAATACCTACACGATTGTTTGCGTCCTCGTTGGCATCACGAGTGCCCTTTCCCGGACAGTCAACCCGAGTCCTCCGCAGCAAGGAGCGGCGGTTTGTGTGGGGCCGACGTATGGTTGGAACATACCGCAACGGAACCGACATCCGGGAACCGGCCGAGGATGGGAATGGCTGGTTTGCCTGATGTGTTGGAGGCTGCGTCGGTGTCGAAGTCTCTTGCAACTGTGGTCACAGTGACATCGACAGAATCTGCTTGGGGAACTTGATTGAGAAGATGCAACGCACGGCTGAGGATCTGAAAGATTCGATATAGGAGGCTTGGAGCCCAGTCACCCACGGTCATTCAGGCACGGCAGTTTCGGAGGCTACCACTTGATAGCGTTCAACATTGGGCTGCAACCTGACCTGTACGATTCTACGAGTCGCAAGAGCACTTTGGTATTATTGCGATATGATGCTGTGATGTGTTGACAATGTGTTCTTTGTTATAGTTGATGCCCGGCCCTTGATGGGCTAACTGAACTAGATGATCCAGGCACGAGAGCGTGAGCGTCCTCTGGCTTTACTCTCCCCCCATTGCCTTCTCAATCGCTTCCAAGACTGCCAGGCACTTTTCGTCCTCAAACTTCCGAGTGATTATCTGCAGACCAATCGGAGCGTCCACATAGGTTTTTGGGTCGTAGTGGTCATGCTGGTACTTGTCGCGAGGGTTCTTCGGCACGTACCCACAGTCTTTGACATCCCTTGCAGGATCGACGGTGGTGACGGGGAAACAAACAGCAGGGTACTCCAGCAAATTCCACTGGCTTGTGTATAGCCAGTATGTGCTCGTGCCGTGAGGGGGCGCGGCACTTGGGCTCACGGGACTGAGGATTGCGTCGACGGCATGGCCATCAGGGGCGGCAGTTGCCAGCCAGTGATCATTGTACTGCTGGCGGTATTCGTTCCTCTCGGCTTTCAACTAGTGTGGTAAGGTTTAGTACGGGGCTCTGATTTCCTGAGATAAACTTACTGCCCACACTTCTTCCTTCGTCCTATCTTTAACAAGCTCATTATCGAAGATCCACTGCGTCAAAGGACGAGGCTGTTCACCGCCATCTTCAAGCACTTTTTTAATCGCTTTCCCTCCGTCTTCAAAGTACAAGCCCATACAGATCTCATAGGCCCTGGAGTGGTCAAGAGGGAACCACTGGACCACTTCGAATTGGTCTCCATGCGCACGAAGGGCGTTGGTCACTTCTTCGAGCGCTCGACGGACGGGAGGATGAGGCATGACAATTCCGTCGTTCCACATGACTCCGATTTTGAGTTTTCTGGGAAGCTCGACTTTCCGCCAGGGCAACGGAACGAGTGAGGGATCTTGCTGCCACGGCTCGGCATTGCAGTATGTGCTCATGAACAGAGACAGCGCAGAGCGAGAGGTACACATTGGTCCATGAGCTCCAACAATTCTGCGGGGATATTAGACGACTTGTAAACCACGGTCGATACGGCGGATGAGAAGTTCCTTACCCGTCGCCGCCAGGAACAGCTCTTGCGCCACCGCGACTGAGGCGACCCGTGGAAGGCTTAAACCCATATATGCCAGTGCATCCAGCTGGGGCTCGAATCGATCCGCCACTGTCTCCTCCAACACCCTTCCGAGTTAATTAGAATTTTCACAACATGACTGGTGACATGGAACAGAGATCTTACCAAGACGCTTCCTCGGAGCGCTACGAGAGCGGCTTCTCCACCCGAGCTCCCGCCTGGAGTCAAGGACAGATTGTGGGGATTGAGCGTCGTTCCGTAGATGTTGGAGGACGTCTCCAGGTGCATACCGGTCTGCGGCATTGTAGTTCGTGCGTAGAACACAGCTCCACTGGCCCAGAGGACATCATTGACACCGCTTACTCCTGACTTGAAGTCGTCAGCTGCAATTGCAGATAGGACACGCTCCGAAACGTACAGTCTCCGCATCGATGTAGGCGACCATCCCACACGTCTTCATTCGCCCAAACATACCATGGTGCTCTTTAACAGAGATGGGCAACCCATGAAGCGGGCCAAGTGGCTCTTCCAGAGAGTCAAGAAGGGCTGCTCGCTCTAAAGCCATTTCAGGGAGCAACTCTGTGATGCAATTCGTCTGTATCGATGAGAACAACTTTCATATCAAGATTGAAGGGGCGTCTTACCAGAACTTGAGCCAGTGCCGCAGCACGGAGGAACGCTTTGGTGACAGTGACGCATGAGTATTTCTTGGACCTGATTGCTGCCAAAATCTCGTCCGCGTTAAGAGATGTAATCTCAATCTCCTCCGGTTCAAGTACTAGATGCCGAATTTCGCAAACGTTTGATGGAAGCGGATCCGGCAAATCTTCGAGCTTCAGCGGTGGTGAGATCTTGGCAAGTGAGTCATCGCGCATGGCGAGCGCTCTGGCTATCGGGGATCCGAGACGCATGATTTATGATGAGCGCCGGTTTGGCTTCGAGTTTAACTGAAGAGAAGAAAAGTAGATAGCTTGAAGATGCAGCAGCCGCAAAGAATACACTGTGATATGATGAGTTTAAGAACGTATTATCTCACTTGGCTATAGACGTAATCACGACTTTTATGAAGTCTGCGGTGCTCTTCGACTATCAACATCTATCGGAGTCGCAGTGACATCAACGTGTAACAGACAGGACTTTGATGTCCGATGAAGGCCGTGCTCCCCGATCTCTCTCTGTTCCACATCAGACTCTATCGGTCCCGGAGTCTTTCGGTTGACCCGATACATGAAGGTGCAATCTCTCCGACGGCGAAGTTCATCGGGTTATCAGCTCCGAAGCCGCAACCAACGCTCAGCTGTCAACCTTTGCAAGATACTGGAACAACTAGTGCGAGATCCATGGATGTAACAGGCTCGCAGTATTAGCTTTACGGCCAAGAAAGTTTGCATCTTTCCCGATAGATGCCGCCAATCAATTCCACGAACTTACCCTAGCTTTCGCTCTCCCGGGCCCGACCACTCCTTATCAGGAAATATGGATTTCTGGGGAATCTGCATGCGATAGTAGGCATCTTTCCCCTCATACTCCTGACTTGTCCGTCGATCGAATGATAAGGCGCAACTCCTAAAGCGTATTAATATCTAGCCTCAATGCTCCAGACTCTGGTACGATGATTTGATTCAGACCAGACATATTGTTCGCGTCAACACCTACTCTCAAGATTACCAACATGTCTCATGCCAACAAAACAAAGGAGATGGCGGTTATCAAGCCCTGTGCTGGTTCCGACGATGCCCCTTCTTCAGATCCCAAACTCGACATGATGGCTAATGCTAAGGACATTGGTGCCGCCGCGTATGCGGAAGCCCGAAACCTTGACTCCGATGATCTCGATGGAGAACAGCGAAGGGTGAAGAGGAAAATGGGTAGAATCCTGATGCCAATGGTGGGTCGCGTCCATTTCTCCTCATCCAGAGCCCTGAGTACCGAGTGTTCAATTTGAGACTGACTAAATCTACCTCAGCTCATGACTTCGTTCGTCTTTCAATTCTTGGACAAGCTCTCCTTGAACTATGCAGCGGCATACACCCTAATTCCCGACCTTGGGTTGGAAGGCAAGCAGTACTCGACTGTGGCATCAGCTTTCGCCTACGGAAACATCATCTGGTACATTCCAGCTAGTATGCTGCTTCAGCGTCTACCAGTTGCCAAGTACACAGGTATCATGATTGGTATCTGGGGAGCGCTTCTCATGTGCTGCGCGGCAGCGAAGAACTTTGGAGGCATTTTTGCGCTGAGGTTCATCCTGGGCATGGCTGAAAGCAACATGACGCCTGCTTACATGATGATCTGCTCCATGTTCTTCACGCGCCAGGAGCTTTCCTTGCGTCTCGTTCTGTTCATTGCTATGAACGGGCTGGCAACTGCAGGAGGGTCTCTGATTGCTTTCGGTCTTGGACACGTACACAGTACCAGCATCACTTCATGGCAGCTGATCTTCTTGGTGATTGGTGGTGCGAACCTCATGTGGTCGGTTCTATTCGTGAGTTTTCTTCCATGGTCGCGTTCCACTTGTATACAGGGACTCTTCTCACTGACTTTTGGCCTCTAGCTCTACATCGTCCCCGATTCTCCCATGAACGCTCGTTGGCTCAATGAAAGAGAGAAGCTTGTGGCCGTCGATCGAGTTTCCCAAAACATGATCGGCATCAAAGACAAAGCCTTCAAGTGGAGGCAGATTCAAGAAGCCTTCTTGGACCCAAAAGTCTACATCCTCTGCATCTGCGGCTTTTGCAACGGCGTCGGCAGCGGCGGTCTTGGCTACTTCGGCTCAGCACTCCTCAAGGGGTACGGCTTCTCCGGCATCAACGCGACACTCCTACAACTCCCCACTGGTATCATTGAGTTCATCGTCCTACCTATATCTGGATGGGCCGCCTCTCGGTACATCGATGCCAGATGCTATGTCGCCGTCGTCACCCTCTCCATTCCGTTCGCAGGATTCTTAGGCATCCGCCTGACGTCCTTGGAGCACCAATGGAGGCTCGTTGGATCCACCTGGATCCTCTACGTCTTCGCCATCGGAGCAGCCGTGTGCTACAGTCTGCTCGCAGCCAATTTCGCCGGCCACACCAAGCGCTCTTTCGTGAACGGTCTTTGGTTCGTCGTATGGGCGTGTGGCAACGTCGCAGGCACCAACTTCTTCAAGGCCGACGAGGCTCCGCGGTACTTTACTGGAATAACAGCCCTTCTGTCATTTACCTCCGGAACCATGGTCATGTTCCTCGTCTTTGCTTTCTACTGCAAGTGGGAGAATAAGAGACGCGATCGTATCTACAGTGCTAGGGACGTTGATGGGGAAGCCGACGACGAAGGCATTCGAGCCGGATTCATGGACAAGACCGACATTGAGAACAAGCGGTTCCGCTATGCTTACTAGATACGACTTGCTTTCCCATAGTCGGGGTTAAGTTAGATCTATATTCCTATATATCCAAGAGGCAAAGAATAGTAGTTTTTTATACCTAGAATATAATAAGATTTAGAATATTATAATCCCTAACCTTGGTTAATTAAATTAAAACTCATATAATATCTCTGGGGGTAATTATGTGCAATTAGCTATTACTCAATTTATGATAAATTGTTTAACTAGTTTTAATTTAAAAGGCTATGTTATCTCAAGCGCATGTAGTTAATCAGCGGGGACCGAGACTTTTGTTTTCCGTCGACCGCGTTTTCGGCATTCCAGAGTCCGAGAAAGCAAGGCATACCTTAACTCTAAGCTAGGTCTCTTATCCCAAAAGTCCAGCCCTACAATTATCTACTATTGACATGTGTTTATTATCTATACTCGATGGGATTGAAAGATAGCTAAAATCTTATTGTTAAGCATAGGCCATGGATCTCGAGGGTTTAAATACTTAAATGTAAGGAATATAAGATTATCAAAAGAAATACCTCTAAGCCCTAAATAAATCTAGCCTCCCGCTTGCGGTATATTCCTACCATAGCTCGCCACTCAAATTTCTTAAGTTGAATAGGAAGAAGGGAATCCAGACGCGTCATATCAGCACATACCAGCCTCTCTGGTGTCCGCATTGTCCTCACTCTAACCAACTCATCATGGCTTATTGCGGAATATCCAGTCCCCCGCCTGACATCTAAGCAAACGAGCGCAGGGCCTTGAGTCGTGCTGACCATGACCATGATGAGCCCACTCAATAGCATAGTCCACATTGTCAAGGGGGTATCTATCGAAAATCCGCCATCATTACGGCGTCGAAACACAGCGTTATAGGGCCCCCGCGTGTTTAGGATGGTCGTGTTCTCCGTGTCGAGTAACTTGCATAGGATGAGCGGCTCCGGAACGCCGGTAACCGAGTGCAACTCGGTGACGCTGCGGCAACGGACGCGGCCGCGGAGAAAGTCCCGCCAGGACCATGTCTCAACACGAACACTCTTGGCCACCAAGACGGAGAAACCGGCAAGTACCCAACAGTACGTGGTGATATTAAAGGGATCCACGGCCTTGATCCTGTCCCTAACGGTGAAGCCAATAGCCACGCCCCCGACGGCGAGGGCCAGGGCGAAGATTATGGTTTTGCACACGTATAGCCTGCAGTCGACCATGACGGCGCTCTCCTCATACACCCACTTGTTCATTTCCTGGTTGGCCCTGGTAAGTGCCTGTAGATGCGATTTGCGATGCTCCGACTCATTCCTCTCACTCGACATGAACGTCCTGCCTCTGATCTGACCAACCTTTGGGCCTCGGAGAAGCTTGTCTCTGGTCATGAGGCCGTGAGATAGAGAAGATGTGTCTTCAGAGACATGTCCAACCCTGGTCTCGTCGAGACTCACCGCCGATAGGCAGAAGAAGGCCTTGAACCTCCCAACCTCCATTGGCAGCAACGACTTCTGATGCTGTCCAGGTTTGTTCTCAGTGATGGTGACAGCCTGTAGCATTTCGGGGAGGTCTGTGATGATCCAGGGCGAAGCCGCCAGTAGAGGGACAAGGATAGTGATGATCTCCTCGATGCTGTGCATGTTTATGGTGTGGTCTGGCAGGTGATCGTCGATGTCGTGCTCCGACCCAAGGGTATTGGTTTCGCCGCTGATGATGTCCTTCCATAGAAGCCGCGTCGTATGCTGCTCGTCCCCACGACGTGGAGGAGGTTGCTGCTTCTGCTTCTCTCTTAAAGCTCTGGCGGTTTCTTGAAGCAACTCGAATGCTGGCCGGGCCATGGCCAGAGATTTCTGACACGCAGTTCCTTGAAGGTCGCCATCTCTCTCCTGATAAACCCAGGTCCTGAACCGCTCCAATCCTGTTTCGTACACGACTGAACAAATTTCAAACGTGGTACTCGTGGCAGTAAGGTAACTCTGGCCTTCCAAGCCATGTAGCACATACTTGATAGAACTGATAATGTGGACTCGAACCACCATTTCCTGCGCGAAGTAGAAGGATTGCATTTCGTCAGAGAACTGGCTTCCACTGCCCCTGTCG
Source organism: Ascodesmis sphaerospora (assembly GCA_027569015.1). Taxonomy (NCBI): domain Eukaryota; kingdom Fungi; phylum Ascomycota; class Pezizomycetes; order Pezizales; family Ascodesmidaceae; genus Ascodesmis; species Ascodesmis sphaerospora. The sequence goes on along the minus strand of JAPPUR010000028.1, from coordinate 447,749 downwards.
AGACGGGCGCGCATGTCGGTCGGCTGATGTGTCTCTGAGCCAGGGCCGTCGTCACCGCCCGGCTTTTTGTAGGGAATCTTTGCTGCATCATCTGCTGCATCAAGACACTTGACTGCAAAGGTCACTGGGTCCTGCGCAACCACCTTCAGCTTAGCCGCGTACTTGACTATGCAGGCAATGCACGAATATCCCCAGCTTGTACTCTGGGAGGCCCCTGAAGCAGAATAGACGAGAATTCTTGCGAGGTTGAGTGTGATGAAGTCGATCAGCGCAAACATGTATTCTTGCTTCTTCTTCGCCGTAAGGACTTGTGGGTGAGGTTTAGCCTGCCGTTTGCTTGTCATTCTCTGCCGTAAGTAAGATCTGCCGTTGTCGAAAGCCTCGACGCTGTGGATTTTCGGCGTAAACTCTCTGACAAGAGCCTCATTATCGACTACGCAGATGTTGTCGAGGGCTAGGATTTCCGTGACTAGTGATGACAACAAGGTGTAGTCGCCTCCAGGGATACCTGCGTCGGGAAACAGAACATCGGCGCTCGCATCATTGACGCCCGAGATGAGCCTTTCTGCCTCTAGCCTCCACAGGGCCTCCGCTTTGTGGTCTGGAATGGAAAAGGACTCAAAATTGTCCAGAGATCGAACCTTCAGAGCGGTCTCAAACCACCCTGAAGATTCGTTCGACCTGGCGAAGAGTGGCTTGAAGTTCTTGTGGGCAAGCACAGAAGCCATGGCAGCCTCAACGTCCATGTTTGCAGTCAGAAAGTTGATTGGATTCTTGGTGCCCTCTGTCGAAGGGTCAGGCTGGCCATCATTGTTGAACCGCTTTCGGAATTCTTCCGCGACGTTTTTGAGAAAGCCAGGCTTTGGAAGATCTGGCCCATCTGGAGGAGCCTGGGCGACTGCAAGCCTGTCATCAGGCGCAGGGGGGATTTCGCGACCCTTTCCAGGCATCTTTAGTGTGTGTGGACAGCAATATCTAGTATATGCTTGAGAGATCCCGTGTGCGGAGGTAAGTAAGACAATGAGGCGAGAATGTTCAAGGCTCTAGGTCCCGGGGGAGGTGTTTTGTTCAGGAACGGGTTCTCCATTGCCTGATCAGCGGCCGGCTGATCATGTAAGACTGAACATTCAAGTGGCGTTGCAAAAAGCTGACCTGCAGACACGGTTGGTGCTTCAGCTGGATGTCTTGTTGAACTTTCACTCGACAGCATCCTGCAGGCTGTCACATCAGGAGGGTGGTTAAGCGCCAGCCTCGTTGGGCTCGAACGCATCGAGGCCCTCATGGTTGCCCACCTTCGGGCTCCCGCTTCCAATCATGGGCTGCTGGTTGAACGGGCGGGGCAAATGTGCAAGAAGCTGAAAGCAACTCGCGTCGCTTAGAGTCACCGATACTGCATGCCCAGCCATGGGCGTTCGTATTCGGCTCCTCATCCTGTTTTCCAGGCAAGGAGCAGAAGACTCTTAAGCACACGGCCTGAATTTCAATTCCAATAACTATCCTAGGCATACATCGCTTCTACTCAGTCGAGCATAGTGCAAATACTGTCCCAGCCCTTTCTAACTCGCTTGCGTCGGTGTCAGACACCCACAATGCCTTCCTCAGCCACCGTTGACGCATATTCCAAGATCCTTGGCGAGCAAGACAGGCCTGAAATGGATGAGAACAACCAGCAAACAAAGGACAGAAAACCTCACACCGTCGGTTTCGAAGACATCTCCGAGATTTGGGATCCTCTGGTAGATGATTCTTCAGATTCGGACAACGAAGTCATCAAGACGAGTCATCTGCGTCCGCGGCCCCGACGCAAAAGGGCCGACAAGAAGTTTGGCGACATTTCGCTGTTGCTGCGACGCAAGTTCGCCCAGCATGGGGAAGGGCTGCGTGAGAAAGAGAGGCGACTTGAGGTCCAGTCAACTCAGCTACAAGCAGAACTTCGACGTGTGTTGGAAGGTAACTCGGGAGACATCAACTGGGATGAGGATCCCATCAAGATACGTCCACCATACCAAGTCCTATTTCACGGCAGAGGCAAGATCGAGGCCATCGTCAATCACAACGGAAATGGCGAGGAAGCCCAGGAACTGCATCTTGTCCACGACTTCATTCACAGGGACGAGGGATTGAGGACTACCTTGAAACGTTACAGTCAGTGCGTGCCTCATGGACAAATCTCGTTCGATATTCTGTGGACAATCTACATTCCCACCAAGATCCTTGTTTACGTCTTTGAGGGTATCCTGGAATGTTGTCGCTGCGTTCAAGTCTCTGACTTGATGACCTCACACACTGGAGAACAATTGTATCAGATCACGGTAGAGTCAATCAATTTCAACGGCAGCCAGATCGGGAAAACAATACGTACAATTCCTTTGATGGGTTTCAAAGGAGTACGTGATATTTATTCCTTGCCTCTGATGCCTCTCGATGGCCACCCGCAAGAGATGGATATCAGGGCCCTCATGACGAGCCGCGAGGCTCAGTTTCAGGCTTTGATAGCAGCCGGCTACTCACACAAGCACTACCAAGGATTGGCCTGGGTCCCAGTTGAAGACGATTCGCGGCGGCATAGAGAGCTTCCCACGCTGACAACAGGTTTCCAGGTAAGGATCTCTGATGTCCAGGGTGGTATCACTCGATACTGATTCAAGGCTTGTTGAGGTCAATGGCCGGGTTGTAGTAGATTATAAGCAATATCTTGCTTACAACCCCGACGAAAGATGCGCTCTTTCGCCACAGGACAGTAACAACAAGGAGTCAGACCAACTCCTTTGCCCTGCTCGCATTCCGGGCTTTTCTCTTCTTCACAGGCGATGGGGCTGGTTCTTGATCGATGATGTTCACTTGAAGAATATCGAATGGAAGTCGGATCCGTTTCAGTACCTGGTCATGGAGGAGAGCAAGAAGATGGTAATCGAACATCTGGTAAAGGGACACATGAACGGAGGGGGCTATGACTTTGACGATTTGGTTGCTGGAAAAGGCAGAGGTTTGATTATTCTGCTGCGTGGGGCTCCGGGACTAGGGAAGACGCTCACGGCTGGTGAGGCTGCCGGGCCAATGTTTGCAAGTTGAGGCTGACGTGACTTGAACAGAATGCATCTCAGAGCACGCAAGGTGCCCTTTGTACAGAGTGACGGCTGGAGAGCTGACGATCGACATATCTATTCTGGAAAGGACCCTGCAGAGAATCTTCGAGCTTGGCAAACGTTGGAAAGCAATACTGCTGCTGGACGAAGCCGATGCTCTGATGTGTCCGCGAAAGACTGGAGCCATCGAGATGAATTCTATTATCGCAGGTATGCCTCAGCCTGCCTCTTGAACCCCAGTCATTCAGTTAAGAAAGTTGAAGCTAACATTAATCCACTTTTCATCAGCTTTCCTTCAGGTATTGGAATACTATGAAGGATTTCTCTTCCTCACCACCAACAAGCCAGATGACTTTGACGAGGCTGTCAAGGATAGAGTCCACCTCGAGGTAACGTTCGAGCCCATGACACCTTCTTCCCGTCGCATCATCTGGCGAAATATGATCAACAGCATCCCCAATAAAGAAGGAGGTGATGAGAATTGGACGAAAGAGCTATACGATGCTCTCAGCCAAGTACAAGTCAACGGGAGAGAGATCAAGAATATTTTGCGGCTTGCGACCTGCTATGCGAGCGGCACAGGGAGTCAATTGGCCCCTGTTCATCTGAAGAGCGTCATCGAGGTCAAGTACCCGTCGACGAAGGGGTTGGAGGTGTTGGACTGTTTAGCGGCGGCCCGGGGGTTTAGTTCGAACTGATAACTGGAACCAGGAAGTAGGTATGCAGCAATGAGGTGAACGGGGAGGACGGTCGAAAGCAACTCGGGCTACGGGGGATCAGTAGAAAAGACGCCGATATCCGGAACACTGCTAATAAAGCTTCTGTTCTCTCTTGTCGTGTAATAAGAAGGCCATAGCTATGGCCAGCCCCGATGTCCTCAGGGCCTCGACATTGGAAGAGTGACCGTAAGATGCAATTGCTGAGGAGATGATCAAACTCTGTGGCAGCGCTGTGCATCTTCCCTGATGGGTTCTTGTTGGTAAGCTCATGGGATGAGATGCTTGCATGTCTGGGATACCAAAAGAAGGACTTCTGTGACTAATAGACCACTGGACCAAATACCCAAAAGTAGGAGGCCCCCGTACTTATCGTACAGAAGCCAGCAGGTCATATAGCTTCGTCACAACTTCTTTGTAGCGATTTCATCTCGATGTTCCCGTAAACCACTTAGCCATCTCCCTTGTTGTAGATAGTTGAAGACAGACGGGATTTATTCTTCTTAATTACCCTCACTAATTACAGTCACCACTCGATCGGCTGCGACTCGATTGGTTTATCAAAGAAAGACGTCAACCCTGTACCAGCCATCGGGTCGCTGATAAACTCTGGATGCTCATCGTACGCCAAAAACCCAGTTCCATCATAACACCCGACATACTCGGCATCGATCTCATTGCCCTTTAAGATACCCAAGTCCACCCAGAGCAACAGATCACCACCCTCACAGGCACCCCCAGGGCCATATGCGGTCATGAACTGACGCCTCAGCTTCACATGGACTTTATCCCAACGGCCCAGCTGTTCCATCTTGGAAAGGTCAAGCCAGAAGAGTATCTGGGCCTGGCGTATATAATCGAGGCCTGGGAACAAGGCAGAACCATTTGTCTTGGCCTCACCGTGGTGGTCGATCTTGCCGCTTGTGTCGTTCGCAGTTTTATTTCTCTGACCAGCCGCCTCGTTTGTTGCCCCGAGCATCTTGCCACTTGTGAATCCGTGGCAAGCTCTTGCAGATATCATACCCTGCTTGGGACCTGCTGTGACAACATTCGTGACCCATTGCTTGGTGAGGCCAGCAAAGTTCTCATCCCAATACTCGCGTTCTTTATCAGGCATAAGACTGTAGTCTTGACCTTCGACCACCATGCAGATATTGTCCGGGAATTTGGTCATTCTCGTCCTTCCGTAGCGAACCTTGGTCGTAAATGGCCTCGGCTCGGGTGACGTAGAGAGAGGAGACGTGAATTTGTCATCGGGGGAGTCAGGCGTCATACGCGATCGATATGCTCCCCAGTATCCCGTCTTCTCGGTGAGTGGGACAGGTTCTCCGCAATGCCCAAAGCCGGACGGCTGCTCAGCATTAGACTCATACATGGCCCTGGTTGCGGGCAGGCTGATTGTTTCTCTCCAGAAACCGGCGTCGTCAGGAAGAGAATCCCAAAATGATAACGTATCATTACTGGTCCACCATGACTTGAATGACTGTGGGGAGGACCAATAGCTCATCCATATCTTGGAGGGGAGATCATTCTGTTCGAATTCGTCAACGTGGAGGGCTGCATCCTTGATGAGGCCTTCAAACTTGTTGATAAGGTCCAGTTTGGCTGCACTGGGTGATTCTGCCTGGTATTGACAGCCAAAAAGAGAGACTGTGAAGTGATGTGCAGTAGGGAAGCGTGATCGAAGCATGGTGAGGTTGATCAAGAACTGACAAGAAGATGAACTTGAGGCATGGAGAGATTCGTTTGACGGTATGAGTGTCACAAGAGCCGTGTTGACGACGGTATATATACGTGCCAGCTGTCGGTCCGCCTCTTTTCTCCATTCTTCCTGCTGTTTCGCTCTATCGCAACATAGTCTCTACTATCATCGGACCGAGCTGGGTAAAAAGTATCCGGGAGATAAGTTCAGTATTAAATCCTATTCGGAAACTGTGGGATTATCAATTCGGAATCGGGCTAAGTCCAATCAGATGCCCAGGTTTTCCGAAACCTTGACCACCTCTAGACAGGCACCGAAGCTAGACGAGTAGCGCATGGATATCTATTACCCAGCAGCCAACTTGAATCAAGAGTGTTTGATAGGCATGACGTAATTACAGATTGATATTCACTCTTCCTTCAGGTGATAATCCCGAATAGTGCATAATCAAGCAATCTCGTCTGTCGACCCCGATCTTCAGTATCACGTAGACAGCGTTGCGCATGATTAGCCGGAACGCATTCTACAGTTGGTGCAGGCGACAAGACAGAATGCGAAGTTGGGCCATCGGCCCGAGAACATGGAGGACCGGCATAAAGGCAGTGAAAATTAGAGTACGTTTATTCCCCTCTCCTAGCAATATCTCATTAGGGTCTCGTATGGCTAGCAAACGGTTGAAACTTGGCTAAAATAGCTTAATAGGAACGGTCCTGAAGGCATGCATCGAGTTCCGGCGATATCGGACATGCCAGGCAATATTAGCTTTTGCTTTACAACACTACGCTGTTTGCAAATGTGATTCACCAAGAAAGATCATGGCAGGGGAAATGTCAAAATTCTGTTATGAAAAGTGATTCTATTCTACTAGCCATTCCATGATATGCAAAGGCCATTAGAAATAATCTCGGGCAAAATGAACAGCAGAGAGCGTAGAGGCTCAACAATATAAAAAGAATAGAGCACGCGTGCCGACCACCGATCGAAACAGTAAAGACAGGTTGCCATATTATGGCCATATGGTAATAGACCCGAGATAGATACACACATGAAAAGTAGGCAAAGGGTATGCGACAATTAAGAACAGAGGGGTAGAAATTCCTTGACCACCCTCCCCACACAATCCCTGATTCCTTACTCTTCTCTTGTTGTTCCGCTGAAGTCTCAGAGATCGTTGGCGAAAAAGACTGGCGTCGAGGCGTGTGTGTTGACTCGAAGGCTCAGCTGATCCGGGCGAGAGTAGTGTCCAACAGTATCAAGGTTCTGCTTAGCCTTGTACTTCTCCTTGATATCAACCTCAGCATAGAGGATGCCCTCCTCGTCAGGCTTCAATGGCTCAACAAGTTCCTGTCCAAATGGCGAAAAGATTGTACTGAAGCCACCTCCGCTCTTTTCCGTGTAAGCGTAACCTTGAACGTTGGCCGCCTCCTTGCTCTTTTCGGTGAGGATCTGACTCGCCAGGACAACAAAGCATGCGCCCTCCTGAGACAAGATGTTGGAAAAGTTCTTGCATGTCTCTGGGACAATGTGGTAAGGCCACCCGGGATTGTGCTGCGGGAAGATGGAAGGCCAGCTCGAGATATGAATATCGACATCCTGCGAGTACTCATAATATCGCAGAAGCGGCTGGCTGTGCTCCCAGCAGTTGAGTCCTCCGATTCGGCCGAACTTAGAGGGCACGACCGTCTTGAGAGACTCTCCCTGTCCATCACCATAGATGGCTCGCTCCACGTGGGTGGGCTTGATCTTGCGGCGATGGTGAACGATGGTGCCAGTCTCGTCGATGAAAGACTTGAGAGTATTAGTAACCCAGAAGAAACGAAACGGCGTTGCCTTTAACATACCTGAGCAATATAAAGAGTTCCCTTGTATCTCTCACTATATCCCAGCACAATAAACACTCCAGCCTCACGAACAGCATCCCGAATACGGTCCATCTCGGGGGACTCCCTTTCCAAAGAGTTCTGGAAGTACTCATTCATATACGGCGCATTATCCGTGGGAGAGTTGGCCCAGATGCTCCTAGATTTTAAGTAAGATAATCCCGCCTCGACACTATCATGGAGTTCTTCACTTACCATGGGTAGCCAGGGATAAAGACCTCCGGGAACCCGATGACGTTGGCACCGTTGCCAGAAGCCTCTTGGATGAGGCTGATGACCTTGGCGACACCGCCCTGCAGGTCGTTCCAGACAGGCTCGGCCTGAATGGCGGCGACTTTGACGGTACTGCTGTTGCTAGACATGTTTGATGAGGATGGTCGATATGGCAATGGAGTTGACAAGATCATAGAGTTGATGCAGCTAGTGTTGGTTTGGTTTGGTTGATTGAGGTGATACGGATGGCTCGGAGCTGAGAAGGTGCTTTATAGTTGTTATTCAAACTTGTCAACTAACACATATATATCGATTCTAAGGCCTTCGGTTTGTTCATTTCCCGATATACTCGTCGGATAGCTCGCGAATCACTGGATCAAGAATGCTAGTCAGTGGCGGGCGAAATACGACCGATGTTTGGCCAAGTGACTACCGGATAATCGGTACCCGGCCAACAGCACAGCGTTGCATCGCTGATCATAGGCATTACTTGACTATCCTACCACTCGTTACGGGTATTAATTATCCTATTCTATCCCGTTCACACCTGTAGCATTTTACCCGACGCTGAAGTCTACATGCCGCGCCGTGAGCCGAAACCAGACCGACAGACAATCCGAGGGCCGACGTGCTACCGACCCTCCGGTTCGATTAGAATCAGAAGAAAGTCTAGGAGGTTAGTGATGACTTGAACTAGCCTCAGCTTAAAACTTCTTTTGATTAGTTAGTATCTATGTTGTCCTTGTTGGGATCTATTGTGTAAAGGATCGATGCCTATTCCGATCTATTGGTGACGAGGAAGTCTCCAGTGGTTAGTGTTATGTCTTGTTTCCTTTCAATGAACTCAACACGCTCATTTCAGCACACAGACCAGCTGTACCCGGTCAAGGTGGGCGGTTGGAACAGGGCTACAGTGCCATGTTTATCCGGCAATGTGCTGCTGGGGGTACTTTGAGGTGGCTCAACACCAGGGACGGGCCTCGTCCCCAAGTGGAGTTTTAAGAGGATCAGAACAATACGGAGTGATTTTTGGATTAGCCATGCCGGTGGCAAGGCAGAAACACCTGAGTTCCAGCAAATGCATCTGATACCACCGTGTTTACCTTGCATTGCGTAAAATAACTGTGGCTTCGGACCGCACATGGGACAATGGTTACTCAACCACCGAGGTCAATGCTTTGGCGATCAGGCTCTGAAGAATCCTACTGCATAAAAAGCCATGCAAGCCATTAATGACAACACTCCCTTTGCGCCACCGCCTAAGGACCTTGGTCAAAAAATGGCGGCTAAACCTGAACTGCCGGTATGAGTTGAAAGATTTACTCAGCAGATAAGAGATGCTGTTCTAGATAAGACGTCCCGATATACCAAGGTGTATGCTAATAGATCTTGCAAAAGTCTAGAAACAACGAAAAAGTGAGTTTATGGACAATAGCCCTAGCCATCATCAAAAGCCCATTCTGATCAATTAAAAGTTAACATAGACCCTACTCTCCCATCCCTCAAGTGCTGGACGTCCACTCTTTATCTCTGCAGTCCCTTTGTTTGTTGTACGAGCTAATAGCCGGACTTGGTTTTCTGAGCTGCCAAGGGCAGTATAAATATCGGGGCCAAGCCTGGTCTCCTGTGACATATTCAAAACAACAAGAGCCCTCCTCTTTGTTGGCTCCTGCGCATTTGTTGGCACTACACTCTCCTTGATGTAAGTGAATGTGTGCTCGTCGGTGGGATCCAGTAGTTTGAATGAGCCGAATACAAACAAATCCCGGTACTCCTTGCGTAGTTGCAGAGTATGCTTGTAGAAACTTAGAATTGAATCAGGATCCTTGACCTGTGTGGCTGCGTTGATATCACGATAATTCTCATGTACACGCATCCAGGGTCGTGTTTGAGCATCCGTAAAGCCAGCATTGGGAGAACTATCCCACTGGAATGGAATTCTGGCATGGTCACGAGCCATGATCTGCAAGCCATGCATCGTGGCCCGGACCTTCTCCTCATCCCCAGACTCGACGGCCTCAGCGTAAAAGTTGGTGCTTTCGATATCCTTGTATTCTTCAATACCCCAAGAACGAGGCATATTGGTCATACCAATCTCTTGGCCCTGGTACAGGAAAAGTGTACCAGTGAGCGTCGTTTGCCAAAGAGCAATTGTCTTTGCAGATTTCAACCACCACTCTGCTGATGAAGCATCCCCAAAACGATCCACTGCACGTCCATTGTCATGGTTCTCGCAGAAGGCCGTCGTCCACGCGTCAGTGCCCTCAATGAAGCTCTGCCACCTGTGCACAAACTCCTTGAGCTTGGACAGTGGAAAAGGATCATAGATGTACTTGCTGCCGAAGCCATTGCCATTGCCGAGGCGGATCATGGAGAACTCAAAGACCATGTCGAGCTCCCTGGCGGCTCGGGACACGTACGGGATGACTTGGGAAGGGTGTGGAGTGAGGGAGAGCTCGCCGACTGAGACGGCGTTGTAAGGGCCGAGGACTTTCTCGTACATCTCATGGATAAACTCATGAATGCGAGGTCCGTTGCACCACATCTCTGGGGCGGGCTGATGGGGAGAATCTGGGTCGGTGATAGGGGCGTCAACAAAGTCGCGTCGCTTTGAGTACTTGTTGACCGTGTCAATGCGGAAGCCATCCACACCACGGTCTAGCCAGAAGCGCATAGTATTCTCATAGATGGCCTCCCGACACTCATCGTTGTCCCAATTCAGATCTGGCTGATCCGGTGCGTAGAGGTGAAGGTAGTACTCTTGGGTATGCTCATCCCAGGTCCATGTAGAACCTGCAAAGTACCCACGCCAGTTTGTCGGTGGGTGCCGAATGCCGTTCTTGTCGTAGCGAGCTGGCTTCCAGATGTACCAGTCTCGCTTGGGGTTGCTCTTGGATGATCTTGAGGCCTTGAACCACTCGTGCTCTGTCGAGGTATGGTTGACGACAAGGTCGAGGATGATCTTCAGACCACGCCTGTGGCATTCCTCGACGAGAACGTCGACATCTTCAACGGTACCGTATGGCTCGTAGATCTTTTGGTAGTCCGACACATCGTAGCCCATGTCTTTCTGGGGACTCTCAAAGATGGGCGATACCCAAACCACGTCAATCCCCAAATCGCTCAAATAATCAAGCTTGGAGATGAGGCCGGGTAAATCACCCCAGCCGTCCCCATCAGAATCTTTGAAACTGGCTGGGTAGACCTGGTAGAAGGACGCTGCTTTCCACCACGGTTCTTTGCCGACATATTGGTTGTCGTCGTCCCAGATGATGGATCCCATGGCGCAAATATTGAAGAAGAAAAAAGAAGAGGATGCAAGGGGACAAGAAATCTACAGTGCAACTGATTGTTGGGACAGATGGGTGCTTATTATTCACTGCATTTGTGGAGTATGTCCTCTTATCGGGCGGAGTGGCCGCATGCAATGAGTGTCGCTACGCACACACGGCAGGGATCGGCTGTGGCGGGTTTGTTGATTGATGTCATCATATGAAAAGGGAGTCGGTTCTTCCACCTGCGTGATCAATTTCCGGCGGAGCTTCCGCATCTAAATCATAAACGAGGAGGCCATCATCGGAGTTCCTCCGCCACCATCTCCAGACGACTTCACACACCAATCATGCCTTGACTTTGCTCGCCGAGCTGGGGCTGGTGGCGGAGTCTCCGCCAGATACCGCCAAGCGGCGGAGTCTCCTGATGAAAAACGCTCCTCTTTATGCTCACGAGCCAATGCAAATCCTTTCCTGTCACCCCACAACCCCCAGGCACGCTCTCCAGATTTCCCCACGCTGTTTCCAGACTGCTGGGCGCATGGCAAAAACCGGGAGAAAAGACTCTGGGGATTGAGTTACAAGCTTCTGCTCAATCAGGCTTGATCAAGGCGTTTTCGCCTTATATAAGGACAGTGTGATCCCCTCTCAAGGAGCATCAGATCTGCCTTGACTCCATCCAACTCTTCTATCAATTGCTCAATTGCCCAATTCCCTTCAGCACGACACAATGGCACAGCCAAAACACTCCCTCCACGAAAAAGACCTGGATGCCTACCATGAGGAGACGGCCAACACCGAGGCCCTCGCCTCTGAGGCAAAGGTCGCCGCTGAGGCAGAGCACCACATGAGCCTCTGGGATGCTGTCAGGACGTACCCCAAAGCCATCGGCTGGTCGGTTCTGCTCTCCTCGACGCTCATCATGGAGGGCTACGACCTCGCTCTGCTGGGTAACCTGTACGCGTCGCCCGTCTTCAATCAGAAGTTCGGCACGTACAACGCTGCCACTGAGGAGCATCAGGTGTCGGCAGCGTGGCAGTCTGGGCTCTCTAATGGAGCGCGTGCTGGCGAGATCATTGGACTGATCATTGCTGGCTGGACAGCTGATCGATACGGATACAAGATGACGACTATCGGGGCATTGGTTGCCATGATTGCATTCATCTTTGTCTTGTTCTTTGCTCCTAATGTCAAGATCTTGGTCCTCGGAGAGGTGCTTTGTGGTATGTCCCATTACTCCCCAGCAGCAAGAAATCATACTGACTCGAGTAGGCATTCCTTGGGGTGCTTTCCAGAGTGTCACACCAGCATATGCCTCTGAAGTTGCGCCAGTCGTCCTGCGTCCATACCTTACGACATTCATCAACATGTGTTGGGTCATCGGTCAGTTCTTTGCCGCTGCTGTCAACAAGGGCTCCGTTGGCCGAAATGACCAGTGGGCATACCGTATTCCCTTTGGTGTACAATGGGTTTGGCCAGTCCCTATTCTAGCCGGCGTCATCTTTGCTCCCGAGTACGTCTTCCATTGCCACATGTCGAGACCTTTCCTGTGCTAACAAGCTCTCAGATCTCCTTGGTGGTACGTCCGCAAGAACAACAGGGCCGCCGCCAAGAAGTCTCTGCTCCGTCTCACATCCCGAAACCAACCCAACTTCAACCCCGACGACACTATCGCCATGATCGAGCACACAAACGAGCTGGAGAAGAACATGAAGGAGGGCACCACCTACCGGGACTGCTTTAAAGGCGTTGATCTCCGCCGCACAGAGATTGTGGTTGGAATTTGGCTTGTTCAGACCCTCGGTGGACAGAACCTCATGGGCTACTTCTCCTACTTCCTAAAGCAAGCCGGAATGGATCCCAGCAACTCCTTCTCTCTTTCCATGGCCCAGTACGCTCTCGGGATGGTCGGCACCGCTGGATCCTGGTTCCTGATGGCCAAGGTCGGCCGCCGTACCATCCACTTCTCAGGCCTCTGCTGCCAACTCATCATCCTCGTCATCGTCGGCTCCCTTTCCTTCTCAAAGGACAACGGCTCCGTCTGGGCCATCGGCGCCATGCTCATTGTTTTTACTTTCGTCTACGACTTCACCGTCGGCCCCGTAACGTACTCGCTCATCTCCGAGTTGTCTTCTACGCGTCTGAAGGCCAAGACCATTGTCATGGCCCGCGCTGCCTACAATGCCAGCAACATCTTTGTCAATGTCATGACCAACTATCAGCTTTCGTCGACGGCGTGGAACTGGGGAGCTCGAACGGCGTATTTCTGGGCGGGTACTTGTCTCGTCTCGGCGATTTGGGTCTTCTTTAGACTTCCCGAGCCCAAGGGTCGGACATACGCTGAGTTGGACATCCTCTTCGAGAAGAAGATTGCAGCGAGAAAGTTTGCCAAGACCCAAATCGACCCTTATTCTCATGAGTTGACGGCTGAGAAGAAGTTGACTGCTGAAAAGGAGCTGTAAGGTAAGAGCCAGGCTGGAGGAGGTTGAGACCAATTGTCAATGTCAAAGGAATACAAGATATGTCTGCTTTAATTAATTTAATGGTGTCTGGTGCATTTTTGTCTTTGGCCCTCGACATGTCGTTTACCCTGTCGGGCTGCTGTGTGCAATGCTCGGGCCTGGACTTGGAAGGGCTTGCTGAATGTGATTGACAAGCAGCGGCTCGTAGATGCTTGTACCACCTGGTAGTTGGGCCATGAGGCCTCTAATATATGCCAAGTCATCTTGCGGCGACGTACCCATTGCCAGACCCTGCGGACTTGATGGGTTGACAGGAACACGGGCCAGAACATCCACCACTGCCGAGACCACATCGTAAAGCTTTTCAGTCAGTCCAACGCCGTGTACTTTGATGCTCTCGAGTGGCAGGTCCCGTGTCGACAAGGTTAGGTCCTTTGCTACCTCGAGGGGATACTGAAACGTGAGGCTGTGCTGGGTTGCACTCTCGCTGAGATGCCCTAGGCGTAGACGTAGCTTCCAGATGATGACGCGAAGCCAAAGTTGTGTTATCCGTAGATTTGCTTTTTGAGTGTCGTGTAGGTGTATATCAGCTTTCAGAGCCGTGTTGACTGATGTCTCGACATAGTCGAGTGACGCATGAAGCGGCGGCGTTGCGGCAATCTCTTGGTTGAGCAGCGCGACGAACGAAGTGTCTATAGGTCGAAAGAGAGCTGCCAGACTCCAAAAGCCGACCAGTGAAGGGTCGCCCATCTCTAGCTCTGGTGTTTCGCTTGTGATTTGTAGCGTGATGGGGCGACGGTAGCGGATTGCGTGTGATCTTTCTGATACTAGGAGAACCCAGAAGAGGCGGCCAGCCAGAGCTCTCGTAGAGACGTCCATGTCGTCGAGTCTCAGCAGACAAAACAGGGTTGTTGCCTCGCGGAGGAATAGGAATGCCTGGCTGTGGTGTGACAGCCTCGCATGGCATGCGTACAGGAAGAAGGCGAGGAGGCACTGATTGAGGCTGGGCTTGACATTACGGGAGATGGACTGATGGGTCGCCACAGCGCTCTCCAGGATCATGTTCCCGTAGGTGGCATTACTCTCACGTATGACGCCTTCGGAAAGGAGATTCTCTGGCTCTTCGGCTTGGAGGAGCACCTGCGCGCACATGGCGGCCAGCGCAGCGTGAGCCTCGACCAACGACGAGCCCTTGAGGCTGAGGACATGGTCGCGGGTGAGTATGGGGATGGTGGGATACAGCCTCGCAAAGAACCTTTCGACGCAGTGATCAATGATCTGGCCAGGTACAAGCTCTGCTAACCGCTGGGACGGATCTCGCCCTCCTCCTATGGGCGCTGAAGGACCGGATTGCGCGGCACACTGCTCCCCGAGGCCGGCGTCGACGCATCTCCTGCAGGGCCGATACTCGTTGCAGCCGCGCCGCAATGTCTTGCATCGCTGGCAGGCTCGGGGTACCTGGATCCGCTTTGCAGGCGGCGTTGATCGAGTATCGTCGGACATGTATGAGATAACGCGAGATCTTGGGTGCGATAGTGCGATAATTGCCTCATGGTCGGAAGTGGGGATGCTTCAGAGTTTGAGGAGTACCGCCTACCCTATAGCATGAGGAGAGAGTTTCGGGCTTGGCTTCCAGGTAGCGGTGAAGGGTAAATTCATTACGGCAGCGCAGATCTGGGTTTTTATTCAGTTTTCATATTGACAATAATAAGGCAGGCAGAGTAATGCTGCTCTAGATATCAATGAGGAATTTTCATGTGTACACTATCGGCCAAAACATATGTACAAAAAGCAAAAACATGCCCCGTAAAAAGCCTTGAATCTCGACACTTTTGCATGATCCACACAACCTCTTATTCTCAACCATCAGCAGCACATGTACAAGAGCCTTTGTTTATCGATGTCTCCTTCGATATAGCGACGTTTGCTGGTCAAGCCATGCTTCAGTCAGATCGAGTCCTACAATATCGTGGTTCATTTCTGATGTAGAGTAGTCATCCCCATCGTCCATCCACCCCAGCGTGCCGCGACTAGCTGTCAGCTTATGTCCAATCTCGCGACAGGAGCCAAAGTCAGCCAGGATGGGAAGTCCTTGGGAGTTGACGAGGATGTTGGCCGGGTTGATATCGTTGTGTGCCATTCCGATCCTGTGAAGGTGGCGGACTGCCGACCGTAGAGCCGTCATGAAGACTGTTTTATCCACCAGCCCTACTCTCTCTAGATGCCGATTTAGATCGTTGGGGTGCTTCTCGAGGACTAGGCCGGTAATGCGGCCCCGCTGAATGCGGCAGCCGTAAAAGTTTACGAGACCAGGATGGGGCTTTCTGGAGATGACCTGGAGGGCGTGGGCTTCCTCCAGAACCGCGGCAGGTAGAACTGGCAGAGTCCCCTCCCCTTTGCAAGTCTCGTATAGGTCTAGAGGCGGCCGTTTGATGAAGACGTCGCTCCTTTTGCTCACATCATTGGGTACGACAGTGAAGCATTCTCTTGAGCTTGATAGCCTTGGGTACACATGGTCGTCTGGCACCAGAGTAAGAGCTGCCGTTACTTGCTCCAACGAGATGTCTTGCTTGGGTATATCCAGCCGTCCAGCATATACCACGTCATCATCGTCAATGGCAGTGAATGTCGTGTAGATGTCCGAGTGATCCTTGCCGGAGGACTCGCAGACCGTGTGTAGGTCGCTCCAGCACTCGACGACTGGTGACATGGCTGGCGAAAAGTGAGATCGCTCGGACGGTGAGAGAAGGAATGACGAGTCAAAGGGAGTGAGTGAAGATTGATCTGATCTCACAGTTCGGGCGGAAAGTTTCTGATCTTGGACCCCTCTCACGCGACGCACCGGCCCGTGATTTGCCGCCAGCGTCGAGATTAACGCCTCAGCTGACCAACGAGGCTTGGCTTTTTGTGCTTTAATAAGCGGAATCTGCCCGAGACTTATGACTTATGCATGATATCCATTACATGACCCACCTGGTCTCCAAGCTAAACACGCCAAGCGGTGTCGCGTGCTCAATATCAACACAAACACCACCCATCTCCCCTCTGTCCCTAAGCCCAGGTTTCGCCGCGGAAGATCAGAATTGTCTGCAAAGAGATGCACGATAAATATACGGTCATCATTCGGCCTTGTATGTTCTCTTGTATTGGTCAGTGTCCCCGACATCAGCCCATCTAAGCCATCTGCTGCAAGGATCGTCCCATCATCGCATTGAGCCAAGTCTTGTCAGCCTGGGGGATGCAAGGACTATTGGGAACTGTGCAGAAACCGAAAACCAACTCTCTAGAGTGATTGTGACCAAGGTCCGAATCTACGCCTTTGCGCGACATCGCCTTGCTGTCCAGTTCCCAAATCCAGCTCAAGCCGTATGTCGATCCTTGATGCTCGCCCGTGATGTTGACGAGTGAACACACACCGGTAGCCAGCTTGATGGCCTTCGAGTGGGATTTGCAATCTCGAGAGCACCACCCTCGGACTTGTTCCCGAGGGCCTTGCAAACCCATATGGACGGCCCTGAGGTCCATAGGCCTCGGGTTATGCGATAGCCGGCCAAAGTACTCCTGAAAATCATCCCAGGGTGTACAAACGGGTAGATGTTCTTGCAGCAACAGGTTCGGGTATTAGGAGCCACTAAGTTGCAGTCAAAGGTGCGTAATAGATGAAATAGATATATCTGAGTCCCTAAATAGCCTCTAGAAGACGGAATATGTTGGGCTTTTGCGTAAGATCTACCTCCTAGTTAATTTCGGATGGCCATAGATTCTCCAGAGCAAAGTTGGTGAGGCTAACGCGCTTGTATCCTTGAATGACTGAATGTGTCGGGCTTGTGCGTAACATGATGCTTTTTGCGTTTGAGAGTTTAGTGATGTATGTCATTTAAAGATTATGCCCCTTGATCCCATTCTTTATGACCTCTTTGTCCCAACTAGTAGGAATGCGCCGGGTATTACTTAGTTGCTACTACGGTTTGGATCGTCCCCTTGCGGCTCTTGGATCCAGGCTTCGTCGACTTGAGTGATGAAGCTGTACCACCAGTCTCCCATCAAGTCATAGGCGTCATCAGTTGGGTGCACGCAATCTCGGAGGAGATTATGTCCGGCCTCCTCCCAGCGAGAAAAGTCGACAGCCACGACAAGCTTACCCTTCTGCCGCCGTTGTCGGACAATATCGGGAATGAGCTTCTGGTACTGCTTGGTGCGCTCTCGCTGGGCGTGGTGGCCGTCGCATGTGTTGATTATGATTGACACCAGAACAACAGCGTCTGGGCACTCTTCAGTGATTTTATCGATGAGGTTTCCCAGTCGCTCAGCCGCCTCTCCAGGGTCATTGCCTTCTTTGGCGATTGTACTAGTATTGCTGTTCATATCGTTCGTCCCTGCGGCCAGCAGAATGATATTTGGCTGCTGCTTCAGCGAAGGTCCGACGTGGTTGGTGATGTACTTGATCGTCTTGCCAGGAAAACCTGCCTGTGTATCTCCCCATTAGCATCATCGTTTCTTAGCATATGAGAAGCGTCGGCTGCAACTTACATGGTAACCATCGGCCATGCCGCTGTTCTCATTGAGTTGTGTCCCAACCCAGACCACCTTGTTCTCTAGGCAAAGGTCGTTAGCAACGTGAAGACCATGACGCTTGGTGGCTTACTAGATAAATCCTTCCGCAGCTGTTGTCGATATCCATTTCCGTCAGTATCGCCAAATCCGGCTGTGATGGAGTCGCCGACGCAGAGGATGCGGAGTTTGATGCCGTTCTTGATGCTTTTGCCTGGTTGTCTCTTTTGATACTGAAGGATTTCTTTTCCATGTACCGGTCTACAACTAGGGTTTGGTTTTGTATTTGGCTGTTTGGTTGGTACCGCAATTGACGTATATACCGTAAATGTTGGGGGAGACCATGGAGTGCTAGTTTGACCTGAGTGCAATAATGGAGGCTTCGTAAAAGTCTCAGTCGAGCGAAGCCTTTCTTCATCGGTCTCTGCACTCAACGAAGAAGGGTATTGAGCAACAGAAGGAGGATTTTCTGCCTCTTGGCCTCTAGCAACCACACGCAACGTCTCTGTCGGGTGTGAACCGGCGTGAGGAGGCGCGGCGACACTGACCGTGGCCAACGCGGATAGTAGTAGAAGAACAACACTCCGAAGCCCTGGCATCGCAATAAGAGGGTAGACAAATGGACAGTGGACTGGTAGAATCGGTAAGGGCCGGTGGACGCTGGCTTTCATATTAATACCTAACAAGTAGGCGATGCGGACAGGCTCTGGCCTGTGGAATTAGGTCGAGAACAACATTTCGCTTTCCACAGCCCTGTAGTAAGCGCAGCGCCATGGTGCTCGTTTCAGCGCAGCCTTGGGATGCATCTACCAACAACGCACTAGGTGGATCTGGATCATTGGCCATGGTGATCTGGCCTATCAACTTTGGTGTTGGATTTGTAGTCACCCAACAGTTCGGTCATCATGACTGTAAACAGCAATATCTAACCGAGGCACAGACGAGCAGTGGATCAGTTCTGTGGCCGTGCTTCCGTGATAATTCCGCCAGCCACTCTTGGCAGGACAAAATAGGGAATTACTTTGCGACACCATCTAATTCTGTGCCCATGGGATTCGTGCCCCCAACAACGGGCCTAAAAGCCCTGCCGTAAGCCGCATTGGACTGACTTCAGATTGGCTTCGAGGACAGGCGTCGACATTCACTGGAGCAAGCCGGTCCCCTGTAATTTCCGCCAACAGCCCAGCCGTTGGCTTCACTTCTGCGTTGTCCCCAACTGCTGGCCACATCTCCTGCCACCTGGCCCCGCTGCGTCTGAACAAAATAAGCATGAGGGAGGTATGGAGTAAGCTCGCAAGTACCAGGCCTCAGCTGCCAACTGCTTGACTCACCACACAGGAAAACTTTCTAGTACCCAGTAGACGGACAGCTAAAGTATCTCAAGTCACCCGTCACTATGTGTTCATTCTAATATTCTCTGTGACGAGCTGCTAAGCTCTTAATAACTTTAGTCTGCTTGGCAAATTGCAGCTTGTCGCAAGGGTTAGGAGACGCGCTGTCAGAGGGGCACCCGAGAAAACCAAGGCAAACTATCCTAGGAGGTATTTCATCCTATTGCGAGGGCAACTCGGTCGAATCCTAGATATCCCGGTACCGGTAGCCGACCACGAATAAAACGCTTTAGTCTGCTTGTTGACTATGACAACCGTAACAGCATAACCCATAACCTGGCTGCACATGGCTCAACCGGGTTTGAGGGTATTTCGGCCGAATCCCTCCCAGCCACTTGCTTACCTTGACGAAATTGTTGGCCCCAATGAACACATAGTTATGGAAGTGGGTGCACGGGCGAAGGGATAAGCAGAGGGCCGTCTCGGAGAAAACAATGGTTTTACAAGATGAATGTAAAAATACTCGAAGATATCAAGGATAATGATGGAATCAGTTAGATCTCTGAATATATTTCCTTGCCATTTTCTCCCTCATGGGAAAAGAGTATCTGTATGCCCTCTAATGCATCATGCTCTTTCAAGTTGTGGTGGGCGGCTGGGGATAAGCGAGCGGCGGGTCGATAGAAAACCCCGACGATCGGACGAAATACGGACGAAACCTGCCCCAACTGTCTGGAGTTTGGTTTGTTAGTGAATCAACTGACGAGCGGAAGTATAAAAGAGCCAGAGCAATCCATTAACTATAGTCATCTCAGAAGAGCGCACATCCCAGTCCAAGCAACATGAATGTCACTGAACCTCCCACGGGCCAAAGCCCCATCGAGCCTTTCAAGGTCGACTTGTCAAAGAATGTGCCGAGAATGCTCGAGTTGGTCAAGAATACCAAGTTGCCTGATAGATCTGCCTATTCTAGCCTTGGATCGTCGGCCGGTATTGACTTGGATGTCCTGAAGGAACTACAGAGAGAATGGATCGCGGATTTTGACTGGAAAACAGAGGAAGAAGACATCAACAGGTAAGCCCTGGATAACATCACGATCCTATCCGCGGTTGCTTCACTCACACCGAATCCACCATAGTTATAATCACTTCACCACGACCATCGAGGACTTGAAGATTCACTTCATCCATGAACGCTCCGGGGAACCTGATGCCATTCCGCTTGTCCTCTTACATGGCTGGCCTGGCTCTTTCCTTGAGGTTCTGCCCATCATCAAACCTCTGACTCAAAAGGCGAAAACCTCGGCGGGCAGAGATGTCTCGTTTGATATCGTTGTCCCCTCACTTCCAGGTTTTGCCTTCTCCCAAGCCCCGCCGGCAAATTGGACTGTTGTCGACACGGCTCGCATTTTCCATTCCCTCATGACTGACGTTTTGGGCTATCGAACCTTCGCTGTCAATGGTACCGACTGGGGCTCTGGAATTGCTTATGCCTTGTATGAGAAATACCCTGACGCCACTCGGGGCGCACATTTTTCCATGATTCCTTTCATGCCCTTGCTGAAGGATCAGCTCACAGCTCGCGATATTACTCTCACTCCAGAAGAACAATTCCAGGAGCAGAGGTTCGCAGGTTGGAACATGACTGGCAATGCCTACTTCATGGTACAGGTCACAAAGGTATTGGATCCAACGCATAATGTTACATGTTCAATAGCTAATTTGACTCTAGCCAACTACAATCGGACTCGCCTTGCAGGATAACCCAGTCGGTCAGTTGGCATGGATGGCACAGCAAATCATCGACTGTAAGTATAAAGCAGCACAATGTCAGGAGAGACAGGAGATATTCTAATGCTCGTACAGGGTCGGATCCTCGTGCTGGGACTGGTCCGTCTGTTCTAACTCACCGAGAAATCCTTCGATTTACATCACTTTACTTCCTTACTGAAACATTTCTGTCGTCTGTCTTTATTTACTCATCAAACCCTACCGGGTTTAGACTGGAGTACACCAAGGCTCCCACTGACGCGCCGATGCTTTACAGCAATTTCAAGTACAACAACGCTTTCTTCCCCCGAGCATTGGTGGAAAAGGTCGGAAACTTAGTGTATTGGAAGGGTGAGTCACTGCAAAAATCTGATGTTTCTTACTCATACCACTCGCTGACCATCTTTTGCCCTAGATCATGACTTCGGTGGCCATTTCCCAGGCGTTGACAACCCACCAGCTCTCGTTTCTGATCTTAGAGAGCTGGAAAACTATTGGGCGTCATAATCGACGAGAATGTAGGGAAGTGGTTTGAAGAATCGAGTGCAAATGGTTTATTGATGAGTTGCACTGGCTTCAAAACCTTTGCTCGCAACATAAATATATGGAATATCGGTCCTGTCACATTCCTCATAAACGTATATCACATGCATTCTTGAGCCATATTGGCATTCGAGTCTTGATTTTCCCTTTCAGTGTTCCCCTTGACCACGTCCACAGTCTGTGACTCCATGAAATGACATCAAAAGGGAATATGCCTGGCGCCGCGTCCCCAGGGCTGTACACCTCCGTGGTCCCCCCGCTGTGAACTATTTGTCATACATGTCATACTACTCCTGATCCTCAGGCTCTGGAATAAAGCGACAAGTTGACCCCCCAACTTTACCCAAAGAATTGCAAAGAGCGGGCAGCCTAAAGGAGTTGTCCACGCCAAACACACGTGTCTCAAAGTTCATTTGATGGAGTTTGGGGGCTCTGAGAGAGCGTGTAGCTACCTTATTTGGCTTCAAATCAATCTTACCCTTCAAGTTTGGCTCAAAAATCAAAATTATTTCATTACTCTTCTTGTTTTCGACGATGTCATGCACTCTACTCTGGCCTTTCTCTAGATTACCAGGAATAACAGCTTGGTTCCTAACGATCCACCGACCTCAAGGCTGTAGGGTTTGATGACGTCGGGGGATCCCAAAAACTATATCACAAGAGTTACCCAAGGAAGCGCGTAGTCACGGATGTAGATTTTATGGAAAATTAATCAATTACAAAATAAATAAGACAACTCTAAGAAATGATGGGCTGTGGGTGATTAGATCGTCGTCGGATGTGCGTATTCTGCCTAGATATTCCTTCATCGGAGCATTATGTAACTTAGACACCAGGGGTAGTGAAGCCAGGGAGGTTAGGCCAATCTCCCAGATGAGCTGGGTCGCCACCAATTCTCACCCAGATGGCATGTGAGGGAGTTGGTCCGTCAAGGACGAACATCTGATACCAGGAGGGGGGACTGATGAAGGCGTTGGGCGGCGCCTCGACCGTGCAAGTGGTTCCAGTACAAGAAAAGGATGGGAACATGGTGCGCTGGCCCATTGTGATACCGTGGGTAGAGCCAATTGAGGCCAAGAGCGACACACGCATGTTGGCAGCACCCTCAGTCAATGGCGAGGTGAGAGTAAAGGTGTAGCTCTGACCGTAAGCCCAGTCGCGATCCTCGATAGCGAACTCAGGCTGGGTAGCACCAGATAGAAGATAATCAGGCACGAAATACTCAAGGCGATACTCCTGAGGATGCTTGCCCTCGTCCTGAGGATCGGAGCCCGAAATAAGCACCTTGCCATCACTGAGGAGAACGCCTTCGGAGTGGTACATGCGGGCAATGGTGGTGTTGGCCAAAACTGTCATGCGCTGACCAAGGGGCTGCTCGGGATCGTACATAACAGCGTTGAGGTTGGAGTCGTCAGCCAGCCCGAACCCACCGCGGCCTACCTTGGCTCCATTGACAATAAGGTAACGACCGTCGGGCAGGGCGATCATAGTAGGCATAACACGCTTTGAGGGCTGTCATCAGAGTTAGCATTGCATAACAGAGTGTGAGGGTCATCTTGTCTTACCATTCGCTCGATAGTCCACTCGGCACCAGGGGTATCTGGCTCGATGATGACACAGTTGTCAAGGGCCTCGTTTCCAGGTTCAGCAGTAGTGCCGCCACATACAAGAACCTCGAGAGGGTCAGTATAGGGTGCTTTCTGGGGCATGAGCATCATGGTTCCCTGCAGGGGGTAATTGCGACCAGTCAGAGGATTGTCGACAGCGCCGGGCATATCAGGCAGCTGGCGGATGGTTTGGAAGTCTGTCTGGGAGATGATTCGTGACTCGTTGAACTGTGCAAAGAACATGTCGCCCGAGGGCAGAATAGCCAAGTGCGGGTACGAGTTGGTACGTCCAATGTTCTCAGCGCGCTCGAGATAGTCAAGGTAGGTCGACTCAGTGACACCTTCAGGATGGGGCAGCACCTCGCACGATGGTACAATTGGGGCATCAGAGCCAGACTCGCCACCCATAGCGAGCAGAGAGCCGTTGGAAAGAACAATAGCAGTGGGATACCAGCGGGGATCAAAGAGGCGCAAGAGCGAGTAATCCTCCTCCCAGTCATTGGTGCCATTATCAACTCCTTGCGGCGAGTCGGGAGTGAAGAAGCGGATACCATAAACAGACTCGGCTGACCAACCACCAATGTTGATCATCCTACCGGCCTTGTCAGGCAAGGTAAATGAGGCCGAGCAGAAGACATCAGTCTTGAGGGCAAGTTCACGGTAAGTGTTTGTCGTGTAGTCAAACTCGAAAGAGCCCTCAGTGTTGTCCCAGGAGGTGCCATGCTTCTCAACAAAGACGACCTTGTCGTTGATGCCAACAGAGCTGATCAGAGGCACGATGGGGGCGGTCGAGAAGAAGTCATACTCGCCCGCAGCAAACCCAGATGCATAATGGAACGTGTTGAGCGAGCTTCCAGTCCACTCATAGTAGCTGATGTGGTTACCAGCACCGCACGTATAGTTGCGATCACCTGGACAAGGCATGCTGCAGAAGCCGTCGTCCTTCCAGACATCGCCCCTGGCCTCGACGGCACCGAGATCACCACAGACGCACTGACGACCGTACTCGACACCAGCGGCTGAGTAGCCGAACCTCTGACAACGCTCGAGGCAGAAGTCAATGGTCATTTCGCTGCTGTCATAGTTGGGCGCATCCTCCCAGAGCCACTCAAGGATGTAGGGGTTGGCATTATCAAAGACGCAGCCCTTGTATTCCCAGTCACCAGGCAGATCTTCGTCCTTGGCCACAGGAATCGGCCAGATAGGAAAGTCACCATCTGAGTAGAGGGAGAGACGGTTGCCAGCACCGCACAACTGACTACTGTCACCAGCGCAGGGCATGTTGCACTCTGACTCAGCTGTCTTGGAGGCGGCGTTATTCAGCGCATTGCCACAGAAGCACTCCTCAGAGTACTCCAGGCCGGCAACTTTGAAGCCGTTGGCGATGCACGTAGCAATGCACCTCTGGGGGGTCATGGAAGACGACGGGCTACCTGGAGCACCAGCCATGGCACGTCCAGGGGGGTCGATATAACACCCCTGATAAGCCCAGCCGTCAGGCAGGCCGGTGGCACTGGGAAGGGGAGACTCTGTCTCGGACACAGTGACGCTGGACTCTGTCCCAGTTTCGATCTCAGTCTCAGTCTCAGACACAGTAAGGCTGGACTCAGTCTGAGAACTCGAGAGAGTAGCAGATGACGTCACAGTAGCGGAGGAGCTGGCAAAGACAGTCAACCTGTCGCCGGCACCACAGGGCTGACTGCTGTCGCCAGAGCATGGCATACTACAGTCAGCCTCGGCAGCCTGGTTGGTGGGCCTAGTATTGCCACAGACTATAGAGCACCATTGTCAGTCATCAAGATCTCCTATATCTCGGTTGATGGCTCTCACTCACAGCATTCAGCCGTATACTCCATACCGGCGTAAGCGAAACCAGCACCAGAGCAGAAGGCGACGCAGCTCTCAGCAGTGAGGCCGGTGGTGTCATAGTGGACAGCGCCATTGAGAACGCGCTGGGCAACGCTGTCAACGAAGCATCCGATATAGTTCCAACCTTCCTGGGGGTTTGCTGGAGGGGTCAGGTCCCGACGAAGGATGACACTGGCCGAAGTCAAGTGAAGAAACGCTGCACCAAGTGCAACAAAACGAAATGCGGTCATAATGAGTGAAGCCGCAGGGAATTATGAACGAATGTCAGAGTTGAAACGAATGTGATGGGAAAAGATAAGGTGTTTGTGTTGTTCTCGTGAGTGAAAGAGCAATGTCTTCATCATATATCCATGGATTCGATGTGTCCAGCTGATGGTGGCTTTCTAGGCATCGTGTCATATAATTTCCCTAGGGTAGCTTTCTATCCATGTTGGTCCCCTTTTGCCGCCCGTTTTCCAATAGTTAGTTCAAGTCGGTTCAGCTCGTAAAGCTCTTACACACTTCGGTTATCAAGGAGGGGATCAAAGTCCTGCCTCGGCTCCTATCATGCAGTTGTACGGGCGCCTCAACGCAGGAGAGGAGAGTCGGGCTGCACAGCTGGGCGTGTGACGGGGGTTACCATTCGTCGTCCTTGATCATGCCTGTGATTGCCACGACGTTTTCCTTGGATAACGCGCTGTGCACCCTGTTAGATGATGGCGCTCAGATCTTGTTCACGGTCCCTCCCTGATGGTGCATAATGGTCCCAATCTGGCAAAAGTGTGAGGATGAGGAGGAGTTCAGTCTGATGATTGCATCAAGCGGCGTCAGCCACGGTTCTTGTGTTGACTATCGCGGCCGCAATCTGTACCGGTCAGGACAGGGATCTCAGGGGCTCACAGCAGGAGGCCATGTTTGTATCTAGATCCGGAAGAAGATGCATGAATTGGCTGCAAGCTTCACATGGGCGTATCAACACAACATGAACCCCTGCTCGTTGTGTTTCAAGGCGTGTGCATAGCGCATGGGCACCTTGGATTGGTGGGTCACTGCGAATCGCCAATGCAACATTGAAGAAAAGAGAAAAGAACTAACAAAAGTTCTACTGCACAGGACTGAGGAGGGGACGGAGGAGTTGGCGCCCAGCTGCCCACCTCGCAAAAAGAAGATTGTTTGTCAAGCCAATCTTGGCGCCTAGAGAGCGGCGGCGAATTACCCATCAGCTGTGCATGGTTGGCGGGGAACCATTTGACGCAGCCTCGGTTATTAGATAAGAGAAAGGCAGTGTTGGAGACAGGCTTGTGATGTGGCTAGAGATGTTTGATGAGCCAAGATCGGTTACTCTTCAGCCATGATATGACTTGCCAGAGTAGGTAGAAGGAAGTAGAAAGGGGAGAGAAATGTCTCATCTACCTTGAAGAATGCATTTAGCGCGAGAATTTAGATAAAGCCAAGTACCGAAGCTATCAGAAGACCTAAAGCCACAGCCTGATTCCAATACAGGGATTAAAATCCCCTGGATGCTCGCCAAGCATACGCCACATGACGGCATCTGAGCCGAGAGCCCCAACCGTGTTAGGTATCCCTACCGAGATTTGCTCTCTCCTTCTTGGCATCTCCCCGGTGTGCCTGATAACGACCTTCTGCAGTTCCAAGACGGCCTGATAACCTTGGCCATGCATGCCCAGCACAAACAGCGAGACTAGCACTGGCCTTGCTTCCACATTTTGACCGATTTTACAACCATGCCGCGCTCCTCCTTGGGACCCCAGCTTGGAAGCCATGTCTCGTTGGCCTTCCAAAAGTCCCGCATGGGGGTTTCACTGCGGTCGGCCCACGGCTTTCCGCCAACAGCGTCGCTAAAATAAACATTAGAGTTAGCCAAGGCGCTGTGCAGATCGAGGCTAGAAGATAACGGCTCGTATTGCAGGGATCGAGAGTGGCTGGAGACAACGAGGGTGTGCCAGAGGTGCCCAGGATCTCGGGAGGGGCTTGGCAGTAGGTGTGGTGGCCACTGAAAAGGGGGAATTTGACTCACGGAAACCAGCCATTGGTGCCACCGACCGCCACGTTCAGGATGAGGAAGAAAGACTGGTCAAAGGGCGTGTTAGGACGGCCCGTGCTGCCCCAGGGATCTACAGGGACCGAGCCGTTGACGGACTCTCCGGCAAATTCGCCGTAGGTCCACAGGTTCTTGTTCTTGGTGAAGTCGAAGAAGATGACTTGCTGTGGATGGGATTAGCGGGTCGTCTGGACATTAAGCGTCGCTGCTAGGGCTGGACGGAATAGATCCAATGTAACAACTTACCCGAAGTCGACCGTCAAGCCAGGTGAAGAGGTACTTCTCACTCCACTCGAGTCCATAGGTATGGAAGTCGTCAGTGTAACGGACTCGTTTGCCTCCCCACTCGCCGTAGCTCCTCCGCCAGCGATCGTTCTCAGTGGCAGTGCCCCAGTGAAGTGCCGACGACACGAGGTTATCACCCATGGAATACTTGCGAGCGTCATTGCCGCGGCTCTCGGCGATGTCAATCTCACCCGACTTTGGCCACTCACCGTAGACGCTGTCCTGGGGCATCATCCAGATTGCGGGCCACAACCAGTCTCCACGAGGCATACGTGCCGTCACCTCGACACGACCATAGCGGATCGTCTTCTTACCCTTGGTGTTGAGTCGTGCTGACCGCACTGGATTGATGATCTGGCCCTTGGTACTGTTGCTGACGGCCGCGCATGGCCAACGGGTCTCCCATTCATCGTCGGTGACCTTTTCATCAGATGTGCACTTGCCGTCGGAGCGTCCATCGGTCGTCAGGTTGACAGTGTGGCCGTGGACCAGCTGATCATAAGTAATTTCGGTGCTCTCAAGCGTCAAGGTGGGTACGATGTGTAGGCCCTCGGCGTCGACATACGAATTGGCCTTGTCGGTGGTGGTCCAGTCAAAGGTTCCAGTACTGCGTCATTGTTAGTGATACGTACGCGGGATAAGTTCGAGCACGTACCCAAATCCGCCCATCTGAACCTCATGATTCCAGTTGTCGAGGTTCTCGAAGTGATCATCCATGATCAAGCAATACTAGCCTCAGTCAGACCTGGAATACCTCGAGGATTTGGGTGGCACTTACTTCATAATTGGGGATGCCCTGAGTTTCCTTCCAGCAAAGGAATCCACCAATACCTAAGAGAAATATTGTCAATGATCTGGCCAAGCGGATGTTGCTGATCGTGCCAACTTACCAAGTCCGATAAAGATGCATGTGTAAAAGATGATGCTGTCCCAGTTGACTTCCTTCTTGGACTTTTCGAGCCATGGCTTCTCGAATTCGCCCTTGAGCCGACTACTCTTGAAGCGTCTGCGAGGGCCAACGACTGGACGACATTAGCTACAAGCCAGTGCTTCACAACGCGGGCTCGCCTACCTTCATATGTAGAAGCATTCCGAGTGTGTGGTGACCGTCGGGAGGTTAAGGACTCTGCAATAGGTGTTGCGGCAACAGGAGTTGAGAATGGGTTCTCGGGCGGCTCATCACCCGGGGTTCCGAAGGGATTAACCCGCCGGGAGGACGATCCCTCGGTAGGAGAAGTGACAGTCGTCGAGCCTTCCATAGCTAGAGTGGAGCTTCCGGTGTGCGTAGGCTCGGCTTGTCCAACACCAGGGAGCAAAGGATGAAGACGTTCGACTTTGTCCAAGGGAGTCCTACTGATATGAAGCAGGACGAAATGACCTCTGGAAGGGCTTCTCTTCTTGTTGACTCTTCCTCACTCACATGCTTGGAGGCGAGCTCGAGCTCCCCAACGCTCAATCACAGCAAACTATCCAAGGGACATCTCGATGGCGTCAGCCCCTCCAGCCAACCTCCTGATATGCGGCTCCAAAAGCGGCTGAAATGCAGACAGGCATGGAGGTCGATTAGACCATTGGATCCTATCGTATCGCCTCGTTCTCACGATTGCAATATGACCTGTAAGCTCAACCAGAGATACGGTCGTGATGAGACGGGGACGCGGCCCGTGTGCCAAGATTCGGGCCTTCGGTACCAAGGGCATCCCGAGCGGCTATCATGCATGTTGAGTAGGCACTCCTACAATGAAACTGCAACCCTGATAGTTCTGCCTCCGGAAGCTGAAAAGGAAGCTGGAGAAAACTCAAGCCCAAGGCGGAACAAACCCCCGCTGTGCCAAGAGGTCGCTTCAGGGCCCGAGTGGATGCAGCCAAGGCGGTTTGTCACGGTTCAGCTGTGGTGGCTGACTCCCCGTTTTCCTCATGAAATTACGGGGAGTTGTTGATATCCAAGGCCATGAGCGCGTGGAGCGGGAATGCAAGAATCTTCCAGGCGTACGCTGTCGTCATCACCATCAATATGATAGGAGTGGGCAATATTGAAGCACGAGGTCTCGGCAGCACCCGAGGTACCTACTTACTGGTTGGTAGGGTTGCACCCCGGAAGTGTCATCTTTTCCCCTAGCGCCTCATCAACCTCGCCAACGGGATTCACGTTAAGCGATAGACACGTTGCGTTGGGTATGGGGCCTCGGCGGCGGATCGATGAGTGGGTGTGGGCAGGGCAGCTGAAAGGGCTGCAGCCCCTGGGCAAACAGTGGGTGGATCAGACCAGGGGTCACTTCAACGAGTTGGATAGAGATTAGCTGCGACAAGGGGAAAATCCATGGTCGGCAGGTGTTTACGATCTGGGTGAACGACTTCTGCAGACTGCCGAACGAGTCGTTACAGGCTTAAGGCCACGCATCTTGTGCAACCCTATACAGCCCCTTGTTGGCCTAGAGTCTGGACTCTACCCTCTTGGGCCTCGCTTTTCTAATATTAGCCGAGGACGGATTAATCATACGCCGCATGAGTACATCGCATCGCTGCAAGAATCAAGAAAACATTGGTAACAACCATGTTGCCTTCTCAAGGCCTGGTCCTGTTCATTTGCAAACTCTGCTTATCTGGTGGCGGCTTGCTCTACTTCACCGTAAGCTGGGATCGGGTCGCTGAGCTGGCAATCAGCCAGCCTCCGTATCTGGTGGCGGACGGTTGGCCTGCAGTCGGGTCAGGGTTGAGGTTACGTGCTCGCCTGGAAGTGCTCTCCCGCCCCGATACGAGGGCTTCTGCACAGGTTTCCACATCCGCGGCTGCCGTTTGGCGTAATCTAGAGGCTTACATGTTGACCGAGAACAGACCAGCCTCCAGTCCAGCTCGATGTTGGCCCCGCGTGCGCGGCCAGGCTGCTCTCTGGCGTTTTCATGGTAAACAAGCCTCGATACGTCTACTGCCCACGATTTTGGAATGAGGCCCGTGAAAAGTTTTCATAACTTGACCCATGCCGTTCAACATTTGCTCTTCTCTTGGCCTGACCAACTCGTCCCCTTTTCTGCCTTCCCCCGAGTTCACTACTCCCCTCCCCCCAAAGGCACATCTTCAAATCCGCTTGAAAGGGAATTTCTTTGCTCAAGATTCCTCAAGAGACACAAGTTTACTCTCGGATCTTGGTGATGGCTGCTGAAAAGTCACGCTCTCGCTTTGTTGAGTCGGGAGTGCTTCAGCCGCCTAGTCCCACGGCCGACACGCAGACTTTGAAGAAGCTCGAGGGAGGGGATTACCCATTTCCACTTACCCAGAAGTCTCCAGAATGGCTCTTCAAAGGATACCCTCCTCCGTCTAGGTCCCCACACAGCTCCTATTCGGGGACGCCTGCCTTGCAGCTCCCCGAGGCCAAGGAGCCTGCCATGGTGAGTGCTACCAGCCCGGGTCCATGTCTTGTTCCCTACCATCTACGCCTACCTCCAGTGGTCTAATGCAGCTTCTGCTGGCCAAAAGTCTATCATTGTCTTGGAACACCCACTTCTCTCTCCTCACACGATGTATTATCAAAATTCTCTTTCCCTCGAGTCAAATGTCATGCTTTCAATCCCGACCACACCTCTTACTCGTCTTACACATGAAAACAACAACTGCTCTCTCTTCTGACACAGAAATCTAACACGGCGTAGGTTGCCAAATACATCGCTCGCCGCGCAACTCTGCTTGGTTGGTTCGATGAGCCGGCTGCCGCTGCCATCACCAGTGGCTGGTCGTCGACATGCATCGCGCTCAAGAAGCCTGACGGCTCTTATACCTATGCTCCAGACGATCCAAGTCCGGACTTGGTGACAGCCGTCGCTCGCTTGGATGAGAATGCCGTCGTTTCCATGGTGTCTGAAGTGACCAACCAAGTTCTTGATAGCATCAAACCAGACCAGGCCAGTCTGGTCATTGAGAGTACCGGTGCCCGTATTCCGATCGTCGCCAGGCTGGCTGATGTGCAGTCTTCGCTTGTGCACTCGGCCAGCTCATGCATTATCGCTGAGGAGCGGTGTGTTCTTATCTGGTCCAATGAGCCAAGAACCATCATTAATGTGGCTCACAATGTCGAGAAGCAAATGCTAGGCTTCGTAAGTATCTCTGCATCTGTTTACATCACCCATGGCATGGCAGTAGCTGACTCTGGTATCATTCTTCAGATTGTCGGCCCAAACATGCCGACCAACATGCTTGCTCAAACCGAAGAGCAGTCAGTTGAAGGCATCGTCACACCTGTCCGCGGTGCCATTGACGAGAAGGATGAAGTCTATCAGCGCGCAATCAAGGTTGAAGAGGGTGAGGGCGAAGGCGAGGAGGACATTGAGGGCAAACAGCCCGTGCGGCCTGTTCTAAGGGTGCACTCATTCCGAATTGGCGTTGTCATGATTTTGGTGATCCTAACGCAGAGCGTGGGTGTTTCAAAGGTGAGTTGTCCGATTCGTTGCTTGATTTATCAGTATACTGACGTTATGTGCTTCAGCTCCTCCGGCAGTGGACTTGGGATGGTGACTGGATGCGCTTCATCCTGGTAGCTGTTATCCCGCCTCTTTGCCTCCTATCACTGGTAAGAGCTTTTCCCAAGTCACCGACTTATATGAGCTAACCAATCCCCAGTTCTTCTTCATTGTTGTCGTGAGCAGTGTTTTCCAGCTCCTTCTCCCAGCTGGCATGTGTCTGAGAAACTCGAAATATCATTCCGGTAAGCCAATCTGTCAGAAGAACGAGGCAGGTGGGAATAGGACTGAAAGTATGTCGTAGCTGTCAAGCCCAACCCCAAGCGTTATCGAGACTATGACCTGCCGCACATCACGGTGCAGATGCCTGTGTATAAGGAGGGTCTCCGGGGGTAAGTTGACTACTCATGTAGCCATCGTCCAATTTCTGACTCTCATCAAACAGTGTCATTGTTCCGACCATGGTCTCCGTCATGGCCGCCATCCAGCATTACGAGAATCAAGGCGGCACAGCTTCTGTCTTCATCAACGATGATGGTATGCAGTGTATCCAGCCTGAGTTGGCTGCGGCCCGTAAGCAGTACTATCGTGAAAACGGTATCGGATATTGTGCACGGCTGCCAACCATGAGAAGTCACAAGAGCCGGGGTTTCTTGTCGTGGTTCAAGCGCTCGCCACCTATTGACCCGGCAGTGGACAACCAGGACGAGAGCGAGCTCAGTCCACAAGGTCGAGCCAACAAGCTCGGCTTCGTGCGCAAGGGAAAGTTCAAGAAGGCCAGCAACATGAACTATTGCTTGGCCTTCTCCAACCGCGTCGAGGATGAACTGCATCGGCTGACAGAGTTGGAATGTCAGACTCGTGATTGCACTTACGAGAGCTTGACAGCAGAAGATGATGACAGGCTCTATGACGTTGCGCTTCAGAACATGCTTGAGGCTGACGAAGGTAAGACTTGGGCTGAGGGTAATATCCGTATGGGTGAGATCATCTTGATCATTGACTGCGATACCCGCGTCCCTGTCGACTGCCTACTATATGGGGCTCTCGAGATGCACGAGAGTCCCGAGGTGGCCATTCTGCAGCATGGCTCTGGTGTCATGCAGGTTGCTCACAACATCTTTGAGAACGGTATCACCTACTTCACCAACATTGTCTACACAGCCATCAAATATGGTGTTGGCACCGGTGACGTCGCCCCCTTTGTCGGCCACAACGCCTTTCTTCGCTGGAAAGCCATCCAGAGCGTGGAATTCGTTGACCGATCCGACGGTATCACGAAATGGTGGTCTGACACGCATGTCTCTGAAGATTTCGACATCAGTCTGCGAATTCAGATGGCCGGCATGGTCTGTCGTCTAGCCACCTATCACAATGGAGGCTTCCAAGAGGGTGTCTCCTTGACCGTCTATGATGAGCTGAACCGTTGGGAAAAGTACGCTTACGGCTGTAACGAGCTCGTATTTCATCCGTTGTGAGTCAATTAGTCCTTCAGTCCCCTCCCTCATTGGCATCATACTCATCGCGTTGTCACAGCTACCAGTGGATTTACAAAGGGCCAGTAACAAGGCTGTTCTTCCGATTCCTCTGGAGTAACATGCCAGTCTCCAGTAAGGTCTCTATCATTGCCTACATTTTTACCTGTGAGTACACCACACTTTGCCGTCTGATCCGTTGAAGCTAACAGTGTCACCTAGACTATGCCATTGCTGCTGGCATGCTTCTTACACTCGTCAACTATGTCATCGTCGGCTTGTTCTTTTATGACCTCGACCATTTCTATACTCCATCGTGGGGTATCTGGGTGTCTCTGCTGGTTGTCTTTAACGGTGTCGCCTCCGTCTCGACCAGCATGACCCGTCACCGTCTCAAAGAAAAGTCATTCTGGGTCGCCATTCTTGAGACGGCCAAATGGCTGCCATTTCTGCTTCTATTCTTTGGTGGCATCAGCATCAACTGTGCCAAGGCCTTGCTGTGTCACGCCTTTTCCATCAACATCGAATGGGCGTCAACATCGAAGGAGTTGGGTCCTACAGGCATTTATATCGGCCTCAACAAGATGATGCATCGGTTCAAGTACACCTTCCTCATCTGCATCATCATCGCTGCTGGCATGATTTACATGGCTGTTGGTGCACCCTGGGGCTGGACCATCGCCCCTGGCCAGTTCTCAGCAGGCACGTACGCCATCGTGCCTCTAGCTGTGCAAGTGTCCTGTGCATTCACTCTTCCCTTGTTCCTTGGCTTGACATGATTTGGTGTCATAGTCTGAGGAGTGATGCTGTCGCATTACCACTGAACTCTATGTATGGCGAGGAGGGAACGACGGTTATATATCTGAGGTCTCGCTACTTGGGCAAACTTACACACTTAGTCATAGGAAAAGAGAATGGTCTACTCCAGCCTTGCAAAAATACGCATCTTGCCACGGCGGCCTTTTCACCAATCGGCCAAGAAGGTACTTATTTTCTCAGCCAATGCACATTCGGATCTCGGATAGTTTTAAGCCTTTAGACAGACACTACTGCGGCGTTGGAACAGTAATGTGGCCATCTTTGATAATGGGTTATAAGCGATATACTTTCTTTAATGGCAGAATATCTAGCAATAATAGACACTTAGGTACTATAGTATGCTCTTAATCACCGTCTTAATATCCTCCTCTTTCAGTCCAACTTGTTCTAATTTCTGAACTTCCTCCCCGTCAACCTTGTGCTCAATATCGCCCCCGTAGCCATCCAGCAAGTGCGTGAGAATAAACTTCTGATACGAAGCCATAATGTCCCCTTGTCCAATTCTTTCGTTGAACTCTTTCAGGGAATCATCAACATCCCGTGATGAAATTTCCCAGTCCGCGTCCGTTGTTTTGGTGATGCGCTGAACAGCATCCAACATCTCCCGGTGTGTGGTATGGAATGAGGGAGTGTAGACAGCCTGCTTCTTATATCTTGCCAGATCAGTCTCTGGCAAACTCAGCACCGCCGCAATAGCCTCGCCAGTGTGTGCGATGCTGGATGTCGTGACTCTACCGCCAGCCCCATTGTAGAGAGTTGCCTTGCGGCCCTTGGCATCAATGCCCCAGAGACCATTGCTAAGGTTAACATCCAGCCATACGCCAACCGTGACCGATATCCAGCTACTGACGCCGAGTTCGTCAATAAGGTCACGGATCTTCTTTTTGGCCTGGAGTAGTCCATTCTCTTCGATAAGCTTTGTGGCGAAAGGATCCGGGCCGTACTCTGCGGGCAAAAGGTAGGGAACGCCCGCTTTTGCAGCGGCACGGACAGCAGGCTCCTGTAAGCTGATGATATGCGAGAGAGGAGGCATTAAGACGACGACATCTTGACCTTTAAACACATCCCCCAGGAAGGTTTCGTCTTCAAGGTTTCCAGTCTTGACAGTGACGCTAGAGGGAAATTCGTTGGACGACTCAGGCCGCTGGACAACTGTGATGATGTGCGCGTCCTTAGCGAGCAGGGATCTGAGTGTAGGGGACCCAAGGCTACCACCCGCGCCTAGGATAGTGATTTTTCGTCCTTGAACTTGGGCCATGGTTGGTTCCAGGGGTAAGGGGATGAGTAGATGGTGGTCGTAGATAGAGGACTTGAGGAATTATTCTTCATGCTTCTCGGTCCAAGCCTTAAGTATTCGAGTGTTGTCTTTCTTGTGTAATTAGGCTGAATAATCAACTCGAACGTAGGTAGGTAAGCTGACATCAGCTTACCACGCAGACTCGGTAACGTTCACGAAGGCCTTGATATAGAGTTCATTGTGTAATAAATAATAACTCATATTATGAATAAAACCGACTTGGTAAAGTCTATTGGCTAGCCAAGGGCCATTTCCTGCAGGTCTGTCTGTGACCAATGATCTGTAAAGAAGACAGGTAAGCTCATCCAAAAGTGAGCCCCTGTTTTTGGCAGAGATACTCTCTAGAAACAGTTCTTGAATCGTTTATTTAAGCAGCATAGCTCAGGTTACAATGTGGCGATTCCTATCATAAGGATGCAAGTCCCCTTCTGAGTGACAACGACCAAAATGCTTCCAACACGACTCTCAAGTAGATGAAGAAGGCTATCCATCTTCAATAAACCATACGCGAGGACCCAGGCGATCCCCCCTCTCACTTAATTCATCCAGTTGAGGAGGATGAGGATCCCAACCACAGCTAAATGACCGACGAGTAATCGAAAGGCATATGAGTCAGGTTTTGGAAGATGGGTTCTTAGTAATCCAGGACACTCACTCAGCTAGGCACAGTGACCGGGACACTCGGGGCAACATAAAACCCCCAAGCTGAAGTAGCGGACTGCTCATGATCACAACGTTTGTCATCCATCCCACGACTGATGGAGTTTGAAGGGCGTGGACCGAGGAGTCCAGGTATATGCAGCAGCACCAGAAGACAAGGAAGCCTTGCAGGAGCAGTGCGGCCATTGGAATGTTATCCAGCAATGGGAAGGGGTTCGAAGAAGACAACAGCATTGTCACAAGCCATCGCCCAGATCAGTTTTGGGGATGATTATTGGGTCAGATAATGACGATGGAGATGATAGGGAGCGCGATGATGAAGGCCGTGGCAGCTCCGGTCGACTAAGTTTCTACGCGCCATAGCTTGTAAATAAGCATCTTTAACATTTCAGCTTAGTCAAAAAACGGAACGGTTGCCTTAAATAGACTCATGGGTTACTGATTGTGTCTCACTGCACACAAGACAAGTGATGATCGAAATTATAGAGGTAGCCAAGGATAGCGCAACTGCAAAGGTAGATTGTCAGCCAGTGTTGAACGAGCAAAGGCGGACACTTGCAGCCAAACTCATGGATGAAGGGAAAATTGGAAGTATAAAGATGTTGTAAACAAGCGTGAACACGTTGATAGCTTGCTAACTATGTCGCCTCACGGGACATGCTGTTCAAAACCCATTTGCTCCAAATCGGCTTCATGAAATGACTGCAATCACGATCGATCACGCCCACAGACTCCAGTTCATACCAAAGCCAATGTAGAAGCCCCCGTGTAAGATAGCATTTACGCCGACGTAAAAGCCTTGTTTTTTTGCCGTGATCTCTCCTTACACTGACGGCACACAACAGTTTACACGGATCAAGTTCAACAAGGCCTAACGAAGAACGCCAAAGGGCCCAGGTTTGGTCTCGTTCCAGACTTGAGCGATATGGGTTATCTAAACGGCGCTATCAGAGCAAGAGATGAGTTAAACGCGTTAATCAGGGGCCCACTGATAAGAAATGAGCCGACAACTTGGCGCGCCGATTGACCGCGATAGCACGGAACAAATGGTAAATGGGAGGCAATAAGCGAATGGGGCGGTTTTGGATATTAAGGTGTCATGATTTGAAGATGTGCAAGTCACTGAACATAGTAGACGCTGTGAAGGAAATAGCCTTGATCCCATAGAATGATGTGGGCGTCATTAGATGGGCGCTTTAACGACGGCACTATCCTATACAAGGGTCGAGCCCTCGTTCCTTCATCGTCTTCTCAAGCCCATCAATACCATACAAGCGTATATCCTTGTCCACCCTTTCCCAGTGAAGAGATAACCAATGGGCGGTACTATCCACTGTTTGCATCTGCAGATTCGAGTTGCTCAAGAGCCGCAGCAGAGTCTCTCGCTGTGATTCTTCCCTCATGCAGGACCCAACTACGAGCGTTGGCCACATGAATGTAGTCCAGGGTGGCGTATCACCAGACAGCTGCATAAAACTTTCCAGGAACAGAGCGATGCTGGGCTCGACCTGGTTGTACAGTCCAACTTCCAAATCCTGATGCCCTTTCATCGAGGTACGGAGGAAAACGAGGCATGCAGCTCGGTACATTTCGCCTGCCAGTTCGTATCCAGGGTCATCACTTTGGTTGTTGGGCAACCAGCTGTTGATGGCCAAAAAGATGGAATCATATTCCTCCTGGATGGCACTTGAGCTATCCCTCCGAGCTCTGAACCTAGTTGAGAGA
This sequence comes from Ascodesmis sphaerospora, assembly GCA_027569015.1. Lineage (NCBI taxonomy): Eukaryota > Fungi > Ascomycota > Pezizomycetes > Pezizales > Ascodesmidaceae > Ascodesmis > Ascodesmis sphaerospora. The sequence continues at coordinate 409,994 of JAPPUR010000028.1, read as the reverse complement.
CGCGCAATGCGGGGGATTAGTTCGAACAAGGCATGTGAGCAACCGAACATGAACCCATATATCGGACTCTCCTTGTTAAGAGCGTGCAGTCGCTGGGTTAGAGATCGTGGGTCGAGCAGGCGATTCGAGGAGGCTTGGTCAATACCAATGTTGGCGACGATAGCGAGATAAGAGTATTGCTCAGAGAAGAAGCCCAGGAGGTTCTCATCCCGACATCTTTCATCCTTGTGGAGGTCACTGATCATCGACCCACTGGCCCGCAGGTGGTAGTATAATGAGCCTCGGATGTCGGCATCAATCACCTATCCTCGAACGTCAGCCCGTACTCATACGACATGAAGGGGACTGAGAGACTTGCCTCGTACCAACAGAGGGTCAGGCAAGATGCCAAGAGGGCGATACGGTCTTGTACGCTGCAAGTATTCCATTTTGTGATGCCCATTTTGAGGCTCCGCAAGGCCACCGCGTAGTGATCACGAGAAGAGAGAGCGAAGGCCGGCTCCAAGTAGGCACGGTGGCACGAACTGACTGCCAGGATAGCGTGTTGTAGGGTAGTACTATGCATTGACACGCGAATATTGTACGTGATGAATGGATTCTCAATGTCTCCTTTGCCAACCATTCGAGGCGCAGTCAACTCGGTGAAGGAATCGAGTAATGACGCGGCCTTGATGCCACGGAATGCAGGAGGAAGGGAGGAGAGCGGCGCTGCCAAGACATCGGTCGTATTGCTTGTAGATTGTCTAATCTGGGTGTGAATATGGGTCATCGGTGAGAGATTTCGTTCTGTCATGCTGGCAACGCTCTGGATGGCTGGGGTTGCGGGGTCGCGGAATGGCCACGCGCAGATGAGCTGGTTCCGGAAACACCCTGAGCATTCTGGCTTGATCTCGTCGCATTTCTTGCGTCGTCTCCTGCAGGGCAAGCATCCTGATTTTGTCCGTGTGCAGGCCCGACGAGTGCGCTTCATGTCACAGGTCAAGTCGTCGATCGATAATGCGGTGGTGGGTGAGAGAAAGAATCTGCGTGGGAACGGGCGTGGAACGAGAACGCGGGGTTCATGTTGGGCCGATAGCCTCTCTCCCACTGGGTGCATTACTACTTTACCTCCCTAAGCTACGTATGTACCTAGATAAACTCATTGCTTTTGTCCAGGCTCCAACCAGCAAATCTCGTCAGATATTGCGCCCTCCTCAAAAGCCTTTCGCAGTTCAGTGCCGAACTGAGTGAAGTGATGCAAGGACTCGAAGTGGATGGACACAAGAATATCTTTTTCAAGCTGACGGAACGGCTTTGCCACATGTTTGCCTCCCATTGTAATTTGCAAAAGGCTCATCTCGTCCAGGGAGTGGATATCGCGCGTCTCCGAAGTTCATGATGGCGACGACCCTCAAAATCGAGGTTATTGATATAGTCTTTGTGACTGAGAAGGATAGCATCAATGATAGAAAGATCCTACAACTTCGAAGCAGGATCGTCCTTGATTTTGACAAACATGGGCTGGCTCTGCTCCAAAAACTGGGTCCGTGATGAAGGTGATGCCATCAACTTCGAGGATGGCCGTGGCGGTGGTGATGTGGGTGACGTGTATGGTGGTCTGGAAGGTGGTGGAGCCATTTCAAAGACAGTGATTTGTTGGACTTGGTAAGATGCCAAGACGATTGTGGGGGTCAAGTCTGAAGTTTGAGTGAGGCTGGTGGTGATGGTAGTCTTTTTTGATCAGGATGCTGTCTCAAATGGTGTTGACGTCCTTCAAGGACGCACAATTTAGCATTTTATCGTTGCTCTTGATAAGCGTCAGAAAGATAGTCTTATAAACTCTTCGACTTGGAGGTCTCATTCTATTCGAAACGTATCATCGCAAGATTGAGCGTACGACCATGGAACGCTCTGTTGAACTGGGCGGATGTTGTCGCGAATGCTACCTACCCTATCGTCGCCCAGTCGGATGTCGGGGGATTTGTTACCATTTTGAGACTTATTAGCCGAGGCGCTAATATCGTCATACGCGTCATTATCCAACAACGTGATAAGATCTTGGCGCTGATAAATCCGCGCTAAGGACTAATAGCGTTAGATTCAAGCCCCCGTCTTTAACGCGCTTATCTTCTAAGCGCCTTTATCTGTGGATACCCTCATCTGGTCCCTGTTTGATTGGCTGAACATTTCTCTGCCTGTTCGATATGCGCGCTCATTGCACTTGGAGATCTGCGAAGGGTCCTAAACAAGTCTTTGATGCCGCTTTCGTAATAGGTGTAGGCGAGTTTCGATTACCATGTGGATGAATCGCTTTGGGTCTTGCCTGAGAAGAAAATGGAAACATGAGGGTGGACGTTTGAAGTCGAAAATGTCTATATAACTGACCTCGCTGCTCTCAACATGATAATCTGGGCTCTCTAGAGTGAAACAGATCAAAGATTTTCTTCATATTCAAGTACCCTACCAACAAGATGTCGACCAAGTCTGGCGAACCCCTCTCTAACACTGCCAAAGAGCTGCTGCAGCTTGAGGAGAAGTACTCCGTCGGTGGTTTCGCGCCCACGCCAGGCTTCCTTGTGTCAGGCAAGGGTTCCACCCTCATTGTATGTGACTCCAGTGTGTATCAATTCTTGAATTGGACGACTAACGTAGGGACTTTCCGTCTTACTGATAGGATGTTGATGGAAGGGAAATTATCGACTTTGTTACCATGTTTAGTGCCACTAACATTGGGCATGGCCACCCCAAACTGATCGAGGCCGTTATCGAAACCATGCGAAAGAGTGAACCTCCAAAACTCTCTGTGTTTCTCTTGATGCAGCTGACTCCTGTGCTCTAGCCACCCTTATCAACATGTCTACTCACTACGCCGGATGGCCGAAATTGGCCAAGGAGCTCTGCGAGCGATTTGGCTACGACAAGGTGACAGCCATGGTTTCCGGCGCTGAGGCTGCTGATACTGCTTGTAAAATTGCTCGAAAGTGGGGTATTGTACACAAGGGAATTGCTCCAGAGGAGGTCCTCATTCTTGGAACCTCGGACAATTACCATGGCTTGACCTCGGGCATCTGGCCCATTATGACCCCTGGTAGTCAAGAAGGTTAGCACCATAGTCGGATGTCTATTGGCAAGTACTGAATTTGCTAGGCTACGCCGTGTTTAGTAAGAATATCACCAACCGACACCCCCGGACGGGTGAGCTGCTCCGATACGGCCACGTCGAAGACTTTGAGGCTGTGTTTAAGGAGTGCCATGGCCGAATTAGCGGCGTCATTATGGAGTGCATCCATGGAAAGTTGCCGTAAGTGCCGTCCTTGTCTTTCTTAGCCCGGGCCATGATCGCTCTGTCTTCTCTGCTCAGTGGCTGCCTGGTCGCATCCGGCTGGCCTTGGTGTTGATGGTGTTTTTCACTATTCAATGACAACGCTGACTCTTCAACTAGTACCTTTCAGGAGGAGATCGACTTTGCCAGCGGAGTTCGCCAGCTATGCAAAAAATACAACATTCTCTTCATCTCTGATGAGATACGAATGGGTTCCGCCAAGACGGGAAAGTTCCTCTGCAGTGACTGGCTGGGTCCCGAGAACAAGCCTGATATGATTACTTTGGGCAAGTCCATTACTGGCGGAGCGTTCCCGGCTTCATACGTTCTTGGAAACAACCAGGCCATGTCACTTGTTGAGTCGTTCCAAACTGGAGGTACCTTTACCATGGCCCCTGCAGCTGTTGCAGCCACCACCGCAGCCTTGAAGATCTACGATGAGGAGAAGCTTTGTGAAAAGGCTTTCGCGATCGAAGCCAAGTGGAAGGAGACTACATCCAAGTGGAACTACCCCTGGGTCAAGTACATTACCTCTCGAGGCGCTGACATGAGCATTGCGACCGAGCAAAAGTATGATACTGTCACCCCTCGTCGTATTGCGAGACTTGCGTGGCAGAAGGGGCTGTTCATCTATCCCACCAAGGCTGCCATACGTGTGCACATGGCGTTGACCATCTCCGACGAGGAGCTGGAGAAGGGATTGAGCATCTTGACAAATGTGATGGATGAGATTGAGTCATACGGAGATATTCCTGGCTCTACCCATCCGTCTGATGATGCTAAGCACGGGGGCTACTAGAAGGGGTATCATGTTAGTTAGAATCATTGCCTGAACCTCATCCAGGGCTCAAGTATCAAGTAAGCGGCATTCATCTTTACTTCTCAGTGGCTTTTAAATTTTGTTTCTCTGTGTATTTGATTGTAGATCTTCTTTTTCACATTAAAAGAGTGTATCGGCGACAGAGGCAAAGAATATGACTTTCAAGCCCGACCCTCCATGGGTTAACTGAGCCAAAAGATTGATGATCTGGCACATTCCCCCAAACTCTAACTTGCGATCTTGGAGTCATGACGGTACCCGCAACGCCGATTTCCATGTTCACATCACGGGTCAACAACCATCGCGGAGACTGAGAGGCATTACTCGTTACCTGTGTCGAGTGTTTTTGCTAGAAATATACTGGCCTTTTGAATAAACTAGATCGAAGATATGACGGTGGTAGGGACAATGAAGAAAAGGCACAGTGATTTTCGTCATGTAGCGTTCGTTGTCATGTCTCTCATGGTAAACATGCGCCATTTCCTACTGACCATGGGTAGGGTGTATAGTTTCCTATGGTATTGGGTTTTAATGCCGTCATGTATTGGCAACTGTGTCTTTTGCTGTTGTAATCGACAGACTCTTTAGAGATGTCATCGATTACAAGAGAATAGTACTCGGTAGACCTTTGGATGAAGACCGTCAGCTGACCATAAAAAAGCTTCTGGTCCCGCAGATGCATAACCCTGTTATGAGTGCAAGCATGCATTTGTTGAGAATCTCAGTGTCAAGATAATATACCTCCTGTTGAGACGGCCTCGTGCTAGTATTGTTCCAGTTAGAAACGGGGAGAAGCACCTTTATTCCTTGTTCTACGAGACCGCCTGCAGCTTAATATGCAGAAATACAGATCCCGTCTTAACGCCCATTGTGTTCCTCCTCTCTAGGTGATGCCACCTTTCCAGGGAATGCCTTATTTCTGGCGTACCAATGTTAAGCTGCTCCAAAACCTCCATGACCACCGCGTAGAGAATCTCGATACTCCCGTCATCAACCTTGACTGAGATACCCAGTGCGCCACGTGCGCCTAGGCCTCTAGTCTGCTCAGACTCGCGGATGCCGACTCCGTAGCAGCCATCAGCACCCAGCTTACCGATCAACTGTCCCTTATATGCCTCCATGAGCTCTGTACAGAATCTCCCGTCTCCTCCTACACATTCTGGATGGTTTGCCATGGCATGAAACACGCGTGAGAGATTCTTGGTTCGTGGACCAGACTCCTCCTCCTGCTCAACCTGATCCGCCGCCGCTGCGAAGAGGGCGTAGATGCGCCCCAAATAGGAGAGTGGAAATGCAGGAGCAGGCAGATTGCAGCCATCAATCCCCCATTGAACAAGGCTAGGGTCAGGGCAAAGATCCTCTACCACTTCCTTCACCAAAGTCTGCATCGGGTGATCTGGCAGGTGGTAGTGTTCGACACTGGAGCCCAGAGCGAGAGCACCAGCCATCATAGCAGCATGCTTGCCAGAGCAGTTGTTGTATATGCCTCCTAATGGCTCGATTCCCGACCTGATCCAGCGTTTGTTGACCAAGTCGGACAGGGAAGCATGGCCCCCGCAGCGGTATTGTTCTTCCTGTATACCGACCTTGGCCAACATTTTTCTGGCTCGGTCGATGTGTCTGTCTTCACAGCTATGAGAAGCACACATGAGAGCGAGGTCGGCCTCACTGAAACCCGCGGTATCAAAAGCGCCAGTCTCAATGACGGCAATAGCCTGGGCTGGTTTGGCTGCGGATCGAGCGAGTGTAATTCTCGAGGGGTTGCCAACGGCAAAGAGGACGTTGCCCTGGGAGTCGGTAACCGCGACATGGACACGGTGAATGTTCTCCACGATGCCGCCTCTATCGGCGACGACGTAGTTGTTTCCGATCTCTTTTGTTTGTGTCATGGTAGTGATGGACTGGATGGATGAGAATGAGATGGGCTGGACTGAAACAATGGGGGGGGTTGGATACATGATACCAGTTGGCATATTTATAATTAATAAGGGCACGAAAAAGAAGTCCCTGTAAGTGAGAAAAGAACTTCTTCCCATCCCGCCATCCAATGAATCGACCTGGAAGCCCAGTCTCTGTGACTGTCGCCCCATGAACCTCCTCCGTACCCACAAGGTTCCGTACCCACCAGGCTCCGTGCCCAGTTTTACGACGGCTTCGTGTGATGAGATTCGTCCTATTTCCCATCTCGAGACACGGCCGGCCTTGCAATTCCGATGAGTGCGTTTTAGGACAAATTGTGCTTCCTGAAAATCGTCCTCTCCAACGAGCCTCAGATAGATGGCGTACCTCGGCTGTCATAGACTCATAGCCCTGCCTGCCATGACCCGTTGTGAAGAAAATCGAACGACAATGAATCAATGTCGAATAATTCCAACTCCTCCGGCATGACGAATAGAGAATCTCCTATGGTCATATGAGGGTCTGACGGTTGCTCTCCCTGGAGTAGGTGTTTATCTTCATCCAGGGGCATGACAAAGTGGCTCTTGAGGCATATCTTCGAGTCACCACTGTGCTCCACTCTTTGTGTAGAGAGCTTGTCAACATTTTGCAGACCACTCTGCCTAGAGTTGCGAATTTTCGGCTCTAAAAGCTCCCAGAACCACGCGGGCTGAAAACTGATTGTCGTGTCTTGATCCGAACCTTGTTGGCGGATCGACTCAGCCAAAGCTTGAAGCCTTCTCAACGTGTTCAGCTGTCCATCTCTGTTAGCCCTTTCGATCTAGAAATATTTCTCAGCTCCGGCAAAGTAGAATGCATTGTCTACCTTTTGGGAAATGTGTGGCCAAGTCTGGGCTACATGATTCAAAAATGCATCGCATTTAGCCAAGTTCTCTTGAGCCCTTCGAGACACTTTTGCATCTCTGGAGAACTGGAATAGCCAAAGTGCTGTCGAAGCTGCTGCAATAGCATCGGTGATAATCGGATCGACTACGTCTGTCAAATTACGACATTCTTCAAGGATCCGAAATAGCCAGCCTGTGTGGTATATGGCTAGGTCCACTCTTTGTTGAAGGAACAGACAGGATGGAGGGATGCCCTCGGGAGAACGCAGCAGAAATGTGTGGATAAATGGGTGGTTGAGGATAACGTGGCAAGCGTGCCAGAGAAGCTGACTCGTTATCCAAGCGTTCCAGTACTCGCGGTTCTGGGACACTTCTACTGTGGTTCGGTCAGGTAACAAGGCGTTGCATAAGAAGTATTGCGCGTTGAGCTGGGCTTCATACTCAACCATCTCGACACACAATCTCGTGTGGGTTGATTCAGGAGACCATGGCTTCTCGACCATGCCCTGCCGTAATCGATGTAGGTAACATCGTACTTTACCCCAAATGTCAATGATACGGAGAGCATGCCCGTTGATGCCAATGTCCTTTAACCCGGATCCTGAACCTTGCCCGTTTGAACTGGTATCATGCCCATTGGTAGATAAAGGTGGAGGGGGCAACGGTGCGCTGAGGGGATAATCAGTAACGCGAACGGGTGTAATGTTTGATGTGAAAGGGATGAAAATTCTTTCAAGCACAAAAACACTCCAATGAGCTCTAGAGATGCAGTCGCCTCCAGAAGCCGGGCTACTATCATTCGAGAGGGAACATAGGGCTTCTAGTCGCGAAGCAGCTCCTATAACAACCCAAGCTTGAGAAAGTTGCTGGGCTTGAGCACCTTATTAGCTGCTTGTCTTGGCTGCTCTGGTGAGGCAAGAGACACCCACTTCTGATGTGCTTTAGAGCCACAAGACACAAGGCTTGTGTGAGCTCTACTGTTGGAATCCCCTCAAAGACTAACTGCATAATGGATTCCTCTGCCAGTCGTGCGTAAAGGTTGTTTGCAGCTGGCTCGTTATTCTCATAGAACTCATGAGTGGAGAAGTTCATCATGAGAGCCATGAAGGCCCATAAGAGAAACCGGGATCCGGTAAGAAGTTGCTGGGCGAGGTTTTGGAGGCAAAGTAAGGGCAATGGCTGAAGGTGAAGTTTGATCCGGTAGACCTCGATAAAGTGATCGAGGGCTTCAGGAGATGGCTCCGGCCTGAGGAAGAAGTGACGTTAGTAGATATTGAGCGGCGTGTTCTAGAAATTGAGGAACCAACCTTGATAGAGAGAATCTCTGCAGCGTGCCATGTGCATCTGGAAGACGGCCAGATGACCTGAGAGAGTATGAGGACATAGGTCTTGTGGGCGAATGGCTCGACGATGCCATGCCAGGCGAAGCCTCGAACTGGGTGGTGATAGATATCGCCGAGTCTACAAGGGGGTTAACCACAGTGTCGGAACTATTAGTGATCCCCGTAATAGAATTGGGATTGAATTCTCGATGCCTTCGCGCCCTTGGTCTAGTCGGTTTGGTGCTCAGTATAATGAGCTTTCCACTTTTGTCTTGGAAACCTGAGACTTACATCGCCTCCATGGCTTCCCTTGTTCCGAACCCTCGAGCATGGGATAGAGCTATTGGCATATAGAAACAGTCAGTTTTGAGACGGCTGCAGTAAGAGCAGCTCGGCCTTTCTCCCGTGCATTTGGTCTTCTTCCGGCTAGTTGGCAGTGAGTTTTGCAGAGGCCGCGGGGTGCCATAAAGGCAAGATGGACTTACCGGCATGGCTCACATGCTTGCCGTACTTGCGACTGCAAGCTCGAGATGACCGGTGGCATGATGTTCAATTCACGGGGTGGATATCTAGGGATTAGATGGAATAGGCTTGTGAAAGCAAAAAGGATCTTGTGGATCTCGTGGAGGTTGAGGATTGGACGTAATAATCCGATAGCTTCATAATGGGTAGCTAATAATCTTGAAAAGGCTAAGCATGAAAATTTGATATTCTTTTAAACGATTATTCGTTCCCCTCCGATTAGCCGCCAAAGTTCGTGAACCGCCCGGCGCGAGAACATAAAAGGGCATATCCGATGGTGGCTCAAATGCCACTGCGGCTAGAGGTTATACTCAGAGGTAGTACGGCGCTTGGTAAATACTCCCGAGGTGGGAATGATGAACGGGTATAAGTATTTGCACTTGAGGTATTAATATCTCCAGTAAGTGTCATCATCTTGCCTTCTATGTCTCGTCCCAACTCACTTCCGTAGTTCGGTTCGAGACGTTCTTCTTTCTACCTATCCGCTTAGTTCTTTCATTAAGGGTCGGGCCCCAACTATAAAGAGTGACAAAATCGATGCTTCATAGGATAATGTCCTGATGCTAGCACAGGTGGTCTCTTTTGCTTTGATCTTTTTCCTTGCATGGAAATGGTGCAATAGAAGACTACCCGAGGTCTTCGGAGGGGCTTTAGTGGATTTAGCGGCCGTTTAAGAGGTCGTCCTACAACATGGCTAGTAGACGACATCGCTAGGAATGGACGGGCGTGCGGTGCCCCAGCCGAAGACGTTTTCGATACGGAGAAAGCCACCTTGATGGGAGCGGGGATGGGCATAAGATCATGGACCTCTGTCTTGAAGAAGACAGTTACAACTTGGTGCTCCCGAAGACGGTCCAAGAAAAAGTTCTAGACATATAAAACGATTGATCTCTTCGAATTCGCATCTCCTTGGCCAAGAAAATTGCCCACAATATGGCGCAGAACGTAAGAATTAAGAATGTTTACAGGTATTCGAAACATAATGTCCGGCAAAATTTATCCTCGCCGGCTTTGGTAAAAGAGGAGAACATAAGTAGGCGCCTATTTCTTAGGTGTCGGTAAAGGTCCATGGCCAGTCTCTCCTGATAATTCAGCTAAACTTTTGTCACAGGTCATAAAAGTAGGTCTCTGATGTTGACGCCGAGGTCAAGTGCTAGAAAGAACATTTTGGGCTCACTAACCAACCCTGTTGCTACATACTAAACAAGAGTGACATGAGCTTATCGGAAACTTGCGATACTTATTCCGCTGGTATGTTCCTTTAGTAACCCCTCTATATTGTACTAAGCTTGTTATGGGCAATGTCAGATCATGCCACCTCCAAGTCTTCCCCTCGTCTCTGCCTTGCGTTGCCTCGTCTCCAGACAGTTCATCCTCTCAAACAATCTTTGCCGTTACTAAATCAACCTTCAACGTCGAGAGATCAATCTCGCTATGAGTAGCTCGTTCTTCAGCGCGAAAACCCAGACTCTAACGCTTCCCGACGGTCGCGTCTTATCCTTTGGCGTCTTCGGCGCTGGCAGGGATGCAGATCCTGGGACAGAGAATCTTCCGGTCGTCTTCTACTTTCACGGCGTTCCCAGCTCCCACGATGAGGCATACATGATGCACAATGCCGCCCTCGAGCGAGGCATTCAGATTGTCGCCCTCGACCGTCCTGGCTATGCTGGCTCCACGCCCCAGCCTGGTCGGCAATTCCTTGACTGGCCGACCGACGTGCTCGCTGTTGCCGACCACTTCTCCATCCCCCGGTTTGCTATAATAGGCGTATCTGGTGGCGGACCCTATGCTTTGGCATGCTTGCGGTCGTTGCCGAAAGACAGGCTCACTGGGGTTGCCCTCTGCTCCAGCGTCTACCCGATCTCGTTTGGGCTCACAGGCATGAAATTTCTCAACATTCTTTTGCTTCGCATCGCTCCTTGGGTTCCCTCTCTTCTCGCCTGGATCGTGGATTATACCCAATCGTCGGCCGCGCGAGATGAGGAGCACCCCGAAGTCTATGTGAGCAAGATGATGGAGATGATGAAGACCATACCTGCCGCAGATCGCATTGTCTTTTACGACAACATTGGCGGCTACAGGGACGCCATCGCGGCCGGCTCCCGCGAGGCGTTGAAACCAGGCGGGCAGACATTCGCCCAGGAGTATGCATTGCTGGGAAGCGATTGGGGGTACAAGATTGAGGAGATTGAAGATGCAGACCGTCTTTTCATCTGGCATGGCACAGAGGATATTCATGTACCGATTGCCATGGCCGAAAAGGCAAGTCAGCTGCTGCCAAACGCCGAGATGAGACGTCTGGAAGGAGAGGGACACGTTGGCCCTGTTCTTCGAGCGAGTGAAATTCTAGATGTTATCAAGGGCAGACTTGACAGATCTGTACAGTAGGTGGTTGTCCCAGCAGCTGTGAGGTTGGAATAATTGTCCTCTTTCCTTGTTGACTGTCTCATTGAGGAACCATGCAAGACCAAACACAACTCTAATAAAGTTCGACTTCAAGATGATACAGACGTGGTTCAAATTACCTTCTTGGGACGTCAGGCCACGAGCCAAAAAGCCCGATGCGCCAATGTCAGCAGGTCGCATTAGCGTGCGGGGCGAGCGACCTCCAGGTGGCCACCTCGCGTTGCCGTCACTCGATCTTGCCCTTTGACTGGAGGGTTCAGATGTGGCTCGAGGACTTTTATATCTATGACGAAACTCTCTGGCAGCGTAGACGAAGGGAGGAAGTTTTTCTGGCTATATATAGCCCAATTCTCCCAGTATATTGAAGTGCTCAACTCTTCCTTCATTAACACGCATCACCAATCCCAACCACCAACTTCACCAAATCAAACCAACCAACATGGCTCTTTTCCAACCTCCACCAAAGCCCAACTCCCCAATGGGCTGGCACCGTATCCTCTCCCCAAATGCGGCAGTCAAGGTCTCTCCCATATGTCTTGGTGGAATCAGCATCGGCAACAGTTGGGCCGAGTACACAGGCAAAAACCAAGACCCCTTTGAGTTACTCGACGCATTTTTCAAGATCGGAGGCAACTTTATCGACACCTCCAACGTCTACAACTCCGAGGACTCAGAGAAACTCATTGGGCAGTGGATGGAAGAGCGCGGAACCAGAGATCAAATGGTCATTGCTACAAAGTACAGTGCTCACTATCGCGCCCACGATAGGGAGAATACGCCTCTCCAAACCAACTTTCTTGGAAACTCTGTCAAGAGCATGCACGTATCAGTTCGGGACAGCTTGAAAAAGCTAAGAACCGACTACATTGATATCCTGTACGTGCACTGGTGGGACTTTACAACCTCGGTCGAGGAGGTCATGAGGGGACTGCATGCCCATGTCATGGCCAAGGAGGTGCTCTACTTGGGCATCTCAGACACCCCAGCTTGGATAGTTGTCAAGGCAAACGCCTGTAAGTTCAGCTTCGGCCTTGATTGCAATCATCTCTGACATGTTCTAGACGCAAGACAACACGGGCTCACCCCGTTCTCTGTATACCAGGGCAAATGGAATGCTTCATGCCGTGACATGGAAGGTGAGATCATTCCCATGTGCGAAGACCAGGGAATGGCGATAGTTCCCTGGTCTGCACTGGGAAGCGGCTCACTGCTTTCTACAGAGCAGAGGCAAGAAAGAGCAAAGGATCCGGATGCTCTTCAAACGACCCCAAGTCAGAGAGATCTTGCAGTGTCTGAAGCACTGGAAAAGATTGCAAGTGCAAAGGAAACGTCGTTTCAGGCAATAGTAAGCAGACATGTATTATTAACTCGAGCGTGATTAACTAAGTCGGCCTTAGGCACTCTCTTACTTGTTCCATCAGTCGACTTATGTGTTTCCGATTGTCGGCGTCAACACTGTTGCCCACGTCAACGCCATGTCTGATGCCCTGCGTGTGGAGCTCTCCAGGGAGGATATCGACGCCATCCATGAAGCAGCGCCATATGATCCAGGGTTTCCAATGAACTTTTATTTCACGTGGACAAAGCCCCAAAAGTATGATCTTTTTCTCACGGCTGCCAATAATAATCAGATTCAAATGGGGGCTTGGATCGATGTCCCGCCCAAGCAACTAGTGAGTACCTACCTTACAATGACCGTCGATGAACTGAAGCTCACCATTAGCAGCCTTACCGACCCAGAGCTGGTTAGATGATTCAAATGTTATTATATAGGAGAGGAAGATATTGAGTTTAAAATTAATTCCATCTTAAAGCCTTTGTAGCATGCAGAATGCTGATCCGGTGATTCAGGTCCGTTATCCTGGCGGATGTTTTCAATTTGTTTCTGTAAACCATGACTTGAATACCCTTGCAAAATCTCCCTGAACCTTCTCTCCATTAGATGATAGGTAGTGCGTAAGTGACGGATAATATTGATTCCTACCTATGCCCGCTTTTTGACAAGCACTCTTTGGCGAGGTGGCAGGCTCCCCCGCAAAATTACCTCGCAAGTCTCCCCATTGGGAAAACACCGAAGGGTACCGAGTTACGTAGTGGCTTACGCGTTTCATCCATAAAGAAAGCAACTCTATCGTTGCCTATTTAGAACTTGTCATGCCTCGTACGAGCGCGATATAGCTGTTGTTTAGGCATCTTTACCGAGAGAGCCAATAGGAATGCAATAAGTTTCCTTAAATCTGTTTGTTCTTGGGCTTACAATCCCTTGTAGGGTCCTTCACGTGACTGTCAATATGGTACCCAAGCGATGATTGCTCAAAATACGAGCGGTTCGTAAAAAGTTCCATTGGTTTTCGCCTAGGTTGGGATGTGGCTGTGAATCCTCCCTGGCAAGCTCAACGTTATCCTTGCTTCATCGTTCCACTTTTCTGGAGGATTTAGCCAGGGGAAACTCGCAGCTGGGGATCTTTCATACCAGACCAAGCGGTGGACGATCGGTGAAGCGAAGGATTCAAGCAGAGGGGCGCAGTAAAGCGAAGGATTTAAACCGAAGGGCATTTAGGCGAAGTAAGATGTTTATTAAAGACTTAAAAAGGGAACATGTCGCATGATTCACTCTCATCTTCATCAACCTCGCTACTCCATTTGCCCCTAAACACGATTTCAACATGCGTATCCAATCGAGTGTCGCTTTTGGCCTTTGGGCTGGGGCTGCCACAGCTGCCCAATCTCCTTGCGGCACCTCACCTTCCAGCCACGCTTTGAGGGCTGTAACTGAGAGCCTCGAGGGAGACTTGGAGGTTCGAGGAGGGAGAAAACATGTCACCATCAATACATACGTCCATGTTATTGGAGCAAGTGACAAGGAAGAAGATGGGTACATCACTGTGAGTCCCTTACTGAAGGAATTTCTAATACGTGCTCATATTCTTTCTACAGGATGAAACCGTAAAGGGCCAGATTGACCTGCTCAACAAGAGCTACAAGCCTTGGGACTTTTCTTTCAAATTGATCGAGACTACCAGGTCTATCAATGAGTCTTGGGCTGACAATCCCGGAGGCAGCCCCGTGGAGGACCCCACTGAGCCTGACCTCAGGGCGGCCCTTCGGAAGGGAAGCTACAAGGATCTAAACCTCTTCTACATCAAGGACATGGTGCCCGGTGGAAAATGCGAGCTGCCGATCCCCAACCCCACTAGCCAAGACATTGTCAACGACGGTTGCCTCATGAGATCTCAACACCCTGGTCAACTTCCTCCAACTTACGGTTTCGTCACCGTCCATGAAGTTGGTCACTGGCTTGGTCTTGAGCACACATTTGAGAATGGCTGCGAGGAGCCAGGAGACGGGGTTGACGACACTCCCGCCGAGGCTTATCCAGTTGCTGATGGGGACTGCCCCGAGCCAGGTCGCGATACTTGCCCTGATCAGCCGGGTTTGGACCCAGTGGACAACTTCATGACCTATATTAGCCCGTGAGTCTTTGATCATTCTACGTGTTGCAACGTTGAGCCACTAATAGAGAATAGCGATTGCGGTCCCCAGAGGTTCACACCTGGACAGGCCAAGCGAATGCATAGTCTTTGGAAGAAGCTGCGCGCAAACTACAAGCTCAGGGTTTAGGCGGAAGAAGCAGATGTCTCTCGATTCTTCATTTCATGAGGCGGAAGGGGACCAGGAGGTGGGGACCAGGAGGTGAGTGGCTCTGGATCTCAGGACGCACAAAATGGAGGGAATTAAACTAAGCAGCGTGCGTATAGAGTGGTTGTTGTAAGTTGGCTGGACTCGTTCTTCAGCGACAATGGTAACGGGGAGGTCAGGGTGGCTGAGATTTTGGCAGGCTAAAGCAGGGCCAAGACAACCCTGTGGAGAGTCACGAGGTTCATACTCACGGTTTACGAGACCGAAATGTGGCGGAAGACTCATCTAGAACCATGTGATTGAACTAAAAGCCTGCAATGTATGTTGGCCGTTTATTGAGTATGATGGCTTTGGCTGATTTCACTGTTATCATTCGAGTGTAACCTCCACAGGTTGTGGCGTGTGATGATCTCTGCAGGGGTTCGTATATATATGTACATCTACTATATCTTTGACTATCAGAAGAATCTTCAAAAGCACTAGATATTACCAGAGACGATAAAGCGAGATATGGATAACTGCCTGTTGAAAGTGATGCGCGATTTCACCGCAATACTGCAATGGGAGGGTAGGTCACGTGGTGGACAGAATCCTGTCCACAATAAGTTCTGAGTTGGGTTAGATGAGAATTAAGAAACCATGGTATAATCAATAACCCCTATATAAGAATTTCATCTCTCCTACGATCGCTAATAAGCATCGTTTAATTACTTAACTGTTTAGGTCGATTTATCATCACCATGAGTCGTGAGAGTCAAATCTGTTGCTCATTTCCAGCTTCAGTCCAGAATTCTTCAACGTCATGGCAGACCCGCCAATGATAAACCCTATCTCGGTGAGCATGTGGAAAATTGAATTGATCCATAGGCAATTGCGCGCGCAGTTCGAACAATGGCTGACAATCCCAGTGCAAAAGGTGCAGGGTTAAAAAGGTTGGTGCTCTTGTGCTCTCAGCCAAGCTCAACTGACGCCACAAGATCCGTTGTGACCGCCGCTTGCCCGGATGTAACAGGTGCCAGGAGCAAGATACTGAATGTGTCTATGTTCGCCGGGTGCCCAGGAAACCCGTCACAACTACCGGAGACCGTGTAGGGTGAGTGTTGAGCTTTGACTTGGCAAACACGTAAGTTGACGTGTCAGATCGATCGAGGCGACCTTGGAAACGATTCTACAGCGACTGGATCGAATTGAACAAAACTGCCGTTGTCAGAACCTTCAAAGGCCATTGGATGACTCGTCCGAGTTTGATGCCTCCCCGGAAGACGCATTTCAGAATCAATTCGAATCAGACCTTGCTATTGACTCCGGTAATAGTGTTGAATCGGATTCTCCATTTCCAGTTATCCCTTTGGCTTCTGTGTCTGGCGTTAACGGTGCCTCTGAGCACTCAGAATCGTCATCTGCTACACCAGATTCGAATGCACCGTTACCTGTCCTTCGCTATGCCGTCGAAGAAGTCCAACGGCGTGTGGCTGAGCGCCATAACTCTCCCAGTGTAACTGCGGAAGAGCCCATTGAGCCGGCACTAGCGAAGTCATGGATACAAAGCGAGTGATTGCTTAACTGAAATAAAGATGCACCACTAACCATGTTGCTCTCAGGTTACTTCGCTCACTTATCAGAAGACCTATTTCCTGCCTTATTAAACATTCAACTTATACAACTCATGCCTGATATCGTCGGGCTGCCCAATGTCCATCTCGATGCAGCCATCCTCGTTGTTTATCATTGCATTTTATACCATGGCTGTTTCCTCAGTCGCCAATTCACATCGGCTTCCGACAACGCAAAAATCATGAGCAAGCTATATCATCGCTGTTTGGACGCAGCCTCTGCCTGGGAGCCACAAGCGACGGGTACAACCACGGATTTTATCGCCGCCTTCTTTATGGTAGTAGTGGCTTTCAGTTGGTACGTATCACTGCTAATCGAAGTTCGCCAGGTGCGAGTAGCCGCCGAGCGTTTTGACATCGAGCTGAGCTGGAACATGTTCAAACTCGGATGTCAATATGCCGAGAAAATCGAACTTCACCGTCTTGATAACGACCCCAACACACACTCGACAAACTTGGACAAGTCTGTACTGAACGCAGGCCGAAAAGGCTTCTGGGAGCTGGTTACCATGGATGTGTATTTCCGTCTGATTCACAACAAACCACCCGCTATAATGGCTTGCCGACCGGAGGCCAAGGTCAACCTCCCATGGCTTGCTGAGCCTGGATCGCAAGCAGGGGAGGAAACGACAACAACAATCCGGTTCTTGATCGATTCTCGACGGACTTTCATTCTCCTGGACTTTTTACAGTTATTGGAGGATTCTGAAGGTGGACCTGACCTGGAGCTTGTCTCGAAAACCGAGGCGCTTTGCCGCGACATTGAGGCATTATATGAACAATGGGGAATTGTGAGAAGCCCAACCCCAGGAGTCCTCAATTGTGTAAAGCTAATGCGGCGAGAATAGGACGACTGGGTTAGGAAAATGATAGACTCTGATGGTCAGCTATGGACGATTGCTGGTGTTGCTTTGGAAGGATACACTTGCATTATCTTCATGCTCCGTCGTGCTCTCAGTGTCCATTCTGGCATTCCAGAGAACCAGGTACTTGGTCCTGGAGTTTTCAATCATCCATTGGTGCTCAACGCATCACGGCATATCCTCGAGATAGTAGCCCTTCTCCTGGTGGCTATTCCCTCCATGGGCACTGTTGCTGTCACGTTTGTTGTCCTCCAAGCACACATACCGCTTGCATGTTTGGCTACTTACCTGCTGCATTCGGTGGTCTCTCACGATCGCGAAAGAGACATTATCCTGCTTGAGCATGTCGCCGAGGCGATGAGAGAAGTATCAAGAGATGTAGAGGAACTGGCGCCTTTAACAGCGGCCGTGGAGGAGCTGAAGACTAAAGTGAGAAATACAGTGGGTGACAATGTGGCGAGATGATTACGTTCTCTGTTGGAAAAAGCCCCAAGAGTTGATGAGATAAACATACAAGTGGATTAAAAGCATCTACAAGAGTCTTACAGTTCTAAAACCTTTCCTCGCTATGCTATAATAGATCTACAATGCGACCTCGCCTTGGTAACAGCTCTCGAGACATGTGCGGTATCCTTTAGCCATCACTCTTTTTCATCCCTTCCCATCTCTCAAAGTTCCCAGCTTCGAGCCCAAATAGATCCAATAACCGCCCGACCATCTGATCCAAGATATCATAAACCGAATTCGGTTTCGTGTAGAAACCGACCACTGGCGGCGCGATGATGGCCCCGGCACGAGTAACCTCCATCATGTTCCTCAAATGAATCTCACTAAATGGTGTCTCTCTGACCGACAAGACGACCCTTCGCCGCTCCTTTAGGCACACATCAGCGGCACGCGTGATGAGATCGTCGCAGATGCCCGCGTTGATGGCGGCCAGTGTTTTCACAGAGCATGGAGCGACAATCATGCCATCGACACGGTACGAACCGCTTGCTATCGGCGCTGCTAGGTCGCATGAGTTGTAGGCGTGGTCTGCGAGAGCACGAACGGCGGCTGGTGTGTAGTCGGTCTCGTATTTGATGGTCTCAGCTGCCCATTTGCTGATAATAAGATGGGTTTCGACGTTAAGGCGGCGAAGAATCGAGAGGATGTGAATGCCTATGGCCGCCCCAGTTGCGCCAGTTATGGCCACTATGATCCTCTTTCTGGTGACTTCTCCCATTTTTGTCGACAGTCCAAAGTTTATAAGGATGAAGATGCAAAGATGTGACGCTCGGAGATAGGTGATAGATGTTCCAGTTGAGGGTGGGTTAAAGGTAGAAGGATGATCGATGTGGGTTTGGAGCTGTGGTGAATCAGAACAAGGGAAGGGAGAGCTGAACCGTAGTCTAATATAGAGACAGCCTCAGAGCAGAGGCTGCATGGGCCTACGGTTCTCGGGAGACGACTTCGGGCACTCGGTCAGCTCGGAGTGGAGCCCGTATTAAAGCGGCCCGAGATGTCCCCACCCGAGCCTCGGAGGGTTCGGCGGACTCGGAGGTCTCGGGGCGTCGTTCCAGCAGAACCCTGGACATTACGCAAAGAGGGCTGGGACTGACTGGCTCAAGGACTATAAGAAGCACCTGAGAACTGTCTTGGCGATTACTTCTACCCCGATCATCAGCATACTTACCCACACACCCGCACATATCAACACCTACTCACAACATGTCTTCTCAAGATCTCCCACACATGAACTTCCGAGCCTACGTCGAGGCTCTCGAATCTGATGGCGATCTTGTGCAAATCAACCAAGAATGTGACCCCAATCTCGAAGTTGGCGCCATCATACGTAAAGTTGTCGAGAACGACGAAAGGGCCCCTCTGTTCAACAAGCTCAAAGGCCAGGACGACAATGGCCTTTGGAGAATCCTCGGTGCTCCTAACTCGCTTCGATCTGACCCGAAGCAGCGTTTTGGTCGACTAGCTAGACATCTTGGTCTTCCCATGACTTCTTCCATGAAGGAGATCCTGGACAAGATGATTGTAGCCAAGACTGCTGCGCCTATCCCACCGATTGTTGTCGAGACCGGGCCCTGCAAGGAGTTCTGCCTTACGCCGGATCAGTTTGATCTTACTCAACTTCCTGCGCCGCTGCTGCATCAATCCGACGGTGGCAAGTACATCCAGACCTATGGCATGCACATTGTTCAGTCGCCAGACGGCAAGTGGACCAACTGGTCCATCGCCCGGGCAATGGTCTACGACCGAAACCATCTCGTCGGCCTCGTCATCAAGCCGCAGCACATCTGGCAGATGCACCAGATGTGGAAGAAAGAGGGCCGCGACATGCCCTGGGCGTTGGCGTTTGGCGTTCCCCCAGCTGCCATTATGGCGTCCAGCATGCCACTGCCCGATGGACTCTCCGAGGCCGAGTACATTGGTTCGTTGGTCGGATCTCCGCTTGAGGTTGTCAAGTGCGAGAGCAATGGGCTTTACGTACCTGCGAACTCAGAGATTGTCTTTGAGGGTACATGTTCGATTACAGAGACTGGCCTTGAGGGCCCCTTTGGAGAGATGCATGGGTAAGAAAAGTCCTGACAACCTAGACAATGTTTTGATGCTAAATCCTATTCCAGTTATGTCTTTCCTGGCGACTCCCACCCGTGGCCCAAGTATACAGTTGATCTCATCACTCATCGTAAGGATGCCATCCTCCCAGTCTCAAACTGCGGCCGCCTGACGGATGAGACTGTAAGTAACCAATATGTACCTACTGTGTGACTAGCCACTGACCTTGACTAGCATACCATGATTGGTCCGCTTGCGGCTGCAGAGATCGGTTTTCGCCTCAGGTCAGAGGGCCTCCCTATTAAAGAAGCATTCTCACCGTTCGAGTCGCAAGTGACGTGGGTCGCTCTACAAGTTGACACTCTGAAGCTACGGGAGCTACATACCAACCCCGAGGATTTTTGCCGCAAGGTGGGAGAAATCGTCTTCCGCCATAAAGTTGGATATACAATTCATCGTCTGGTTCTTGTCGGTGATGACATCGACGTGTACAATTTCAAGGACGTCATCTGGGCCTTTTGCACGCGCTGCCGTCCTGGAATGGATGAGTACCACTTTGAGGATGTGCCTGGGTTTCCCCTTATTCCTTATATGTCTCACGGCAATGGCGCCCCTGATAAGGGCGGGAAAGTTGTTTCGGATTGTCTTTTGCCCGTTGAGTATACCACCGGAAGAGATTGGGAGGCAGCCGACTTTGAGAATTCGTTTCCTGAGGAGATCAAGGAGAGAGTTACTAATCGGTGGGAGGCGATGGGCTTCGGCTCGTCCAAGTAAATGCCGGTATAGTTCCCACGTGAACCTCGTGAAATAGGTTCATTATTTCTACAACGAGTCTATAGAGTAGTTGAATAGAGTCATGTTTCTGCTAAAGTACCTACGCTGGGCCCTGCTGGAGCCTGGTCAGACATTATGAAGTTGTACGCGTCCAGAGGAGAGAATGCGTCAAAGTCAAAGGTACGAATCCAATCTTCCATCCCTAGCATGCTGAAGAATAGGTCAGTGACATTGGTCTCTCGATGAGGCTATTAAACTGACCTGGAATCTTGAGAGTCAAACATGCCCTCTTGGAACATGCCATCCCCCCCAGCGTAATTTGGAGATGGTACTTCTTCCACTTGGCCTGTAGGGGCGATTTCTCCTATCCTGGCCTCTTGCAATATCTTGAGGGCTTTTAGAGCCTTCCTATGTGCCGTGGAAAAGCGACCGACGTCTTCGTCCCCCTGGGACAAGCTGTTGACGAGCTGAGCTTGTATCTCTCCAAAGTCCTCGGAATCGCCAAGGTGCCTTGTAAAGGCTAGCAACAACGCAGAAGAGAGCCCGTTGTGCACAAAAGCCCATGATCGGGTGGCAAGATTACTTAGAGACCGTAGACGAATGAATGCGAGCACACTCTTCTTGAGTGCACTTTGGAACCTGCTTAACCACATTGCGGAATCATCTGTCCCTAGGCTTTGCCTTACCCGATGGGAAAGGATCGGGCGGCATAGAGTGGATAGAGAAAAATTCCGGTGCAGTTCTAGGCTATAGTGTTCTTGAATATCTTGTATGGAGGAGCAATGCTGTCGATCTTTTAGATGCGGGGATAACGAGCCCTTCAGGGCGTCGAAATTGTCGAGGAGCCTGCCCACACTTGATAATGGATAAGATTGGTCCCGGCTTCGAGTGTGAATGAGCGTTAGATGACAGAGCCAGTTCATTGCCTGCCGGTAATTCAGAGCCACTTCTTGCCCCAGAGGGAGAAGATCTGATGTCAAATCCATCTCGTGCGATGCTGGAGGCCGATCAAAGGCTAAAGAGAGGAGAGCATCTTGCCAAACTATAGCCAACCTGTGATGGAAAATCAGATTTCAGAACTCGGAACAAGCGGGATGCTGTAGGTCTTACCGGAGGTGCTGCGCCTCACAAGAAGAGAGCCCGAAGCCACTATAAGCTGAGGCATGTTGATGAAGTCCCAAAGAAAGGGCGAGCCTGATGGTAGTCCCACCAAGTACCCAAGCACCCCGAGGGTTCATATCATTCTGCAGTACATGGCCAAGGATTATGAGAGCCTGAAGTAGCCTCTTTGAGGGATTCCAGAGGTAGTCAAACGCACCAAGGTGGCTCAATGCATGTTTCACTATGTATCCAGATGAGCTATCAAACTAAACAACCTAAGCTGACGAATACTAACAGTGTTTTTGGGACTTTTTGAGTCTGGTTGATGGTGCGAGGTCTGAGAATTGCGCTCCTGCAGCAAGGATGGCATGGAGTAGACAAAGGAGATGGCCGTCGCTCTGTCTTTGTGCAGAGTCCTGATTTAGCAGTGAGCAAATCATTCTTTCCACCTCGTCAATGTCATCTAGCACAAGTTGAGACGGATGCACTCGATGGCGGTACGTGTTAAAGAGCTGAATCATCTCCTGGTCTTCAGGAAGTGATGGGCCTGGAGGAGAAACTTGGGTAAGGCCCCTCTGTTGAGAACTAGTGTCCATACCCAGCAGGGGAAAGATGCCTGTCTCAAATGCCTCCCGACGCTGGGAATCTGACTGAGGCTGGATGCTCTCCCGTCGAGCTACAGCGATGATAGAGTTGCCGCCGAGCAATGATGGGGTGCTGGCGTTGATTGTCGCCTGGGGTGTCTCTACGGAGCCGACATGTCCAAGGACTGGTCCATCCTCGCCGTTTCGGTGACTCCGGCGCTTGGTGGAGCGAAGTCCAGCCTCGGATTCAGGGTAAAAACAAAGGTCAGCATGGCCTCGCTTGCGGCATGTCTGGCAAGGCTGTTGGTGATCACAGCGAACTTTTCTCTCCCGGCATGGGAGACATGCCTTGCGATTATGAGCCAAGCGTCTTTCTCGAAGGATTCTTCTAAGGTTTGACGGAGAGGTTGCGGTTGAGTGTGCAGACTCCAGCGTAGGTTCGGTCGGGAGGCTCGGATAGCTCGGAGTGCAAGGCATTAGGCTCAGCGATAACGATGGTCGGTCTGACGTGAGACAAGTATGGGTTGAGTCTGTGAGTTGGTTAACGTATAGTCTATTGCTGGCTGTCCCAGAGAGTTGAGGCCACCTGATGAAGATTTTCTGTTTGTTTGTTGATGACGAGAAACGGCAATCGGAGCATGAAATATCGAGGGATGACGATCGTCGGAGAGTTCGGAGCTAAGAACGTCAGATCCACATTCTCGGAGGGGCCTCCCAGGCAGTAAACCTTCCTCTGAAGCGACCTTAAGACGAAAATGCCATGAGGCGGGTTGGAGTGTTTCTACTTTCGAAAAGGTGTTGGAATATGAGAGGCTATTCGAGATCTAGGCCTTTCTAATGATACATATCAGTCGGCTATGAACCAATCTAACCCTGCATCAAAATCCACCATGCCAGCTTTTATCGGGGGATCTTATCTAAAACACTCATGCATTTGGTTGTTCAGTCAACGGTATCTATCACGCCATGACCAATCCTTCCAGTTTCCCCTCCTCCACCCATCCGTGGACAACCTCCTGGAAACTGAGGATACCTTCACCCCAGTAAGACCTCTTGGCCATTTCGTGCTCCTCCTCTTCAGTGAGGCTGCCTTGCGACTGAACCATACCTTCACCAGTCAGATATCCCGGGGTGCATGTGGGAAAGGCAGAAAACCATCGGGCTCGCTTGGCAATCTCCTCGGACCACGCATCCTCAGAGCTCTTCTGAACTTCAACTGTTGCCTTGGTTGGGTCTTCCGCTCGGATGAAAGTTTCCTTGACGACGTATGCAATCAGTCGCGTGAGGAGGTTGTAGAAGCTATGCGCGTTCTGAGACACGGTGCTCCCGTTACCAGAGGCAAAGAACAGGTTTGGAAACCCTTCCGTCATGGCTCCGTAAAGGGTGCCATAGTCTTGTCCATCCCACTTGTCCTTGAGAAGTCTGTTATCACGTCCCATCAGAGTTGCATTGAGTGCTGATGAAGGACAAGAATCGACGAGCCCAACAGTGTAGCCTGTCGCAAGGACGAGGACATCAAGTTCATGTTCTCGGCCGTTGGCCATGACTCCATTGGGAGTGTACGCCTCAACACCCTTACCATCTGTGTCAACGAGTGTAACGTTGGGCTCGTTGAAGAGGGAGAGGTACTCGGGGTGGAAGGTTGGACGCTTGCAGAAGCCAGAGTACCAGGCCTTGAGTTTCTGGGCCGTCGATGGGTCCTTGACTAGAGCGTCAACGCGCGACCGCATCTCTTCGGTCCATGGATAGTCCCGGTTGAGCATGTCCTTGACGTGTTGCTCTTCCTCCTCCTTGGTGACGATTTTACCCGCGTGGCCAGCCATGGCAGTCATTCCCACCATCTTAGTCCAGCCATCCTGGATCTTGTCCTCAGCATCTTCCTTTGCCGTGAACATGGCGTCCAAGCTCGCAATGCGCTCATACTGCCAGCCGGATTTATTCGCCACCTTGGACCAGTCCTCAACTGTCGTCTCCTTTTGAGGCTGCGGCCCAACGTATGAGGGCGTTCGCTGGAAGATGTAGAGCTCCTTTGCCCACTTTGCCAGATATGGGGCAACTTGGACAGCTGTAGCTCCAGTTCCAATAATGCCAACTCGCTTGCCTTGAAATTTGGTCATGTCTGGCTGTTCTTGAGAACCGCCGCTCTTGGACCAGTCCCAGCGCCCGGTGTGCATCAGGACCTTATCTGACCCGGACTGAAAGACATCAAGTCCGTTCAGCTTCGGAGCGTGAGGGCACATCTGAATACCTCCAGCTAGAAGCAAAAACTGCGACCGAACAGTCATCCTTTCTGGCTCTTGGTCAGGTCCCAGCTTGTGAAGCATCGTCACGACCCAACGCCTAGCCTTGTCATCCCACTTCTGGTCAGTGACGGTGGTACAGAACTGTCCTTGGAGGTCCCATTTGTGAGCGATTCGTTCAAGCTGCTCACGAATCTCGTAGCCGTTGGAACTTGTACTTTGTGTCAGCGTGAGGTCATCGCAGGCAAAGATCGTACTTACTATCTCAGTTTGGGCATGTAACCAGTCTCCTCTAACAAGGGGATATAACAGTACCCTTCAATGTCACAGGCGACACCTGGATAGCGGTTCCAGTACCAAGTGCCTCCAAAGCCGCCCGCCTTGTCTACCAGGACAATGTCTTTACTACTGATGCCAGCCTTGGTCACCAAATGGTGAGCGGTCATCAGGCCCAACATGCCGGCTCCTGCGATTAGAAACTTGACCTCCGCGCCATCTTTGAGAGGGAAACCCTTGGAAGTAAGCGCCTCATAGTCGACATATGGGTCCTTGTCCATGCTGGCGAGTGTCGGGTCCCGAAAGTCGACGAACTGAGCGACTTGGTCGGGGCGAAGTCGCTTCTCTCGCTCGGCGGCATATTTCTTGATGAGGTGCTCAGGGATGTCCATTTTGGCGTTTGAGTGTGATAATTGGGGAAATAGAATCGATTCAAGCTGAAGTATTTGTATTTGACTCTTCTAAGATGCAAACACAAGCTGGTATTGCTGTCTACTTATACTGCTGTTGTAGCGACCCGAGCGTGATCCTTTCTGTTTATCACAGACTTCCGAACTTTTCCTACAAAGCATACAGATTTCTCAAATGTCGGAGACAAGATTAGATGTCACGGTATTTCGGAGCAGAGATATGTCCGTGGCTGCTTCGACTCCCATCCTCACCCCTGTTGTACATCCACTCGAGACGGTCCTTGTGGGCGCTCGCGTCCGGACTTTGCCAAGACTCCATTTCCTACTTGGCGGGGCAGTCTAATGCAAGCCGCTTACGCTAGGCGAAGAATCCCTGTTGTTCGTGCCGCCACTCATCCACGACTCGCGGTGCGGAGTTTGCGAATACCTTTCACGGTGGACACGTCGTTCAATCCAAGAAGAGCAACTTTCCCCGACAGCTCGTATTTCGTTTGGCTTGCAATATCCAAGATGCTTCCCCTGGAAAGTGTTCCATCTTGCCCAAACGCCTTTGGCTGGGGTGGCGAACATATGGTCTTCTGACTCAAGCGAGACCCGGGCTTCAAGGATGACAAAGGACATATTAGCTGGCAAATATACGAAGTAGTTAAGCACAGGCGCGAATCACTGAAATTATGTAAAATCACTTAGAAGGAGGAAATTTATTGAGCCAATAGACTTCCTACTTGTGCTACGATAATTCTCCGCCTGGCTACCATCACCCCGAAACACCCCCTCACATTCGTCGTCCCGTATTCCCCACCTCCAACAAACGCTATCTTCATTTGCCGGTCCAGGCCTTGGCGATAACATCCTCTGCAGAGGTGAGGGGGATCTCGGGGAACATCTTGCTGAGTCTACGGTCGTCATCAGGCAGGACACACGCCCCAGAAATGATCATCTGGCACATTCCCGCCAGCAGATTCTTAAACTCGCCCTCGTTGACCTCTTCCGAGGGGGACAGAAGTGTCACCTCTCCCTTGGCCAGCTTTTCGGCAGGGTCGTAGGTCACGTCGATCTTGGAGCCTGCATGACCATGTTAGAAAGAGTTGGAGGGTTAAACACTCTGGATACGTACCGCGGGCCTTCTCAACACTGGCGATAACTTCATTAAGAGAGATGTCCGAGCCAGACAAGAAGGCAACTGGGGGCCACTTATCTTCCGCATCCAAGAGTCGAACGATCATACGGGCGAGATCCTCACTGTATGTAACAGTGAATTTGTCCTGACCGGTGCCAGGGACCACAGCTTTTCCGTTCTCCACGTCGATGAAGAACGGGAAGGGCTTCAGGTTACTCTTGATATGAGGCATGCCCCAGTAGTCCGAGAAGAAGCCGATCGAGATGCGGACGTACTCGAGGCTTGTCTTCTTCAGTGCTCGGGCATTGGGGATCCAGCCGCCGATTCCAGGCCCCGAGTTGGCGTCACTGTCGTCTCATGTGAGAATTCGAATTCTGGATTGGCATTGATACATACTCTTCGTCAAGCTGCGAAACAAACTCGCTCGGAATAAAACGTCGAGTAGTCTGAGACTTGTCGGCCGCAGCAATGAGATTGAGCTGCGACTGACTGCCGGCGTCGGTCTCAAGGTTAATGGTAGAAATCACTGTGTCAATGGCATAATCCTGAAGGGTGGTGACAAGCGAGTTGACATCTGAATAGTTGACCTTGAGAAATGTCGGAGACCCGGGAAGGGGTTCGGTTGGAGTCTGCTCAAGAGTGAGTCAAGCCTTCATGTGGTGGAGACGCCTGTTTACCTTGCGGCCGAGGACGAAGACTTTGTGGTGGGACCCATGATGTTGCAGATGCTCAAGTACACTCTTACCAATGCCTCCAGTGCCTCCGGCAACAGAAACGATAGCCATATTGACGTGTATTGCGTGGGTTATTGAGTCAATTGATAGTGTGTGCTCTGTGATATGGGTGGCGTATGTGTGCAGACTAACTATCGAGTCTTTACCACATGAGTCTTCTGGTATTTATAGTGTGAGTCTTGACTGTGTAGGCTCCCACAGCTGATTAGTCTGCGGATTTCTACCTTGTACTGCGGAGTTACACAGCGGAGATGGTGCGTGTTGGCCCATGGGTTACAAAGCAGGAGCTTGATGATCTCCCGAGTCTAGACTCATCGGGCCAACATTACGAAAACAGGGGGAGAAGAGCGAGAGCGGGAGCGAGCTTGGAGCTTTGGTTACATGAAGTGAAGCCACGTCACTAGCCTTCGATAGCCCGGACCTGCGGTCGTTTCGGGCCCCGTGTTGGACGTTTGCTTATAAAGTCGGCCCGTCGGTCTACCGAGTGCCGTGGCTCTGCAATTATCTGTGCAAGGTCCCGAACCTTAATCCAAGGTTTGCAATTACGATGTCTCGTTTGCTTAGCAGTCAATAATTCTGTCGTGTCGGTCATGCAACGATTCTGACAGTCAGTCTCACCCGTACCTCAAATCATGAACTCGCCTCTCTTCTTTTCATGTTGAAACATCACTATCCGGCCGAGTATGACGACTCGCTTCTGATCTATCATGATGCCTAGCCTCAATGGCTTCATTGCCGCCAAGGATGCCTCTGCTGGCCGATTCGTAGTGCCGGCTTTGAAGCCCTCTCTAGATAGTATGAGCCAACCATCGTGGGCTATAAAACCTACGAGCTCATACAAAAAGTGGTTTCCTTAAGACATATCCTCGTCGTGAAAAGTTGACTAAGTTAGTGTTAAGAAGCTTGACTCGAGCAACTTTAGGGCTAAGTCTTTTGTTGTCCGATAAGATTGCACATTTGGGGATTAAATTGCACAAAATCAGAGATGGAGAGATGAGTCACAATGTCTAAGTATCCTTGAGTGACATGTAATGTGCAATTGTTTCCATGAGAAAGAAGGGACTTCGCAGGCTATAGGGGAGATACAGGGTAATAGAAGAATAATGTCAACAGAAATGCAAGGACAGATGTATGTTACTCTTTAGAGGTTGATTTGGGGGACTCTGAGAGAAATCGGGCTTAGAAAATAGGATGCCTTATCTTTTGTACTCCTTAATACACATATGATATCTTTAGGGAGTCTCCAAAATGTCAATGACCATCATGGCCATTGTTCGACAGGACGACCACTACGGAGGCCTTGACGGGCCCCTTACATAGGATTGCGGTTCAGCCTAAGTACACATCCATCAAATCCCACTACATTTGACAAGTCATACTCCATTTTGCCCCTCTCCAGTACCTTGAAATCTTGATTCCTTTGGAGAACCCGCATAATTGGCCATCTTAGACGGCAAACGCGTGACGAGTGCTCCCCTTTCGGATTTCTGGAACCAATCCATCTAAGAAAGGCGGTGAGTAGAAGTGAGACGTATCCAGCTTAGCCGTCTTGGCCTTGATGAGACCAAGCTTTCCATGCTCCAAGTTCGGCGCCATCCCATCAATGGCATCAAGCGTAAAGCTGTCAATGTCAAAGGGATCTTCGCGGATCATGCGTCCGCTCTGCAAGATCTCGACGATCTGCGACTCTTCGGGGGTCAAGTTCTTCTTGATATCTTCGAGCTCCTTTACCGTTGTGGCTTCGCCTTGTGCACCGACTCCGAGCTTCTTCAGTTTCTCGAAGAGGGCGTCCTTCTTCTCAGGAGGGACGTAGACAAAGGCTCGGAAGCAGAACTCGAGAACTTTGGAGACCTCGGTTTGGGACAGCGTCTTTCTAGAATCAGCATCGACAGTTCCTTGTATAACTGCATCGTGTTAGCTGGCACCCATGGAATATCTGTCAGGATCTTACTGGGTCGAAGCAGGTCAAAGGCTCTCTGGAAGCCTTCCTCGTCAATGTCTTGAAGCACTGGCTCATGTTGGGTGCGAATCTGCTTTGTAGCGCTACTCACGGCCAGGAAGAAGCGAGTGTAGCTTTCAATGGTCTTCTTGGAGTGCCAAGAACCAGCCTTTTCTTCGTCGTAGTCGCCTCTAAGCGAAGACATAATAGTGACTGCCGCAGAGAGGCCACCAGTGATAGCCAGATGCACACCCGAGGAGAACAAAGGATCAATGAAACATCCCGCGTTCCCGTAAATACGGGTATTTGTAAGATGGTACGTGGACGCAGTGTAAGTATAGTCGGATGCGGACCTGATTTCAGAGACGAGCTCCGCCCCTTCGAGGAGCCCCTTGATCTTGGGGGCCAAGTCAAGGACCTTCTTGTAATACTCCAAGGTCGAGGGTCTGCCAGATGTCTGCCTCTTCTCAGTGGCTAACTGTTGATCCTGGACTATACCGACTGATCGGGTGCCATCGTGCAAGGGCATGAACCACGCCCAACCACTGGCATCTGTTGATAGTGAGTCACAGTTCATGCAGAATTTCTGATGGTCATACCCTCAAGGCCCTCAAAGTACGGGGAGCCCTCCATGTGCGTTCCCACACCATACAACTTATCACTCTTCCAGTAACCCCAGTTGGCGACATTCTTGAAGTTGGGGTTGAATGTTCTGTTCTGTAGATACTTGGTGCTCAAAACGCCGCGTCTTCCACTAGCATCGACGAGATACTTGAAGAATACGGATCCTCTGGATCCGTCTTTTCGAGTCCATGTCGCAGACACGGGGTGGCCAGGTTGATTAGGCTTGACGTCGCTTGCTATCTGTTCAAACTGGACAGTGTCGACCTTGGTCTCGTCAAAGATATGAGCGCCACAGGCGCCAGCATGTCTGAAGAGCATCTCATCCGACTCTGATCGAAGCAGATTCCATGCATACCCATCGGGGCCCCCTGCTGCGAGAAAGTCTGTGTCTAAAAGAAAGTCAGTCAGGTCTACTGACATGGTGCAAAGGTTACTACTCACAGGCATCGGGCTGACCCTGGGCCAGCCGGAACACGGCTCCGTTCTACGGACAAGTGAGCACAGAGCCCATCATTGTCTTTAAGATGTGCTCCATACCTTTTTGAAGAATCCATGCGCATTGAACTGATCATCAAAGTCGATGAACTTGAAAAAGTGCCGCATTGACGGCAACGTGCTCTCGCCAATGTGGTACCTGTTTCCCAGTAAGAAAAGACCACAAACTTGCGGGTTGGATGTGGTCCTTCGAAAGATGAAGAATTGATCGTTTGACTCATGCACGATGCCCACTGGAGGACCGGACTGACTCGAGAAGTCCACAAACGATGTTGATTCATCCAGAGACATTGCAGATGCTCAAATGCGAGTCTCTTCCAGACGAGATAAACAAGTCCTAAATGACTTGAATCACAAAATGGTACTTGTAGTCTGATGTACGGAACAAGGCCCTATTCCTTCATCCCAAGCCAGCAATACAATCACCATGAACACTGATGAGTTTCGTACGCGGGCCAAGGAGGCCATCGACCAAAGTGAGTCTCAGAGATCAATCAACTTGCAACTCTAACATTACATCTTCAAGTCGCCGACTATCATGAATCAGTTCCGTCTCGTCCTGTAGTCTCAACGGTTGAACCAAACTACCTTGCCCCTTTGCTCCCGACCTCGGCCCCTCTCGACCCAGAGCCTTGGCACGACATTACTGCCGATATACAGTCCAAGATTATGCCGGGCATCACGCACTGGTCCAGTCCCGGTTTCATGGCTTTTTTCTGCTGCACAAGTAGCTACCCGTCCGCCATCGCCGAGATGTGGTCAACAGCCTTCAACGGTGCCCATTTCAACTGGGTCTGTAGCCCTGCTGTGACAGAGCTCGAAGCAATCGTCATGGATTGGCTGGCAAAAATGATCCGGCTGCCCGAGTGCTTCCTTTCAAAGGGCCCGACGAATGGAGGAGGTGTGATTCACGGCTCAGCTAGTGAGGCTATCTTGACAGTCATGGTTGCTGCGCAGGACAAGTTTCTTGCCGCCATGACGGCTCACTTATCCGATGATGATCCTGATGCCAAAGAAGATGAGCTTTGGCGCCTACGGAGCCGTTTGGTCGTCCTTGGTAGCGCTGGAACTCATTCCAGTACCAAAAAGGCCGCTCAGATCCTTGGTGTTCGGTTCATCGCCATTCCAGTCGACGAGGAAAGGGGATTTGCTATTCAGGCCAGTGACCTGGCCCATGTCCTCGATGAACTTGCGTCCCGTGGCTTAGAGCCCTTCTTCATCACGGCTACTCTGGGTACCATCGAAGTCTGCGCTGTCGATGACTTTCCCGGCATTGCCAATATTCTTGCACCTCGCATGAACACCCCCAGCGAGGTATGGGTTCACGTTGATGCGGCGTATGCTGGCTCTGCTCTAGTACTCGACGAGAACAAGCCCATCGCAGCCCCTTTCGAAAACTTCCACTCATTCAACTTTAACCCCCAAAAGTGGCTTCTGACAACGTTTGACTGCTCCGCTCTCTGGGTGCGCAACCGTTCACACCTCATCAAGTCGTCCCTCAGCGTCAAGCCGCCATACTTGCAGAATCAGCTATCTGATGATGATAGAACTGTCGATTACCGAGACTGGCAGATCCCCCTGGCTCGTCGTTTCAGGTCCCTCAAGCTTTGGTTTGTCATGCGCGCTTATGGCGTCCGAGGCTTGCAGGCCCATGTACGACAAGGGATCCTCCTCGGCGAGTCACTCGAGTCAAAACTACGTTCCCGACCAGATCTTTTTTCTATCATGATCTCTTCTCACTTTGGTCTGTTGACATTACGCCTATGCGTTGGCGGCAATGAACAACTTAGCAACAGCCGCACAGAGACGCTCTGTGAAAGGATCAACAGTGGAGGCCAATTCTTCCTGACCGGAACAACCATTAATAGCAAGTTTGCTATTCGAGTCTGCACTAGCGGTGCCTCAGCGAGTGAGAAACACATCGAAAAATTGTTTGACCTTTTTGTGGCGGAGTCCGAGAGGATCGTGAAAGGGGGAGAACTACTGCAACAACTGTAGAAAGACCTTACCTATCGCGTCAATACTAGAATATTTGACATCTGAATATAAGAGTGAAATATACAACACCTCGTTTAAGATGAAACTTCGAGTGCAACAAGCATCATAATGGAAAAAGGAGGAACGAAATAGCCATCAGAGTGAGCTAGAGCAACAATTATCAGACTAGAAGGAGATTCATTTTCGCCCTCTTCACAATATCCAACCAATTCACAGACAGCTCGCTTTGATCCCTCGACCTCCATATCAGCCGCAGTGTATCCACCGCCGTGCCTAGAGACCCCCAGGGGAATACCAACCCTATTCTCCGGAACCTATCCAAGATCCAGGTCTGTTGATCCAAGGATACAGCCTCAGCTCCAGCCACAAAAACCGGCCATAACGTGGAATGAAAATTAGGATCATCGTCGGAAATGGAGCTCAAGTGGAATACCAGGTCTCGTCCAATACCATCTCGGTGGCCGCATGGTATCATGCTATGGATGGATGGGATGGCACGGAGGATGTATAAGCAGACCGAAAGCTGATGAGCAGCCCCTGCATGCTTCCGGCACTGTATACTCATTGCCTGTCTTTCAATCGGTACGCGAGAGGTGTCGGCTGCCCAGGCGTCAATGTCAAATGACAGGGCTGTATTGAAAAGATCGAGTCCTGCTTTCGCCACATCGCCAGTAAATTTGTCGTCAGCAGCCTCATTAGAGAGATGTGCAGCAGTCGCAAGTAGCTGTAATATCTCAGCAGGACAGCACATGTAGCTGTTCATGGAGGCGTTTCGCAATAGAGTTGACCTGCTCTGGGCAAGCGTTGCTAGGAGGCTGGATAGGGGATCTTTCACCAAAGACTGTGCAAACGCAGAATAACTGACCATATATAATCAGCACAATGCAAGGAAACGGTGAATCGATGACTAACATCATTAGATCCGATATGACAAACTTTTCTAGCGTCTCTTCATCTCGCCCGACAGGGGGGGTATGCAAGAACAACTGAATGGCTCCCTCCAGGTGAGGCTTCCAGCTGTGGCTCCCAGACTCAATAAGCTCAATATTGATGAGAAGCAATATTGTGGCGAGGAGGACCATCCTCTCACAAGACTGAAGGTTCTGGATGGCCGTGTGTAAAAGCCTCAGGCTTCCCTGTCTGGCCTGGAAGGAATGCATCAATGCTCGATGTGACGCTTCCGTAGAGTCGTTCCAGTCCACTGAAGCCGACGCATGATCACTTCTACCATACACAGGGGCCTTCAGTAGATTTGACATGTGTGTAGATGCGGCCGCTATGATCGCTTGTTGTAATATGGGATGGTGTACACCCATAGGTACCAGATGGCGAAAGGGGTTACGGTCTGGCAGGTCGACGGCGACAAGATCCTGGCAAAGCCTATGCGCGACTGCAAAAGATGAGCTTTAAGCTTCAACAGGCCATGTTCAACGAAACGTACAGTAGTCCAGGTAGTAGCGTGCCATAGGATCGACATGTCGAAAGGATGGATCGCCAAGCCCGACAGGGGAAGAAGATAATAAATGGACGCAACCTATCGACTGTACTTCATCACCAACAAACATTTTGCTACGGGATATCACCCTCTGGTCTTTTTCTGAAGATTTCCCGTCTCGGACCCGACAGTCCTTCTCCCCTTGTGCATCTGCGTACTTTGCAGGTAGGCTTTTACCGGCCGACTTTCCTCTGCTAGCCACAGCATTTGTCCATTTGTAGAGCCTGCCATAGCCAAGACACTGAATACCAGAAAAGGTGCATCTTTTGCATTGAGGTTGAGAAGAATCGCAGGTAAGTCTACGACTTCGACAGGTATGGCAAGGCTTGGAATTGCCTCCCATTTGCTTGACACTCGCGGCGAGAGATCGGGGCAGGTATTCTTCCAAGTACCTTGATACAAGCTGCAATAAATTAAAGGAGGGGGCAGGCTCCGAAAAGGCGGCGATGATGGTCACGGGTGAATGAGGGAGGGAGAGCAGGGGGCGAAGATGGCGAACAATTGATGGAGGGTTGGAAAAGACCAGCATCTAATAAAACACGGTTAACACGTGATGCTAACCCACTCCAAGCCTCGATACGATCACGTGAAGATACCATCTTGACATCTTTACCACAGTGATTACGGACACGACGAGCTCGGTGAATGCGTCCAAGTTTTACAGGAACTCGATATGTTCAAATCAATTTCATCAACACTGTTTTACCTAGTAGCTTCTGTAAAATTCGAACCCGAGCAATGCGTTGCCGAAAACTGTGTAAGAGAAAAAGCAGTTGTATTTCATGGACGAGGACTGTCTCCTGGAAGCTAGCCAGGTCGAGCCAGTTTATCAGACCCCCATGCTAAATGGTGAAAAGTAGGCATTCCCCCTTATTCTGACTCTTGCCAGCTAACAGCAACATCAGTAGACTTCCCTCCATTGAAGCCACCCTCCTCATACGGACAACAGCTGACTGCGACAACCGAGTCCATGAGCGCCTCGAATTCGATAAAGTCTCCTGCCTTGCTCGAGTCCATCCATCCTTTCATGGTGTAGTAGGGAGTGTTCTGAAACGTGTTGAAAGGATCGTGAACCTGGTACCACTCGAATTTTGCCTGCGGATCCACGTTCTCCTGCAGGTAGGTTGTCATAGCCTCGGCAAAGTTTCCAGCGCAACTTCTGTGCTCAGGCTTGCCGATAACTGCATAAAGTCCTGGGTTGCAAGCCATGTATTGCATATCGTGGACTTTAACCCTGTCCTCAACAACCTTGAACATCTTCCTGGCATGGTTCGAGTAGAGGAACTGGCCGACAGCAGGAGGTGCTTGGCTACCCAAAAACCATCTTGTATAAGATGTAGAGAAATGTTCGCATGAGGTGTCGGGTGAGTAAGGAGCACGCCAGGCCATCATATCAACGACCTGCTCTCCGTGGAGGTCGATAATGCGAAACCGGCACCCAGCCTTGACGGCAAAGGCAAAGCCGCGACCCGCAGGGACTATATGGGTTTTGGCAGCACCAGTGAGGGCGCTGACGACGGAATAAGCCATGTCTAGATCCCACTTGATCAAGATCAAGTGACTGACGGTATTTGAGGGTGGGATGGGTAGATGAGTTATGATGTGAGTCAGGGGCGATTGGGGACAGGAATTTCGATGCTGTCTGCGAAATCTGTGGTCCAAAGCTCTCCTTCGGGCGGGAAATGGATGGGGATTTATACTCCAGTCCAAGCACAGTGACATGTTGAATTTGCCCTCTCAACAGCCCGACAGCGGCCGATGGAATTCATGGCAACTCGGGCCACGCCGTATCTACCTATGGAAAACAACACGAGTATCCACTCAACAGGGTTGAAGGCTGTGTTTCGGCGTCAATGTGGTAAAGTCGTACCTAGTCATGGAAAATCGCTCTGCCCTGAATAGGCAGCCAAGAACCAGACTTACCTCCCTCCCAGCTAATAAACAGCGCGAGACATGACATCGCCAAACTAGCATTATCTCGTTGCTGTGCGGGGTCATTCGAGTTTTCTTCTTCCCGCTTGTATGTGACCTTGGATCCTCGTTGTTGGTGATACGCCCAGATTCGCTATGGACCGTGGATGGGGTCGTAGTTTTGGTTTTAGCGTCTTATAAAGGGGGTGGGGACATTTCTTGGCTTCCCCTTTTGGCAATAGGGCATTTGCAGGTACCCACGAATCTGATGATGTACTCACATCTCGCCGCCATTTTAATAAATGCAATATGTTTCTACACAGCTCTAGAACTAGATGAAGTGACAGCTCTCTGCCCTTATCAACTTGCACCGTGTTTCTCCCACTTTCCCGTTAAAACCGAGTCTGAATGCGTCATACTCTGACGTCAGCTTTACTGAAGACATCGGATCTTGAGGTATTTTTGATGGTTCATTGGTCGCTCTGAGCGATTACGAGGCGTTCAACATTTTACCATCTCACAAAGACACTATCGATACAGTGAGAGCTAGGTACCTCTTATTAGCTACTTTTAGAGCCTTAGATCGGCTTCACCAGTCAACGTGATGTATTGTTCTTGTCAAGGCGTCGTGTGTGGGACGACTAGAGTAGGAGAGGTTTTTCCAAACCTCCAGAGCGTCTTAAATAGCTACACTAGATTCAGTCGGTCATCAAGATAGTAAATTCAGCCCTCCCCGACCATCTTCCAACCCGCATCGCAAATCACTTGTCGAGTGTAGACCTCATACTCGGATAAGACCAGCCATATTCAGGCGGTCCCAATGTTCTTGGAGAGTGTAATCGGCAGTACGGATATACGGATATACGTCGCACTGAAGTGAGCGCCAGGAACACATGAGAC
Organism: Ascodesmis sphaerospora; assembly: GCA_027569015.1. Classification (NCBI taxonomy): domain Eukaryota; kingdom Fungi; phylum Ascomycota; class Pezizomycetes; order Pezizales; family Ascodesmidaceae; genus Ascodesmis; species Ascodesmis sphaerospora. The sequence continues at coordinate 373,571 of JAPPUR010000028.1, read as the reverse complement.
AGTCTTGTGAATAGTTCGCTCTTGTAATTATACCTCATTTAAGAGATGCTTAAACATATATGACTATAGCAACTTGTCGATTTGCGGCTTCATCAGATAGATGGACGTATTAGCGGGAATTCTCATCAGTAAAGTGCCCATTCTGGAGCCGGGTATACAAGGCGAATGTCATCTTTTCTTCCATCTTCACAGTGGTGGCTATCACTAACGTCGCATTACTTGCACAGCCATTGCGGTGATTTCTTGGCCTGGAATGAGTCACCACCATCTGAATAGTGCTTATGCTGCCCCACTCAAAACTGCGACGTCGTGTTACGGTGAAAGAATTCTTCTCATTAAAAATCAGGTCATGACCACATTGTTTATATCTTTGCAGCTGAAGCATACCATTGCAATAATACGAACATGACTGAGCCCGTACCACAGGATAAGCCGACCGTAGTCTGCGTCTTGTAAGTCAACTCCCCCCTTTCACTGCAGTCTAGTCGCTGAATGACACAGTTGCGGCGCCGCAGCTGGCTACAACGAAATCCACCTCGAGGCCGCGCGCTCTTTGGCGCGTGAATTCCACAAAAACAATGTCCATCTTGTGTACGGCGGAGGCACGGTTGGGCTGATGGGCGAACTTGCTAAAACGCTTGTGTCCCTCTCTGGTCCAGAAGCCGTCCACGGCATCATCCCCAAAGCACTGATCCGAGTCGAAGAAGCTTACCAGGACAAGGAGTCGGACTCAGGATCAAAGAAAGCTGAACGAACCGTTCAAAATAACGGGGCCGAGTTTGGGCGTGTCACCGTCGTTCCCGATATGCATAGCCGCAAGCAGTTGATGGCGAAACAAGTCTTTGAGGGGGGCCCAGGATCGGGATTTATTGCCTTACCTGGTGGCTTTGGCACTATGGAAGAGGTGATGGAGATGACGACATGGAACCAGCTTGGAATTCACCATGTTGGTGTTCTCTTGTTGAACATCAACGGCTACTGGAATCATCTTGTTGCTTGGGTCAAGAATGCAGTTGACGAAGGGTTCCTTTCGAGTCAGAACGCCAGTATCCTGATACAAACGGATGATACGGCTGCTGCTCTGGAAAAGCTGCGGGCTTATCAGGTCAGCGGCGACAGATTGGAGCTCAGCTGGGGTGACGAGTAATCTACGTCGACCCCTTGGTAGTGTTCCCAACTCCGCTCTGTTTAGTTTGATGTCAACCGTGGCCTTTATTACCAAGCATCATGTGTCATCTTTCCCATTGTCTCTTCTCTTTAGATCAAATAATCGGCGTGCGTATCGAGTGTATATGCCCAAAGGGCTGATCTGAAAGACAATGCCGTGACTCCTTTGGTGAAAGCCAATGAATCTTGGTCCCTGTACATCATTAAAAACCCACTAATCATTCACGAAATCTCATTACAATATTCGCCAAACCTTCCGCCGGCAAAATGACAGAAACCGGCACGCTGCCTGATACACCCAGAGGAGCTACCCGGGATCTAAGGCACTTTCATACAAGCAGGGAGGCCAACATGTTTCTTAGCTAAATCTCTGTTTTGCTTAACTTATCCAAGGTCAAGTAATGATATGTATCACCTCTGCCTCGTTCCTGTGTTTTTACGAACTAAAGAATTGTGCGTACAATTAACGTTTTTCTATGTCAATACGTGACAGATTGTCACCGCATACACCTGCATGACACCATCATATGCAGACAACTACAATATTCACAAAGCCCTTGCAGCTTAGAGAGAACATAGACTTCCACTAATTAAGATTATCCCAAAGAAGAAAATCGTAAGCAAGGTTAGAAGGTACAATCAAGATCTTTAAATCCTCCCCAACGTGTCAAGACTCCCACTTTTTTATCCCGCTGCTAGGACACTATCTTGGGCTCTAGCTAACTTTGTGAGATAATGCTAATATGGTATCTCCCCAACTCCAGGTTCAAAAACTCTTGGGGAGCGGCGCATTCTGCTCAAACACGGTATAGCGCCCCTTGTTCTCAGCCTTGTTTTCACTGCCCTGCACATAATGGCAGCTGGATCAGGGAACGTGGATGCCAAGATATTACTGGAACAGTGAATCCTTACCTAATTGGCTGATCGAGATTGCCAGATATTATGATGTCATTCCGTCCTCCTGATCGTCGCCTGAATTGCCCAAAACAGCACAAACGCAGCGCCGCTCAGCCTCCACCATGATATCCCCAGATTCACTGCCTTGCCAGTGCCTCGTAGAATTATCTTTCGAGTTTAATGCGATCGGGTTATTCAACGGGACTAGTTGATCAATTACCGAGGTTGACGAATCCAGGCGCTCTAGCGAATTGGCATCCTGCATGATGATTGCATGGCTGTGCCTGATCTGTCGCACACGGTCTCAGCTGGTGAAGTGAAATGAATATATATATACTCGCGAACACGCATGTTCCATAGTTATCTCTTTCTATTATCCATCTACAAGATTATATCAGCAACGGCTTACAGTTACCATGCGGCGCTTCAACCCTCTTTTCTTCCTCTTCTCCTACCCGCTCGTTGGGGCCATGCCCAGTGCTCATCTCTCAACAAGAGATGTTGAAGGGCTCGACTGGAAACGGTGTGATCTCCCTTTTCCAGAGGCGGTAAAAAACGCTACCACTGTCCCAGTCGACTGCGCTACACTTGAAGTTCCTCTCGACTACACCAACCCCAAATCAAACAAGAAGCTACAATTGCAACTTGTCAAGGTTAATGCAACAGAGAAGCCCGTCAAGGGCAGTGTCATCTTCAACCCTGGAGGCCCTGGGAGCAGTGGTGTTGAAGAGGTCACACAAAAAGGCCCGCTCTATGTCAAGTAAGTAACGCTCAGATATCGCCCACCTGACCGCTAACCATCGACCAGGACTCTCGGCGGTCACTTCAACGTAATTGGCTTCGATGCACGGTAAGAGCTGTTCTGAAACATGATTTAATACCCAAAACTGACAAATCTGCAGAGGCACAGGCCGTACCCTACCCTTCATTTGTGATGCTGGAGGCGCTACCCCTGACACTCCCGAATCGACAAAGCTATCCCGCCGCGACAACAAGCATCCTCACCCCTACTCCGACGTACCCCCCTCGCCACTGTACGATCTTCTCAAGTATCAGGTGTGGGAGCTCAGTGCAGAGTATGCCAAGATCTGTGTCGAGCCCAACAAGGAGAATGCCACCTTCTACGGAACAGCCTTCGTCGCCAGGGACATGCTGTCCATTGTTGATGCTCTCAAGGAAGATGGCCTTCTTAGATTCTGGGGACGTTCTTACAGCACCATCTTGGGACAGACCTTTGCCGCCATGTTCCCTAATCGTGTTGGCCGTATGCTTCTCGATGCGGTGGTTATTCCCGACGAGTACTACTCTGGGACCTGGTTCAGCGCCCTTTCAGGAGTGGAATCGACAATCTTACGCTTCTTTGAAGAATGTGTCGATGCCGGTGTCGATTATTGCCCTCTCGCCAACTTCACAGGCCCAGACACCACCGCCCAAGACCTCATGGATGCTACAGTCGAGGTCTGGGACGAACTCGCCAAGGACCCAGTCTTGGTATCAAAGGACTTTCCAATCCCTTATCTCACACCTGGAAACGTCAGCGTGCTACTCGCCAGCAAAGCCCAGATCCACTCAGCACTCTACGAGCCAGCGTCCTTCACCGGCATGTTTCAGGTTCTCGTTCCTCTTCTGAGCCGCAACTTCAGCATGTGGACCGACCCTGCGAAGCCAGAGACACCCGAGGAGCAAGAAGAGCCATGGAATATTTCCCTAGGCCCCAACTTCCACGCAATTGGGTGCTCGGATTCCGCTTTCAGGGCTGACTCACCGGAGGATATGTACAACATTGTCGAGGGTCAGAATGCGCAGAGCTCATTCGGCGAGATTCTTGGCCCAAAGACCTGGATGTGTGCTCGATGGCCCGTGTTTGCTGCTGAGAGATACGAGGGGGAGTGGCATGGACTGAACACCAGCTTTCCACTTCTGTTTGCCAACGGCCAATGGGACCCAATCACACCTCTCACCGGTGCCTGGAATGCTGCATCGAGGTTCAACGGAAGTAGAGTGTTAACCCATGAGGGCTTTGGTGTAAGTCGTCTCATCTTATCTTGAGTTGAGTAAAAAGCTAACAGACCCAGCACGGTGTAATGAAGCAGCCGTCCGACTGCACCAACAAGGCAATTCGAGCATACTTCCAAGATGGTGTCCTGCCTGAGCTGGGCACCAAGTGCAAGCCCAATAAGAGTTCCTTTGAGCAGTTTGCAATTGATCTGGAGAAGGGAGTTGGGACGGCACCATGGGGAAATGAGTAAAGCGTCATCCGTGGACTATTGGCATGATTTTGAAAGAACATGATTTGTACTATTATTCCATTACTGACTACGCATACAACTCTTAGTAAAGCACAAAATCCTGTGGTTTATTATCAAGTAAAGCTCGAATTGAGAACAATAAAACTTCTAGATGGCCATGCCCACGGCAGTAAGACTACCATATTTGAGTAAAAATCACCATGCACAATGCTCAACACTCTATCGGTGTTTATGAGGAGGAAATACCCTCCTCAAAAACATAGTACTCTCAAACGCCATAATCCCGACCGCTCACTGCTCATATGGCCCCTGCCATTGGCTAGGACCAGCCTCGCCATTGTACAACTGATAATCATATCCAGCAGCCACCAGGGTCAGATCATCACTGCCCCCCGTACCAGCGTCGTCATGAGTATAGTCTCCAGCATCAGCAGCGCTGTACCCATATGGCTGGTAATATGCATACTCATAGACCCTGGGGTCGACTTCTGTGTTCTCCTTAATGGACGGGTCCTCTTGTCGGTACAACACCTCCTGGCTTTGCTCGTCGCCTCGGCGTCCCTTGTGGTGCTTCCTTGAGCTTTCCTTGCTGGATGATGACTTCCTGCTCCGCCTCGAACCCGAGTTGCGGAGCTCGGGCATGGGATAGATCCAGATTAAGAACTCCTTGTCTCCATCAGAAAGCTCAGTATTCATAGGGATCACTATCCCGCCTTGAGCATCTCCTCGTTCCACTTGGTAATGCATGATGGACTTGGGATCGTAAGCATTGCGTATTGTCGTAGAGGCCTTTTCCAGCTTGCGATAGTTGTGTGTGACTTTTTCAGCATCCCATCCCCTCCTGCCCTGAACTATTCTATAGTTCCACTTGATAGGACAGTCGGGGTGAGCATGCTCGTGCTCCATGCCTAGAGCGTGACCAAACTCATGCAAGACGTCGGACTGCCTGTGCTTTCGCCGATCCTCCGCGCTTCGCCGGTCGTTGTGATGCATGTTCAACGTCATGGTTGGTTCAGATGGGTGTCGCTTAGCGTCAGTGCCAATACACGAGCTTGAGACACCGTGAGAGATAAATGAAACGCGGATGTCGGAGGCTCTGGGGTCGCCACCCTCGAGGAAGACGAATCTGATCCGCATACGAAGGTTGTTGTAGTGCTCCTCGATGAGAGACTTGACCTTGTCCTTGTCGGATGAATGGCCGTTCAGGAAGCATACATTGAGGAAGTACTTGTCCTCAGGCCATAAGCGATGATTCAAGCCAGCCGCGTTTGCCCATTCCCCGGTAGCAGTGTCTAGGCCGACATCATCGTTGTTGTTGGGGCCCCTGTCATATTCAGCGTTACCAGCGGTCCAGGACAAGCCTGGTTCTGGCTGCTGATAGGCATGACCGGAGGGGTACTGATCAGTGTAATCTGAAGACATGTCTGCAACCTTCAGGCGACAATAGGGCATTGAAAAAGATTACACTGGTAAGGGAGGAGTAGTTTACTGCTACCAATGAGATGGAAACTGAAAAGTTGAGTGCAAGTGGCGAACAGAGTACTTGTATAAATGTCATTAGACAAGTGCAAAGCACCGGTTGCCTTCCGTTGGGCACAAACTACGTGGCTCGGTTGTCATGGTTCGCCCTGCGACAAGAGGCAACGGCATATCGAGGCTGCTGCCTACAAGGCAAACGACAAGGCCGAACCAGAGACTGCCAGGAATGACCTCGTATAGCATCCGATCAAATTGATCACTTAGCGTCTACCGACTCCCACAACGGCCAAGCATTATAGAGTGGAGTGATAGTATTCTCACTTGGACAGAGGCGATGAGACTAGTTGATTCAATCTATCAACTTAGCTGACTACCAACGAGCTAGGCATTGAGCCGAACGGGAAGCCAAGGCTGGAGTAGCGGGTTGAGGCATTTATGCGCGTCGGCGGAATGCTGAACCGCCATCACAACTGAGGGCTTTGCCTAGGCATACCATAGGCTCTGAATGCTCCTCCTCTTCATTCTGTGATGTGCCTCAGACCATATTAACACTTGAAAAGCTCCACTTGAGGTGAATTTGCGCAGTCCTTCCCTACGTTGACTACACCATTTGCACTCTTCTGATGAGTTGTTCTCTCCGCGTGTCTGCAGATGGCCAGCACACTGACTCAGCGCCACCATAGCCAAGGCTGTTCGGAATCCATTCGTTCGTCCCGGTTGGCTGACATCCAAAATCCACTGCGAACACACGGCGCGTGACTTGGCAGGCAAACTCACTGTAGTGACTATTGGCTAATGGGTTTGCTGACGGTATTTTCAACCGTAGCTCGTACCCGTGCTGACTCTGATGCGGGATGCGTGGGGGGCAACCTCTTTGAATTGCGAGTGAGGCCTGCTGCACAAATGTGCTACGAATCAGTTCCCTTGTCTGTGAATGCGGTGAAGGAAGAGGGTGTGTTCAGGACCGGGAGCGTCTAGTTTAGGCATCAATGGAGGATGCACTATTTCTGATGGCCAAGAGGGCCATCCGTTCATCCACATCAGCACAGCACCGAGGATGTTGTTTAGAGGGCGACCAGATGAAAGATGGCGAAAGGGACGATCCGCTCGTTACGTGAATATGAGAACATGCCTCACAATCACTCTTTGTTGAATTAAAAACTCCCAAGGTGATTGGGGTTCACGAAGCGAAGATTACAGAAGTAACACCTTCCATTACTATGGGCATAGGCCTGAACAGTGAAGTACGTGGGAAAGAATAAGGCCGCATTTGTAATACGCAAATACGCATGATAAGAATACGGAATAGCCAAGGGTAAAAAGTGTCGTGTTCTTTACTGGGGATAGCTAAACTCCGGCCGGCGGTGTTCGAGTGCACTGTTTTCAGACTTTTCTTCTGCCCAGCCCTGTTCTCAATTTCCGTTCCATGCTTTGCTCTCATGTTATATTAGAGAGACATTGAACAGACCATAGCTTGTGCTACTCATAGTCTTTTGGCCCCGCATTGGTCAACCTGGAGTTTCTGTGCGACTCTAATCTAACGTCGTCGTTCTTACTCTATGTTCACTTCTGATCCTTCACTGCCAACTGCATTTCCCAACAAGATGCACAGGCTATCACGTTTAGCCCATCACAGTAGACCAAAAGAAAGACAGTTCCGGAACCTCACCGCTTCCTTGTGTACCGCCCACAACCTAACTTCCATGCCAAAGGAACGATCAGCGAACAAGACACACACAACCTATCGTCAATCACCTTGGAGTACGCGTTAGAGGTTACTGATTGAGCCTCAGCTGTCCCAATCACCCACTATAGCATTATAGCAACCTAGAATCAGAGACATAAAAGAACTATAAGTGCCTGGTAAGCGTACGTTCTTCTAGCTTCGCTTTTCCTCTAACTATCAACCTCCCACAAGACGACCAAAACGACAACCAAAAGCAACATCAAAGCAATCACTCTGTCCACATACCGATAAACCACCATGTGTCGCAAACTCACCATCGTCACATCCTGCAGTAAGTGCTGGTTTTTGATCAATACCAAATTTGAAGACGAGATCTGCGACCAGGCCAAAGGCAAGCTGGGTGGGTGCCAGTTTGGAATCCTAACAGACCGGATCGAGTACAACTCCATCTGTGATCCCTGCTTTGAGAAACAAAGGAAGAAGAGGGAGAAGGAGAGGGATAACTGTCGTCTTTCTTAGGTGTCTTCGGCGATGGTCTCTTTTGGAGAAGTGTCCTCACAAGAACCCTAAGGAAAGGGGACGGAGATAATGGCGAGATTATCGAAGGCAAGAGGAGCCATGAAGCTTTACCTTTGAGAGGGAGGCCCAAACTTCTTTGTAGGATCAGGGGTCGCTCTCGAGTGGGTAGCTGACATTCCTTCAGTCTAGTATTCTGCCTCTTGGAGCACTGGTAAAACACACAGAGGTGGACAGAACGACAAAATTATGGATTTCATACTATTCTCACGTCTTTCATATATCTTAAATTATTTGTCTCTCATCTCATTCACATGCCTAGCGCCCTCGGGCATCTCCATGCGACGGATAAACCCAACGCTCCCTTTAACACTTGTCACTCTTACCAACGCCCATATTCTTACAGCCCTCGGAACAATAACTCTTATACTTGATATCTCCATTCATAAAAAGTGCACAATAGAACAGCGAGTTCTTGACATGCTTCCGGTCGGCGCAGATGCCTTGCTTGGTGGCGGCGAGGGCGTTAGAACACGCTGGCGCGCCAAAAGCTTACTGTTGATTTACCCTCATCTCCGCCAAGAGACGGATTTCGAATGGAGCGATAAATTTTGACAGACATTTCTAATCCAGAACCAAGAGCGTCTAGGCGTGTCAGCCTAGTTTCATTCTACTGGAGGAGCAAGGCAATCAAAACTAAGCTGGCTGTCGAGTTCGTACCAAGGAACTTATCAGCAAATCCTGTTCTCTATCCGCCAATTTTTTTCCGTCTATCAGACAAACTAGACCTACCTCCTAAAGCGAGCGAGTGTAGTCCCGCTTGCTACATCTTTCAGCTTTTGCTCACAGAGCCATCTTCTTCCAAGCACTTGTATACAAGTGCGAGAGTAAAAATAAATGAAGCTTTTGTTTCCATTGCGTACTATATTTTTCTTTATATCGTCTTTCATCTGCATCTGCAGCGCTCAGTAGTCCAGCACGAAACATGGTTAGTTGAAAATAAGCGCTGCCATCTGTCCCTGTCTTGTTGACGACAATAGGCCTTGTACCTTGATTGGACCACCCTTTTTGTGAATGGCACCTTTCCCACCAAAGGCACAGTCACATTTCGTCCGAGCGGCTTTACTCACGGTGTCAATCTTGCCCAAGGTTAGAATACGGTACATGTGCTTTTATGCCTACAGTCCTAATGATCTGTCACAGGATTGAGGTATCCAACCGTTCTATACCGACTGACCAATGATTCCAGCCTTGTTCATCAAACACATGTGGCTATAAACCTAACTCTCGAGTATCAAACATCACTTTCAGGAACAATTATTGGTGATGAGCATCTCGGCGGACTCAGTCCTCAAAGAGGGAACGAATAAGTTGCACGTCGCCGAGAGTACATTAAGCTAATGACTCCCAGGTCGGAACTCTGCATGGCTGTCGAGTCTATGTTTTCTTACGCCTTTCTATATCAATTTCACGGATCAAACTTGTTTGCGGACAAGGTTAAGCTTGCTGCTTTTAACGCCCTTCCCGCGGCAATGAGCCCTGATTGTGAGTACAAGACATCCAACCTAATACGTACTAGATACTCAATTATTTTCTGTAATCTGATCTATATAGGGTGGTCTCATCAATACGTTACTCAGACCAATCAGCCGTGGTCCCGAAACTTGACGGCAAACCCGTTCTTTAATGTTGTTTCATATTCCAACAGCTTCGGGTTGGAGCCGAATTTCGTAAGCCTTGACCTGAACCATCAACGCCATTCATCTGATTCTGACTTGTTAGCTTTGTTGTACCGTCAGCCATCCACAAGGATATTCAAAATACGTTGCATCTTCGTTTGTCAAGTATGGACAAAATGGCCTTGTCCATATGTTGCTCGGCCCATCGATAGTAGAGACCACCATTGCATACAGGAGCAACACCGTTGGTGTATATCGTGGCCCTCCGCTCTACGCGCCGACATCAAATACTCCTCTTCATCCCATCGACCGCTCAATTGGACAGACAGACAGTCCTTGCCAACTTTCGGGGTGGATGCTCGTAGTCTCGATTAGGTGCTTGAACCCACATCCAACTGGCGATACGCGATAGACCCCACGACAATTAAGCTTGGGAGGACCATTCCTTACGACACCAAGCTGCCAAACCCACTGTTCGATAAGCACAATTTCTTGCCCAGTCTCGAGGTCGACGCCTATCCTTTCGACTGGCCAGAGACGCTGGGTACTGCCGCTCTACCTCCAGAGCATGTGGAGGTTGAAAAGTCAGAGGTCACAAAGCTTAAGCTCATTCCGTTTGGGGCCGCCAAGCTTCATATAGCTCGGTTCCCTATTGTGAAATAGATCAGTGATGCCGTTTAGGTATAGGTTAGTATGAAACACAACCACGGCTATAGACAGTATAAATATATATCAATTTAACCAGATCCGCATCCAGAGCAGCATCTCTTCAAGGAACGTACATGTGTCATCGACACCAAACTTTTACATCAAGACCATTCAGCCGACAAAAGGAGTGAGTTTCATAGCCCATCTTCATCAGTCCTCATCCGTTCTGGCCCCTTTAGTAGTACTCCTTCTTACACTTCCCATCATGGCCGCGACGATATCCCTTCTGGCAGACACAATAGTCTCCCTTCTTCCACTCGTAATCCGGACACTTGCACTGATCTCCATCTTTGATCTGGCCGTGAGGACACTTGCAGTAGTTGTCCTTTCTGTACTGACCGTCCGGGCAGACGCAGTAGTCACCCTTCTTCACAAGCTCCCCGGGACACTTGCACTGGTCCTTATCCTTGACCAGACCATGAGGGCACTTGCAGTAGTTGCCCTTTTGGTATTGTCCGTCGGGGCAGACGCACTTATCTCCCTTCTTGACAAGCTCGCCAGGACACTTGCAGTAGATTCCATCTCTGACCTGACCGTGGGGACACTTGCAGAACTTGCCCTTCTTCTGGAGGTCTCCGGGGCACTTGCAATAGTCTCCCTGCTTGACCTGAATACCAGGACACTTGCAATATTTGCCCTGTTTGATCTGGCCATCGGGACACACACACCACTTGCCCTTCTTGTGCTGTCCGTCCGGACACTTGCAGTACTTGCCGTCCTTGACCTGGTCTCCAGGGCACTTGCAGTAGTCCCCGTCCTTGTATTGGCCATCAGGACACTTGCAGTACTTGCCATCCTTGATCTGGCCCCAGGGGCAGACGCAGTGATGGTGTCTGTCGTAGTGCTGACCGTAGGGGCAATATTCGTAACCGCCGCGGGCGACTAGATCCTCATCGTCCCTTGCCTCGAGATCGACGTCCTCGGGCTCTGGCTGAGGGATGGCTGCCACTGAAAAGGCTCCCAGGAGAAAACCCAGGAAGAGATGTTTGAGAAGCATGTTGGTCGACTAGTTAGGTATCGATAGCTTGTCGAGATGGCAGTATAAGAAAATGAGTTTGATGATTGTCCCAAAGAAAGAACAAGAGGATTTCCAGAGGGGCTGTATCTCTGACGACCCTTGAGCGAAATAATTGGATTGGCAATATCAAAGGGTCTTTATGTACTATTGAATTTACTTCCATGACGGTACCCAAGTTGGTTCTTCTCAAGAACCTGATTCTGTCGTTGAGCTGGGCACACACTCCGTCGCGAATCGGAGCACAATCATGCAGCTTTCGATTAGCCTCAGCTCGTATTCAGATCCAAACTCAAATCTCTCGACAGCTCATAACCTCTCAGACACCGAGGCACACCACCCTCTCTTGAAGATAGAGTGGACTGCCGCAAGAGCCGAACATGACTTGACCGCAACCTGCAGTTCGCCATCAGGCTGAATGGTTTGCTCGATCAGGGTCTATGACCGCTTGGTTGGCTACAATGAGGAATTGAGTTTCAGGTGCTAATTTTAGGATATTCCCAAGGCGGTAGTTGGGCGAGAGAAGAGGCCGTTTATGAAGTTAAGGTGAAGTATGCTTGTCTGAAGAAGCATACATGCAATTTTCAGGTGAGGTGGCTGTATTAGCGTACCGTAGTGGTGGGAGGACGTTGTGTTGTCCCTCTATGCCAAGAATGTCCATGTGGTCGCCCTAAGGGGCTAGATCAGAAGACTTTCACGATGTGTGTTTCACAGCTATCGTACTCTTCTTCTCTTGGGACAAGCCGCTGCGTGTTGAGATCCGTGATGCGAGCACTACGTAGAGGGACATGTACCGAAAGAACTGACCAACACGACCGGGATCCTCATAATTATGAGCATCGAGCATTGAACCAACTTCCCGACACATATGAACTTTTCATGAACTCGAGTTTGGCCACTCAGTTGAGGCTTCTCCCTGACGGATGCATGACCTCAACCTCTGCCCAGCTCTCCGGTAGCTCACCGATGATCCGAGCCTCCGAGATGCGGAGCGTCACACGGAGGAGGTTCTAGACCGAGCCCTGGTTGGATGCCAAGTTGTAGGCCCGCAAATTAAGAAGCGCCGGTGACCGAGACCCGGAAGTTTACTCTCCCGAGGGTGGCCTTCTCGGCGAGACAACACATTTGATGACCCATCATCCGTCAATGTTCGGTCAATTTAACTCGGAAAATGCTGCTTCCGTATCCATTGATGCCGTTCAACAAGACAGCTGATCACCCAGAAATTGGTCATAGAGCCCTGAGGTGAGATGAATCATCGACTGAACTGGCAAACTCTTTAAAGTGGGATATCAAGGATATAAGCGTAAGACGGCAATGCCCGACCCTAACTCTCTGCAGTGAGTAGCAACAAGAGGTTCCTCTCCCGTCCCTCCCTTTCATCACGGAGAACCGTCTTTGTCAAATGATTCCATAACAGAATCCTGACCGTTGGCTTACACGCATGTGAATCTTACATGTTGCTTCGTTTAGCCCCCAACATGGCAAGCCATTGACAAACGCAAACTCAGCTCCGAGGGGTTATGGTTGTCACAAAGGGTTTGCAGAACTCTTCCCACATCTTCCTTGAAGTTGGGCAGTATTCGATCCATCCCCACTACTGCCTATTCAATGAGACAGTTGTCTTTCTTCCGGCTGGCAACGAACTCGCAGGAAATAGAATCATCTACGATATAGAGAATTTGGCGAAAATAGAAGACTATAGTTGACAAACTTGCCAGGGTAGTACAGGTTCAGGTTCCGTCTTGATCACATACCTTTAACTTTCAGCCCAGACCCAGCTTAGAGACTGGTCGACATGAGGCCTCACATTTTCGACCGAAACTGATGTGTCTATTCCCAGGCCAGCATATTGGAAACTACATCCGCTTAATTTGTCCATGTTTTTCATCATGTCATTCCGTTAGTTTCTCGGCAGTCTACCTTGAGATGTTTACATTGTGTCGAGTAAGAAGCTCAAAATGTCGCCAGGAATTCTATTCCTATAGATGCCGTACCGTTGTATCTACCCAAGAACCTTCATTTGCTAAAGATTTATCTGAAAAGGCTTTGTTTTGTGCCTTGACTTACAGTGAGGCTTGAGGAAAGGTGGGCTGGGAAACTAGAATGCACTGTTGGAAGTGATGCCGTCTAGTACGATCGAAACTGCACGACATGCCACACTCTATGCACCGAGATGAGTGTGGAGATTATCTCTCAGATGGTGTATATCTATAGTCCCAGGATAGAAGACGCAAAGCAACATGTATAAACTACACTACATTTCTCGGTACAATACTACAGACTGAGATCCTTCTGCAACTTCTCCAGCTCATATCTGAGCTCCGGGATGCGAGGGAGAGACCATCGTAGCACGTTTGCAAATATGTCCTTGATAGTTTCTGTGCCATCCTCAGCACATATGTTGGTCTTTGCCCCCGCAGCCAGCAGAGTCCTTGCGATAGAGACGCATGATCGGAGAGCATCCACAGGCATAGTGTGGTCAAATATGGTGCCATCAATCATCCCTTCAGCCACGAGATACAGCGGCGTGATGCCGTGACGATCCCGTAGATTCACCGGCGCGCCTTGAGCCAGGTTTGCTTCGACCGCTTGGAGGTTCTCGCTACCTCGATCAGACGCCAGGAAGCCTGCCGCCCAGAAGAGAGGCGTTCGGCCGCGACTGTCTTTAGCAAATACATTAGCTCTGCCGTCAGCGATGAGAATCTCTGCGCTTGGGCCTATGGCCAAGTGAAGGGGCGTCACTCCGTGGATTGTCGCATCCGAACCCTGACAGCGAATAGCAGCCGTGGCGGTAACTGCAGCCTCGGCACCTAGGAGTAGCCGGGTCATTCCAGGCGAGACTCGAGCCGCGACGTGTAGCGGAGTGTAAGATTCCATGGCCATGTCGCCAAATTCGAACCACATTTTACCCTTGCCAGCACCACGAGGCTTGCTACGCAGAGGCCCCTCGCTCAAGCCTCCAACCCACACGTCCCAGTTCAGGAGGCGTTCGGCGGCTTCTGCATTGTCCCTGCAACAGGCTGCACTTAAAGGTGTCTGCGGGCAGTTGGAATGGGCGTCGCAAATCGGTTCGTGCTCCGTTTCAAGGAGACTGGACACCATCTCGACATCATCCCTCCTGACGGCATCAAGCAGAGGTGACGTTTTGCTCTTGTTCAGCTTATCGATCCTTGCTTTGCCTAAATGCACAAGCGCTGATACCAGGTCCAAATCCCGCTTGTTGACTGCCAGACCGAGCGGCGAGAGGCCATCCCACTCTTGGTCACAGTCAGCGCTATGCTTTATCAGGAGCTTGACGAGTTCCAAATGACTCGCAGCAACGGCCATCAAGATCAGAGGACAGCCGTTGGGTGCATGCAGTGTGCCACTCCCAACAACCAGTCGAGCGAGGCCTAAATCATCGTTCGACTCCAAGATCCTCTTGACTGCGTAGTTGATGGGCGAATAGCCGTCGCGGTCGCAGCCTTGTTGGTTGGCATTGTGTTGCATCAGCAACTGAACAATATCTTGACGACCTCTCATTGTAGCGACGAGTAGTGGCTCACGACCCATCCTATCCCCTCTGCAGCGTGCGTAGTCGTATTCAAGTAGGAGCTTGATAAGGTCTACTCGACCGCTCGCCACGGCTATGGAAAACACATGTTCTCCGGCCTCGTTCTCGAGATCTCGCGCTTCGCCCACTTCCAGCAGAAACTCTGCCAAGGCCAAGTACCCTCTTGAAATAGCTTCGACCAGAGGTCGTGGCCCAAGGAGTCCGCTCAAGCTCGCTCCGCGACTCACCAGACTTCGCGCGATATCCAACGACATGCCATCATTGATGACTCTCTCGATGGCATAGAGAAAGGGCGTGTGCCTCTTTTTGTCCAGAATGTTTGGTTTAGCGGAATGATCCAGAAGCAGGTCTACAATGTCTTGTCGACCTGTTTCCACGGCCAGGTGAAGCGGGCTCTTCCCCTCCGGATCTCTCCCTGAGCCGTTGACTTGAATGGCCTTTTCTTCAAGAAGATATTTTGCCCATTTGAAATTGCCCTCTTCGCAAGCATCGCATAAATCGTTTAGATCCTCGTCATCTGACAAGTCATGTTGGAAATATTTGACGGGAGATCTTGGGACAAACCTCGTCTCTGCGAACACCAACTTGGTCTTTTCTGGGCTCGAGGGTGGGCTAGATTCCAGCGGAGGAAACGACGCGTCCATGAGCCTCTTGAGGAATACATCATCAAAATTTGGTTTTGCATCTTCTGGAGATGTCTTCAGCGGGACAAGGACATCAGACTCTTCATCAACGCTATCAGTCAGCGAAGCTGGTGTCATGAGCATCCAGCCACCAAATGGCGTCCATCGAAGATCAAAATCCGGTGACAGAGATGGGGAAACAATATCCTTGACAGAGTCTAAAGGGCGATCTTCGAGTTTCTGGGTCTCATGCCACCTCTCCGGAGGTGGTTCAATCGGCGCGCTGACCGGCTGCTTCATGGTTCCTGGCCGATGTGATTGAAGAGCTTCCATAACTGCCAGCTTGTCGAATGGTTCGTTGAAACGCCTCGGAGAAGAAAGAATAGCTGCGGTGGACCTCTTGCGTACGGGCTTGGGAAGAACAGCAGCATTCTTGAGGCCATGTTCCTCTGTCTTCTTCCCCAAACGCTTTGGAGTCAAGGCATTACTCTTCGTTTGTAGCTGGACCGCCGGCAGCTTTTGACCATCTGTCATCGACTTGGCGAGCAAGGCTCTGTAGTTGGCGACATAAGGGCCGCTCTTGAGTATCTCCTCATCGATATCAAACTCAACTTCGGTGTTGGTGGAGCTAGACCATCTACTACTGCTGCTAATGGACGTAGAGATAGAATGCGTGTCTTTGCCTTCGCGTATGGAGCGAGCGTCACGGGCGCTCTTGGCAAACGTTTTCCTGGAGCCGGGCTGGCCGAGAACAGAGTTTTGCTTTGCCGCATCATTTCTGCAAAGACGAGCGGTTCAGTATTTTCACACTTTTGAGAGGGTAGAAATCGAGGGCACTCACTCCCGAACGAGGCTGATTAGGAGCATGACCGTCTGTAGTTGGCGGTGCAGCGTTTGCTCTTCTTTGCCGACCGAACTCTGGCTCCAGAGTAGCCTGATCTTGCTGGTGAATGCGAGACCCTTGGATCCGTCGCTACTTGAGACGACCTTTTTCACGTGTTCTTCGAGGTCGCCGATAATGTCGTCGCAATCCCGCATGGATGATCTGATGGTATCCCTGAGTTGGTCCGAGACGGTCGGTTGTCCGTCCAGCAGTTTCTCCAGCTGCTCGACAGACACGGCAAACAGGCGTAGCTGATTTGCAAGCTTTGCGACCGACTTATTAGCTGCTCGGTAGCTCGTGATAAAGTCGTCGAGTTCCTTGGCCGATGCTACAGCGCGTGCGCCAAGTCCCACGCAGCTCGCGACGAGGCCGACAATCCCGGCTGGCTCCATGGCATCGTGAGTCTTGATGATGAAGCTGGCAGCTTTTTGAGGAGGGGAGAATGCCTTGTCTCTGAAAAGGATCTAGACCGACAGTGTTTGCCACGGGCTGAACACCCACCATGACAAGAATGCCTACAAGTCGTACTGTGGCGTTGATACCCTGTCTCGTTAGGCCAATGGTTGGGCGGTTTACATGAGAACTAACGACGCCCGCAGCTCTCAAAAGCAGGGGTCTCAGCAGGGTGAGTGATGCATTCTTGCGGCAGTTGACTCGCCTCGGTCAGCCGTTGACTGCAAAAGGCGCGACTCAGGTCAAGACTGGAATAAAACACTCACTCAGCAGCTTGACCTTGACATTCTTCTGGGCTTGGATGCAATCAAAAGTGTGAGGCTGGCTGATGATGCGAGCTGCTAGCCCAGTAATGAGCATACAGGCTAAACAAACTAACGCAGCATGTCTCAGAGCCGAACGCAGTTACACATCAGGCTTCAGTGTCTCGTGGAACTGATTAAATTCTCTACAACACGTTTCGGGGTAACAAAAGGGCCGGGATGGTTTGAGTATTTCTCTTGCTAGGTTGGCTTGATTTGCCCGTGGGTATGTAAGGGGTCAAATGACTTGAATGATGTGACTGGGACACTCGCCATATTATTCCAGTCTTTTTGTGAACTTGATCTCCCTGTCTTATCGTTGCCCTCATCAGGCTATTAATAGATAACCTTAAAACCTTGATAGAGATCAAGTTGCATGCCCTATAAACCTCAAAACAGAGTTGCATCATTAGCATCTGGAGAAGAATATTATGAGACAGAATCAGAGGTATACATGCCTTTTAACCTTGCCTTGAACTCGCAGAATCCCCTCATGAAAAAAGCTGTATGCAAAATTTCAATCCCGCGATATGGCTCTCGGCTTCAGTCCATAATTGATCGTTTCAACGAAGCAACGACAATGGTAACAATGTATTCATTGCATTAGACACGTGCTGACAATATCCGATAGCTAAAGCCTCTATCTCCTTGTTTCCCTTTCTGGTCTCACACTTACTTCCTTTGCAGTATAACCAACATCGTCGTTTTAACAGCCTCCTCCCCCTCCTCCACAACCTCCACCACCTCCACCTCCACCACATCCTCCTCCTCCACCACCGCCACCGCCGCCGCCTCCTCCTCCTCCTCCGCAGCCACCACCACCACCACATCCTCCACCTCCTGCACTGCACCCCCCAGCGGCTACAGAACCTCCACAGCTGCCAGCGGCGCATTGTGCCCAAGTACCGCCATCTACTCCTCCAGCCCCTCCAGCTCCAGACGAGTAACCAGGGTCCCAGGCATAGTACATGCCGGGCGTAAAGTAAAGAGGATACATCCACGGTCCGTACACTATAATTTCAGCGTTAGCCTCTGCATGGGCAGATATATAGCTGGGTTCACTTACTGTAATAGCTGTACCCCCAGTGGTCATAGTACTGTTCCTTGGGAGGCAGCTTACGGCCCTTCTTCTCAGCCCGTCTACATGCCTTCTGGTAGTTCTCTTCTAACCGACGTTGATGCAGTTGTTGAAGATGATTCTTGACTTTTTCTGCATGATTCGTAGCCAAGAGAATATCGCCAGGGGCCCTGACGGCATTATGCGAGGAGATATGGGCCGAGTTGTCTGGAGGACAGAGGCTTGCAGCGCCAGACTGATGGAAGTTTTCTGCGACTAAGAAACATTTAGCGAACTTGTTCCAATATCACGCGGTATATCTTACCCTTTTCGTTCTTGGAGAGCCCGAGAACCTTTCCCACCGATGATACATGCGACGTCCTCACAGACTCGCAGTACCAGCAAGTACATTCAGAGTACACTTCACCGTAAGTCTCTTGGTACTCTTTGCTCGTCCATTCAAATGCCTCACTCAGCTTCCCCTCTTCGATCTTATCGTCGTGTCGGATGTAACGAGCTGCGACGCGAGTGGTGTACTTGTAGTAA
The DNA here is from genome assembly GCA_027569015.1 of Ascodesmis sphaerospora. Taxonomy (NCBI): domain Eukaryota; kingdom Fungi; phylum Ascomycota; class Pezizomycetes; order Pezizales; family Ascodesmidaceae; genus Ascodesmis; species Ascodesmis sphaerospora. The sequence goes on along the minus strand of JAPPUR010000028.1, from coordinate 354,754 downwards.
GAATAAGGCGTGAGTTGGTGTGTGTGCCAAGGAAGGTCAATGTCTAACATCTCGCTGTCAGTACGGTTCCCATATCTCATAGTAACTATCATGCTTACCGAGAGTTGGAACGGCGACTTTTGACGCGTTCTTGGCCATGATGCTCATGAACCGCTCGTATTTGGTACAAAACCTCGCCATCGTCTCCCGGGCAGTAGGCGAGTGCAGCCAATCAATCTTGCACATCTTCTCAGAAAAGATGCCCTGCCTCATGATGGCTCCGCAGAGATCCAATGCAAAAGGGCTAAAGTTCTCCCAGTATCGCGACATCATCTTGCGGATGCACATGCGTGAAACAGAAGGCACACCCAGTCTCCGCCTTGCAACAAAAGCCCCAGATGATTCATGTATCGTGCGTAGAGAGCTTTGCTTCATCAATACCTCATCTTGTATCATTTTGCGCACAGTCTCCATGGTAGGTGGTTGGTCCGGGTTAGCCTGGTTCAAGAGATCGTGGATCTTGACGCTCAATATGAGCTGAATCATGCGGTTCGGAAAGGTCCGATGATCCCACCGCTGCTGCGCAGTTCGAGTCCATCGCTCTGGCACGCCATTGGAGGTCTTGAGGATGGTTCCAGGCATGGGATAGTGCTTGACGAGAAGGTTCTTGGAGTCGTTGCAAAACTTGGCAACACTGAGCAGTTCCTTGTTGATGAGAGTGGCACATTTGGAACATCGAAACTCGAGTTTACCGTCTCCGTACCCGGATCCGATCAGACCTGGTCGCTCCAGAGCCTTTGGGTTCTCTTCAAGGCTGCAAGTCGTCCAAGGAATCTCGAGGTTTTCTGTGCAGACAGGACAGCTCAGAGACTTGACAAGGGAGTCGTCGACGTTCTCCCACTGGCGGCTAGTCCTGGCAACCCATCTGGCCTTGTGGCTATTGGGGACGGTGTAGTTGAAGGATTGGTCGATTGCAGCGTTGACTCGGTTCCATGGGAGGCCACTTTGCCAGAACCGACGATATCCTTTTCGAATGCAATCTTCAAGAAAATCGGTTGGGTTGAGGAGATGAGCGTGGAAGACCATCAAGACGTCTTGGTACCTGTTAGCAAAGCACAGCCGAGTGAGAGTTCAAAACGTACCTAGCGGAGGGAGCGCTTCCTTACTCCAGTAACTGTGCTCTTTTGTAAGAGGAAAAGCTTCATATGCTGTCGTCTGGGACTCTTCCATATCCTTCTCAACTAGTGGCCGCCCACCAGTCAAACTGTTCCACCACGCTTCGTAGCGGTCCACTGCCCTTGCAACAAATAGGGCCCAACGCTTCTCCCGGATCTTGCTAAGTGCCTTTCTCTTCTCTTCATCATCGGGAACATCGCCATCAGCACGGACGTGTTCCTCAATTTCGCCGTTCTCGGCTACGGTGATGGCCCCATCTGCGCGGCTGTCCCAGATGCCAAATAGCCCATCGGTGTACCCCACATCTTCTTTCAGGGCTTGGAAGGCAAAGAGAAGCTTGAGGTGGGCTAGACAAGTATCTGGGTCTGGGTCATGGGGTTTGGAGTCAATCTTAAGGTCTGCGAACGAAGCCACAGGGTCGATATCTGGCGGGGCTGGTGCCCCAGCCGTTTCGGCGTAGGGCGGAGGGGCTGACGCTGACATGATGTTTATGATTCCTGATCTGAGAGAGAAAAGATGTCTTGTTGTCGTGAGAGTATAGTGTTCATTTCTTGACGAGGGTGCGGGTTATATGATCAGACGGTCAAGACGAGGTTAAGGTTGGTTTTAAACATGACAATGTTCATGCCGAGGTCTTTATCTCCTCGTCAATGCATCCATCGTATGCGGCTGCGGCTGACTGGGGCTGTTACGGATGTAGGATCGACGTGCCGATTTACGGGCAGTGCAAGAATGCTGGTTGCACAAGATTGCGTCATATTATTGGCCACAAGTTGTACAAGACAAAGACGACCCTTTGGTCACGCAGAAACCCAATCCAAAATGACGCTCGAGAGGGTCAATCACCTTCTGCATGCAGCATAGCCACTGCGACCTCGCTCCCGAATAGCCGAAATCATCTGATGCCGCATTGCAGCTATTGGTCAGTTTGGTCTGTCTCTGGTTGATAAGCTCGACATCAGCCACCGCCCGACCAGAGAAGAGATCTCGCTTGTTGGTTGACGGGGCCGATCGTTCCGCATTCACAGACAGATCTACGGCCAATCGTCCAAGCTGAAGAGGTGCCACAGTTTCTAGAAGCCTTGGAAGGCAGCAGTATTTCCATTGTGCCTTGCGGTGTGGCTGTGCCATGTGGAATGTGAAAATCCTCTTGTGACCCTGCACGGGTGTGACAATATGTCGTCTCTATAGGTAGCTGTATGCATCTTGACGCGTCGTCCACATCCGAGCTGCTGTCAATCCATGAAATTTATCGCTGTGCAATGTGGCAAGCTTCGAGTGGCTTTGACGTCGAGGCTCGAGTGACACCGCCAACAACAATGCATAGCAGCCTTCCTTGCTTCGAGGCATACTCAGACTCCAAGGCAGAATACGATTATGTCAGTATTGTTGCTGTTGTATCGATGACGTCTGCAAGAGGAGTCATCAGACACAATGTCAAAGAGAATAATAGTTGACACATGACAGCATTAAACCCAATGCCGTAAACACCGCAACCTAGATCAAGGTTAACCCTCTATAATAATTAAGGGAACATGCAAGATTTAGAGACCAGCACAAGTCTAGACTTACATCAGCCACAGGTTGGTCATCCCCGGTGTAATGGGCCGCCCTTGGGTTAGCAAGTCTTGGCTGCATCAGTGCCATTCTTTTCCAGACACCAAGATATCAGGCACATCCAGGCTGAATGACAAGAACGAAGTGGATGAAATTGAAGCTCCAAGTAAAATATATTGATACTTGGCATTGAATACCAGTCAAGTTGGTGCTTGTGCTTAGAGGACGCTGTCACAAAGAAAGTAAGACGGTACGAGATTAGTCCGCTCACCAATCAACAGCCGGCTTATCATAGCGATTATGACTCCCCAGTCACTATTGTACGTGTCATTGACGACAAGAGGAAGTCTTACTAGCCGCTTTAAGTAAGACGGGAGACTATTTCGGTGTTTTGAAAAGTCCGTGGCCAGCTACATATACGGCCTCTAGAGTAGAAGCTAACATTACCACGTCTTGGCATTTCTCTCTTTAATAGGCCTACTTTACTATAAAAATGGAGTCGTTACGAGTCCTCATCGTTGGTGGTGGCATCGCCGGTCCAGCTCTCGCACACTGGCTATCACGAGTCGGTGCCAACATCACCCTCATCGAACGCTCTCCAAGCATCCGAGCATATGGCCAACAACTCGATCTACGTGCGCAGGGCGTCCCAATGATGAAAAGGATGGGAATCGAGGACGCTATTCGGGCTGTGACGGTTCACGAGTCTGGCACTCAACTCATCGATCTCAAGGGCCAGACCAAGGCCTTTTTTCCAGCCGCTCCAAGTGGCACCGGAAAGCAGAGCTTCACGTCCGAGTACGAGATCATGCGCGGTGACTTTGTCCGTATCATATACGGGCTTACTGAGAAGCTCCAGAATGTGAAGCATCTCTTCAGCACAACCATCGACTCATTCACTCAAGACCCAGAAGACAATCCGACCGGCAAGGTTCACGTCAAGTTCCACGATGGTCACAACGAAGACTTTGATCTTGTTGTCGCTGCCGATGGAACCGGCTCAAGGACCCGAAAGCTCATGCTTGGCCCTGACGCTCCGGATCCACGACATCGGCTGGGAGGCAACATCGGCTTCTTCAGCGTCCCATCAAAACCAGGGGACTCAGACAGGATGACATTCTGTCATTTACCCGGAGCAAGCGTATCTCGCATCATTGGCACAAGAAAGGACTGCCCAGAACTCACGCGCGTGTACATGCAAATGCGCGGCAATGACCCTGCCCTTGATGCGGCACACAAGTCTGGAAATCTAGCAGAGCTCAAGAAGGCATGGAGCGATTTGTATCAAGGTGGTGGATGGGAATGTGATCGGTTCATGAAGGCATTAAGAGATGCTCCCGAAGCCGACGATATCTACTCTACGCCACTTGAAGAAGTCAGACTCCCAGAAGAATCTTGGTCAAAGGGCCGAGTTGTTCTTCTCGGTGACGCTGCCCATAGCCAGACAGCAAATGGCTTTGGCTGCACATTCGCCTTGGTCGGGGCCTATGTTCTTGCAGGCGAGATTGCCACTCTCTACAGGAAGGACATGTTGTCTCCAACAGCAGCAGTGGTGCAGGGAGCCAAGAACTACGAGAAGAGGTATCGACCGATAGCCACTTCCAAATACGGAGGGAATCAGCGGATCAAAGCCTTGATATCACCCAGGACGAGCTTTGGAATATGGTGTCTGCATTCCTTTGCAAGGTTAGTATCGTACTTTCAGTTCGATCAAGGGGCTGGGTTGGATGCAAAGACATCGGCTTGGAAGCTTCCAGACTATCCAGAGCTAGAGGGGAGTGCTGTTGAAGTCAAATGAGCAGTCATTGGAAATTCTTTCCTTGTACCATAGATCTCCTCTCCCTCATAGCCCCATGCCCTGATGGAACACGAGGGCAATACTAATACCATTTCCCATTCCACAATATGCTTGATCAAAAGCCCCCAGGTACTTAAAATGAGGCATGCTCAAAGGCTTCCAATGCATGGAGCTCTGCTTCTTTCGCATGACAAGTCTCGTGGCCAAGTTCATCTCCCGTGGTAGCTAGGACCGCGTTTGCTTCGAGCTTGACAAACGTGAAGTCGAAGTGGGTTTGGGTTAGGAACCCAGCAAGGCAACAAGGGGACGGATCGCCCTTATCTTACCTTGTATCCTACGTTCAGACACCTATTGGGAGATATCCATAGAAAGGTTTGGCACCAAAGGCCTATTAATATTTATTTTACGCAAAATCATATCATCGCACGCTTCTTTCTGAAAGCCTAGAATCACTCCCCTGTGACCCTTGTAGACTGGACATTCGATTCTCTCGATAGTGAAAGATCCCCCTTCCTGAACTAGAATTGTCTTTCGATCCTGGTAAGCTGAGCGTGTCGTACTCCTCAGGGGTTAACCCACGCTCTGAATCAATGGGGTCGTCCCTGGGGCTTCTAGCTGCCTGTGCTAAGTCTGGCTGGGGTTGAAAAGCAACACTGGGACGACTGGCCGCGTAGCTGTTTCCGGAGGAAAGGCCTGGGATGACCTTACGGAAGATGGGTCTGAGTAGGGCAAGACAGCCTGGGCAATGGGTTAGCAGCTGTAAAGAAGTAAAGAAGATTGCTGCTTACTGGTAAACACGGCCAAGTGAACCTCCACACTCCCCCAAACCATTGCCAGAGCAAACTCATACGGCAACTCTCTAGTTTTGGGGTTGTAGGTTTGTGACTGAATGATCTGAAAGATGGAAGCGATACCAACGCTGAGGTATCATGTGAGTGGCCGGTCAGGCGGTATAGTTGATAAGAGGACGTACAGAGATCCAAGGGCAAAGAGACCAAGGACAGCAATCTTTTGTCCAAAGGGTAGCCTCATTCTGATGATTTCCCATATGGGTAAAGCCAAGATGATGAAATCCATCAAGCAATGAGTCAGGTCCGTTCCGAGATAGAACCTCGCGACGTGAGTAATGCACCGCGCATTCGTAATCGTTTTATCCCAGTAAGCTTGAACCGGTAGACAATGGAAGGTTGTGAGAAACGTGCGCAGTGTGAGCCATATCCCGCACATCACCATCAAGACGATAATGGGGATGCGTATCGATGAGAACTGAAAGAGGCGCCGGTAGAAGGAGAGAACTGCAAGTTTCGTGAGGGCTATTGACCAGGCGTACAGGTATTCGCTCGCCCATAGCATCATTCGAGACTTTTCCATGTAGTAATCGATCTTCTCATCACTGTTGGGTGCAAGTCTCTGGCCGAGTTTGAAGCAAGCGGCCCCTGCGCAGCATCAATTACCACGAGGCACACCTAGGAGTTGATGGTTTATCACTCACATACGATAAGATCAACCGAATATGCAACTGCAAAGACCTATTCAAACTATGAGCGAGTGCTCCCTCTCCCAGCACCAGCGTCTTACCCAAGCAGCGATACACAGCGCATCGTCATAACCCAGACCCATCCGAGTCATCCGCCGCGCCTTGATCCTCAGCACGAGGGCCAGAGCAGCGGCGGGCATAGGAATGATGACAGCCGCATACACATTGGGAACCAACCCCGTCATGATTGACTTTGTGACGAGGGGAGGAGAATGACGACGAGAGGAGGCATTTGGAGCCAAGGCCGGTGGGGACAAAAGACGCACGAGGGAAAACCTGGGGAAAAGAGGGGCGACATGACCGACATTTATGCCGGGAGGGACAATGATATCAATGGGTTGGGTGGACAAGGGTCTTGCCACCTGTCTGACGAGTCATGGGGGGGGCTGTTATCTCCAGAGATACAGGACCCTAGGGACGGATGTTCAGGGGCATTGTCTATCTAGGCCCATCTTGACTTGTGAGCTGTCAAACACCTTGCAGCGAGGCATTCTTTAGGATTGGATTTTACTGGGAAACTTCCCGAAGATGCAGATGCAGGAAGAGGCTTGTGCTGTTCTGCTGTGCTGTGCCATAGCAGGCTTGACCGAATGTCTTTTGTGCAACGCGTTGGGGTAGCCCACCTTTTCCCCAGACGCGTCCAACCATATTCAGTCTAGGGCTGGAGCCAAGTCCAGCCAAGAGCCACTGGATTGGGTGCGAGGTTTTTGCAGGCTCAGCTGTCGGGCGAGGGGGAGGCAGTGACACGACGAGGCAACTCGAGACAGCGTTGATCACTTCCTTGAAAGGATGGTCCCCCCGACATGCCAAGAGTCTCTGAAAGGGCTGCCTGAGGAGCTGAGTTGATAGTATCAAGGCTCAAGGGTGCGGACCCGTCAGTGCACATTGGGGGTGGCTTCAGGGATCCGAGCCAAGTGGCTGCTATGGTTTTAGGTGGTCAGCAAAGCCGGTGTTTCCAGCCATTTATGGCGCAGCGCGACAGTTGGAAATGCAACGGCCGTTCCATGCTTGAATGGTCGTCTTTGGACAATATTGGTGGCCACGCGACCAAGACACGTACTGTAGTAACTACAGTACAGTGACGCTACACCAGAAGCCATCAACCCTTGAGCCATCCAGCGGCTCAGCTAATCACGTCCACTATAACCATTCTTATCTCCAATGACCTTGGGCTCAAGAAGTCGCCCGCAACCGTTGCCTAGCGTCCGCCCCGCGGGAACTGAAGCCGACTCCGACTCAGCCTCGGATCGGCTCCCGATAAGCATCAGATGAGCATCGCTTCACTCGGTGATTGAGAGCAGCCCGACGCGTTGAGATGCTTTTCTTTACCGATACTGTCTAATGGTCAAGGTAATTCAAGATCTTTTTCTTCTTCTGAAAGGCTCGTCCAAGATTATGAGTGATGCATTAATCGTCGCTCACAAAAAAGGCGACGCTTTTGTCCTACCCTATACCAAAAATGGGACAAGACGGGGAGAACTGTCAAGCCCAAGAGGGCTCATTGGATACACCAGTTTAAGGCTATTTCTCATATTTTCATATGTGGATGAAATAAATTGATGGATGCTATATCCGAGCCCGATATTGAGCACAGTTGAGCGAATGCGTAGAGTGTTCAAGCTGTGATGCTGTGATAGGAATCTCACCGCCAGCAGCCAACAGCGTGGAGTATCGTCTTGCCAGTAACACACAGATAGTCTAATAGTATTCCAAAAAGTACAATGCAAATTTACCTGAATATTCATCCAATCCATGGCAGTAAATCCCTGAACGCCTTCACCTCGTTAGTAGATCAGGCTCTCGATATCAAATGCCGGCGCGTATCTTCCTGACCTGAAGCTTATCGTGACACCGCGTCAAGCCGTGTGGGGCTTCGCCTCCATGGCAAGACGAAATGAGGTGAGCGGCTACGTCAGAAGAGATCGAAATGACCACTTTCTACCAAGACAGCTAGCCCTCTTGCAATTGGCCAATCGGAATGAAATGATTAAATTTACCGGAGAGCCCAGCCAATGATATAACCGTAATTCCCTTGTTACGATGCTCAGCACCACCTGACGCGTTCAGGGGTGTTGTTTTCCTCTTCGCGTTGCGCGTGACCTTCTTCATCATGACAGACCAGACCCAATCTTTGCGCCTTTGCCCCTCGTAATCATCATCAAGACCTTGGATTACCTCTCAGTCATCTCCAAGTCGACTCTACTAAACTTGTGACTCGTTGATCGACAGACTTTCTCCCTCGCGACTCCAGTCGCCTTTCGTAGTCTCTTCAAAACATTGGCTGGCGACTGATCAGCCATCGAGGTGCCCATTATTCGACAAGAACTGGAAACCGACGAGCATTCAGCATGTGTTCCAGACTGGGGAGCGAGAGATGAAGCTGATCAGCCAACTGGACCGATGCGCCTTGAGCGACTCACCCTACACAATGTTCCCGACATTGCCTGGAGCTGCGCCGCTGGGTCTGAATATGTCAAAAAGGCGATCGTCTCAGGCTCTTTGGTCGATCTCAAACTATCCATTGCAACAGAAGGCCACGATTGGAACACGAACATGCATGGCATCAGCGAGGAGCTGGAACTCATGCCGCCGAACCAGCATGTGTTGCAAATGAAAGATCGAAACAAGTGATCTTGTCATTGACTGTTACGGTCATAAACTTCTAATGCTGAAACATGGTAATGCGTCTGTCAAGATTCACCTCGGATTGATCTCCAGTGCCTCGTGGATTCCAGAAGCCGGGGACAGTCTTGAATCACCCACGGCCACTTCGAAGCAAACGCTTCAGTGACTTCCCATGCTTCAGAGTCCGAAGGATCACCCCAGACAATCATGCCCCCCAGCCCATTAGTGACATCTTGAAAACCTCTGAGGTCGCGGCATAGCGCCTTCTTGTCATATGAGTTTTCGTCACGGCGCAGAATATTATCTCGGATCTCAGGTAACGGCAAGATATCGACCCAAGGGTGATGGCTGACAGTAAGCTGAAGGTGCGTGGGTTCTAGGCTGGATGGCACTGAGGGAATCGTCGCAATGCCGTCGATAGCGTGATATGGTAGCAGAGACCGAGCGTCAGGCAACATGAACTCGCTCGTGATGTTCATTATTCTCGCGTTCATCACCAAGGCCCGTGTAGTGTTAAACTGAACTAGGTTGAGAAGCATGTCGGCGCGGGGCGTGCCATTGGTAAAGTCTGCGTGTACACGAGTGCTGAAGTGAATGATGAAGCGCTCGGTGCGCTCAGACTCGGGTTCGCAAGCAGTGAAAGAATAGATACTCAAGGGTTCAACCTCGATAAAGTTACCGGAGCAACTGGCGATGGCACCGAGTTGACGCTCGTCAGAGAAGGATTGGGGGTTAGGCATTCGTGGGGGCCTTGAAACCCCCTTCATTCGTTGTCCTTTTCCCGGAGTTAGCTGAGAGCTGCAACGGGGTTAATGGCAAGACCAACGTCTCATCCTCTGGTGGATCCGATCCTGCATTTTCTTCCGTGCTCTCGGATCGCTGGTGCCCGTCCAATCGTCTTCTGTGCTTACATTAACCTGCTGGGGCATTAACTGGAGCGGGATGAATGGTGGAGGCATCTTGGTCGGGGTGCTAAGCAAAGAGGGGAGGGCTATGTGATGGAGTCGTCCTGATGATATCTTCCTGTGGATACAGCTGCAAAGGAGGTGGGTTACCAGCTCGGGGCAACCTTAGTCCGAAACTCTTTTCTTGAACAGGAGGTGATCACTTATGGTTGAGTTTTGGACACGGCACTAACGTAGTTGCCGTAACTGCGAGCTCTGTGTATTTCTTCAAGTATCCTGCCCACTCTATCGATCAGTTACAGCAGGAGTTGATGCTGGTGCAGGTGCCAGTAACATTGGTGTCCGAGTAGACCTAAGCCTCGGCAGCCTCTTCCGGCGATCAACTTTGCCCAGAGGCGTGTGGTTCTCCATCTCCCAAGGCACCATGTTTATCCTGAGTACCGGGAAAGAACAAACCAAAGGCCCGAGAATTTCTCGGTCTGCCCGAGGGTGTGCATACTGTGACGAGGACGGGGATGGCGTGTGGCCCACATGGGTGTGCCACCGTGGGCCTGTCCGAGAGAGCCATTTCTCGCCTAGTTGCAGTCTGTTGTGCCTCAAGGGTTACTAATTCACAATACCTTCTTTCGATAATTGCATGATGCATCCAAGGAATCCCTATAAGGTCATCTTCCTCTGAACACCTGCGCAAGCTACCTCCTTGATACGATGTAAATCCACCTCGCAAGCATCAAAACTTATTGTCCAACATGGCCGAGAACAAAGCTGCCTGGATCGACTCGCCCTCGGGCTATCCTCTCAACATACGAGAAGCGCTCAAGGCAACTGCAGGCCCCGGAGAGATTGTCATCAAAAATGCTGCTGTCTCCATTGTTCGTTTTGTTCCCCTTTGATGCCCCGAACAAAGGCGTTCTTCGACTAACTAGAGTGCTTTTCAGAATCCTGTGGATTGGAAAATTCAGTAAGCCTCCCAGTCATCCTTCGATGTGACCCGAGCTGATACAAGTAGGGTCCATGGGAGATATCTATCAGTGTATCCCTTCATTCTGGGAGAAGACGCGGCCGGCTTCGTCGAGGAAGTTGGAGCAGGTGTTACTCGCTTCAAGAAGGGCGACAGAGTCGTTGCGTGAGTTCAATTGTTGACTGCAGCCCTGGCACAAACTAACCAGACTTGGGCGGGATGAAACAGGCATTGCCATGGCCTCATGACAAAGGACCCTGCAAATTCGGCCTTTCAATCCCACCCAGTTGTCCTTGACACCTTGGTCTCCCCCATCCCAGACTCGATGACCTTTGAAGAGGCTGTTGTTCTTCCTCTGGCCATCTCGACAGCCTGTGCTGGTTTATACGACAAGCATCTTCTAAATCTGCCGCTGCCCTCGGCCAAGAAGCCTGCCAGCAATGGAACGACCATATTGATCTGGGGCGGCGCGTCATCCGTGGGTGCAACGGCCGTTCAGTTGGCTGCTGCATCTGGTGTGACTGTGGTCACCACAGCCTCCCCCGCCAACCATGAATTCGTCAAGAGCCTGGGTGCCAGTGCTGTTTTCGATTACAAGAGTCCCACCGTGGTTGAGGATATCGCCAAAGTCTTGGAAGCGACCGAGTTTGTTGGAGTCTATGATGCCATCGGCGCAGATTCCAGCTTCGATGCCGTATCTGACATCCTTGACCGCCTCGACAAGAGCGTTCCTGTTGCTAGCGTCCTCCCGAGCAGCAAGAGTACTGAGCGATTCAAGCCCACTTACGGTATGGGTCCATCTGATCTAACCCCTACTGCCTGTGACGGATACTGACAAGCCTGTGTAGTCGTTGCTTTTGCTATCATCCAGGAACCCAACCAACATGTCGGGGAGTGGATCTGGAAGACCTTCATTCCATTCCTGAAGCCCTGGAGAATGGATCCTTCCAGGCTAAGCCCGACCCTTCTGTCTCTGGTCATGGCCTGGATGATGTGCAGAGTGCCATGGATTTGCAGCGAAGGGGTGTGTCTGCAAAGAAGATTGTTGTTAGTCTTTGAGGCATGGTTTGGGGATAGCCTAGAGGTCTCTTGGACGTATTCTCATCATCTAATTCAACTTGTGTCCTCTCATTACGTACGATGCCCTTTTGCTTAAAATGCCCTGCATGTAGAGTACGAAACTGCGGTCAGCCGTAGATTCGGCCCCCCTTGAATGACGAGTTACCCTGCTTGCTTTCGCTCATGTGGTCTAGTACGTACGTAGCTGTCGTTTCATTTTACAGTCTTCTAATCATGCAACCGACTGACGAGGTTCTCGCCATCAAAGTTCCACTTCGGAAGCTAATGCAAGTTACTGACGGGACTATTGTGAACTCCACATGCGACACTACCAGGGTGGGCCAACATGGCAACGCCGAGCTACGTGGCTGACGCTGTTGATCTTGACTTGACTTCGGTTTCGAGTGGAGGAACCCAACGGAAGCGGTCGGAGACTAGAGTTACTGGCTGGCGTGTGCTGGAGTGATGGCTTGCCACATGGTGATATTCTTTTTAAGTCAATGCAAGGTCTTGGAATGCAATCCATCTCCTACCGGCCGTTCACTCCTCGTTAACTACCAGACCTGCTTGTTGACTTTCTACCACTACATCTTCCAACATGGGCTCTATCGGAACCATCTGTACTTATCCTTTCAACCCCAGGGCCATGAAGGTATGCAGTAACAGCTCCCGCCCATTCTACGTCTCAGGCCCGTTCTCACTCCTTTACCTGGTCCTTGACTGATACCCTTCACAGGTCCAGGCCGTGGCAGCGATGAATGGTCACAAAGTTGACCTCGCGCCTGAATTTGTCATGGGCAAGACAAACAAGACTCCTGAGTTCCTCGCCGACTTTCCCATGGGCAGAGTTCCCACCTTCAAGTCCCCTGACGAGGACCTTACCCTTTTCGAGTCGGACGCCATTGCCCAGTATGCTGCCGAGAGTGGCCCTGCAAGCGCCCAACTTCTTGGTACCACCGCAGCAGAGCGAGCTGTCATTAGGCAGTGGATTGGCTTTGCCGACCATGAGTTGTTCGAGCCTCTGACGACCCTGATCTTGTGGCGCTACGGCATGGCCTCTTTCAACCAAGACGCCGAGAAGACCTCCCTTCAACGCCTCATTACTTCTCTTGAAATAGTAGAGAATAATCTACAAGGCCGCCAATATATTGCCACACAAGACATTAGTCTGGCAGACATCTCGGTTACTGCGGGACTGTATTGGGGATTTGCTCAAGTTATTGACGTGGAGCTTAGGGACAAGTTTCCCCGAACTACAGATTGGTACCTGCGAGTGATTCAGGATGAGCGTCTCGCGTCAGCATTTGGCGATAAGAACTTTATTGAGGCCAGGAAGACCGCCCCCTGAGCTGCGTGCTTTTGGCGGGATCTTGGCTGCTGAGGTGAACTGGCGAGTTAGCATCGGAGACCTCCATAGTACAGATTCACTAGGTTTCGATACAATAAATCTGAGTTGCACTCTACTGGTGTTGATGTCTGGTAGTCTAAGATCATGGGGCGATACCTTCGTGCTCACGAGGGCATTAGGATGAGAGGCGGTGCACCATAGCCTAGGTATAGAACACTTTAAACCCATGAGGTGATGAGCTGGCGTACCTTCTAGATAAATTGATAAGTATTGGAAGATATGAGAATATTTTGAACGTTAAACAAAGGCCTTTAGCTTGCGTTGAGAAAATTTATTCTTCACGCAGCCCTTTCTATTAGCCCATATCTTCCCCCCTTTCGAACTGCTTCCTTCGCTCGACCCTCTCGTAATGCATGTAGAATGCGTCTTTATCAGCAAAAAACACCTGTCATGTTGCCACCGAAGACGTGCTATAAGACTCACGATTGTCCCGGGCTTTTCAACCTGACCAGTCCCCAACACCGACAATCATCTTTCTCTCAATCGGCCTAATTGTTTATTTTCGACTTTACATCAACATCCCAGTATGACCGTCGTCGGTATTGCCGGCCTTACAGCCAAATTTGCACAGTGTGTGGTCAAAGCACTGCAGGTATATCCTGATGTGACCATCAAAGGTTTCTGTAGGAGCCCTACGAAACTTCTGCAGGCAGCCCTCGACAAGTACAGCATCGAGATCGTTCAGGGCGACTTTGATGACGAGGGTGCCGTTAATGCCTTGGTTCGCGGTTGTGACATCGTCATCTGCTGCTACTACGGTGATAACGATGTCATGACTCGAGGCCAGAAAATCCTGATCGACGCGTGTGTCAACGAAGGCGTTCCGCGATACGCACCTAGCGATTTTGCCGTCGACTATACCAAAATACCGAACGACGAGTTATTTCCTAAGGAGTCTACAAAAATTATCAAGAAATATCTGGAGGGTAAGAAGGTAAAGGGAGTGCATATTCTTGTCGGTGCCTTGATGGAGACCTTCTGGAGTCCCTTCTTCCACATCTTTGAGATCAACAATGAAACGATTAACTACTGGGGCACGGGCAACGAGAAATGGGACTTGACCACGTATGAGACAGCCGCCGCTTATGCCGCGGCTTTGCTAGTTGACAAACACGCCTCTGGTATCTTCCGCTGTAAGTTGAACCTTTCTTGTATGGCGTGCAAAGCCAATTTAGCTAACAGAAGGGTTGAGTCCGAGGCGACTCTAAGAGTGTCTTGGAGATCAAGGCAATTTATGAGAAGATTTACCAAGCTCCCCTGCACCTGAAGTGTCTCGGATCCCTTGACGAGCTCTATCGCGTCGTCAGGAGCCAGTTTGAAGAGAATCCAGAGAATGTAGCGACTTGGGGCCCTGGGTAAGAGTTCTTTTTGTCCATTATTACTCAGGATGCGCTGACTTCTGGGCTTAGATGCTTTATGTACTGGTGCACCAACGGAATCGCATATCTTGGGGATAATCTCAACAACCAGAGCTACCCGGCCGTCAACGCACTCGATCTGGAAGGGTTTCTCAGGAGCCAGAAGAGGGAGGAGATTCATACAGCTGATCAACGTCTCGGTTTCTAAGCTACGACTGTTGACTTGTTGGAGGACAGTGCAGGTGATCTCTCGTTAGGTGGCATGTCAGCAACAAGGTACCCTCTAGACCGACCAATGTTTAGTGGATCACTTCTATCAATTCATTCTCCACTCCGCTGTTTGCTTTATCATCACCTGCCAGATGACGTGTAGTATTTACTCGAGTATCCGAGACAGCCGAGCTATCTCCCATCTTTGTGATTCTTCTGGATCTCTGGGGAGGCTGGATGACGAAAGTACCTCCATTAGCGCTTCACGCTACTGCAGCCCACTGACGAGCTAGTTAAGCGAACAGAAGGCTGTTGCTACTGGGCTGGGGCATCCTCGTGTCATGCAGTGTATCAAGAGCCTGGTCAAATGGCATGTGCAAATAAGCGCAAATATTGCCAAGTCATGCGAAAATCTTCATTAATAATGGAGAGATAGGAATCAGGTATCGGTTTATGTCAAAGATATCACAAAATCACGTTATTAATAGGTTGCCACGCGAGTGCCGCCAGCATGATGTATCTTATGGCTTTGGCCTTCAACATGCATTTGTCGTCACTGCCTATATCTGTATTGAATCCTCCTCAATCTCCTTGACTAATTCAATAATAAGTCACCGCCATAGCATCAACGATCATGGCCTTAATCCGCCTCGGCATCATCGGCCTGTCTGCTCACCCCGGCAGCTGGGCCGCGGCAGCCCATCTACCCTACCTTTTGTCCCCCCACGGCATCACCACCAAATTGTCGCCCTTTGCAATTCAAGCACAGAATCATCTCACTTGGCCATCAAGACGCTTGGACTGCCGCCAGACACTTGAGCATATGGCAATCCTAGCGACCTGGCTCAGGATACCAACATCGACTTGATAGTATGCAGTACTCGAGTTGACAGGCACTACGCCACTATCGAGCCTAGCATCCTTGCAGGCAAGGCAGCGTTTGTAGAGTGGACACTGGCTTCAAATATATCTCAGGCGCGAGAGTTAGCTAGCTTAGCTAGAAGGCAACGTATCAGATCCGTCGTTGGCCTGCAGGGCCCTGCTACTGCCCCAATCAGTGCCGCACACAAACTGTTGGAAGATGGCCTCTTAGGCAAGGTTCTCGGCTCGGAGGTGAAAGCATATGGAGGAACGGGCAGCCATGATACCATTCTAGAGTCTTTGAGGTACTTTACTCAGATGGCGGTGGGAGGTAATGCCATTACCATTGGCTTTGGTCATTGTAAGGTTCCCTTATTCCCTGGTCCCTCACAGCTCGGCCCGTGTTCCTTATTCTAACGAATCTTAGTGTGGGAGTTCTTACAATCTGCACTTGGGGATTTTTATGATATCCGAAGCAGGCTACAGCTGCAACGGCCCAAGGTCAAACTTGCTTCTAAGGCGGGTGCTGTGATTGAGACTGTCGAGTCTGATGTACCAGATCTTGTCTCCGTAACGGGCCTTGTTGAGACCCTCCCAATACGTCGAGATGGGCGCTAAGGTTGTCATGACATTCCAAAAAGGCCCGCCGTTTCCTGGTGACCCTTGTCTCACATGGACAATTTCGGGAGAAAAAGGCGAACTGAAGTTTACTGCCCAAGGTGGAACAACCCCTCGAACCATGGCTTCAGGGGATGTCAAGATTATGTTGCATGACTTTTCCACTGGTGAGATTAGCGACATCCCCTGGGCTTGGGAGCCCTGGCGCCAGGAACTGCCAGTCGCGGCCCGGGGCGTTGCTGGGATATATGAAGCGTAAGCCAGGGGTGATGGCACGGGGTATTGCGATTTCGAACATGGTTTGAAACGCCATGAGCAAATGGCAGATATCCTCTCTGACTCCTACTAGTATCACTGCAGAATTTACGCTTGCAGAAATGGATAAAGGCGTATGTTCTCTGCTTGAATAGACGTGGCTCACAAACGAGCCAGGGAGCCGTAGGTTTCCTGTACGGTCGATATGCTTGATAGAGCACTCGTAATAACCCAGATCTATGATGTACCTAACGTTCATGCAGACAGTTTGTGGTGTTCATAACTCCCATTTATTGAACACACTGATGCACTCCGTATGTTAAGCTAGAAGATTTCGCAGGCCTATTGCTTGCTGAGAGGAACAGGTTGGAGGCCAACTTGGCAGGTGTGTAATTGGTAGTGAACTATCGCTACTGGTTGAGATAACCCTACTACCAGGTTCCCTACCGTCCTTAGTTGAAGGATGCGCTGGGACGGGTTTCGTAGGAGGGTCAGCCCCGAGAGTGGAGGGGAGGTTTCCTGGCAGCCGGGGTCTATCTAATGGCAGAAAACAGGGCTGTTCTACAGATGGAAGAAAGAGGTCCAGGGACTGCAGAGCCGATGCCAACTGCCGACAAAGGTCCTCCCCAAGTCGACTAGGTGGGAGGGGGATAATACCTCGGCATGGAGTTGTGAAGGACCCCGTGTCCCGGCCTCGGTATCGTCGGGTTGTGAACCCCCTGCTTGATTAGAAATAGATTATGAACCCAGTATGTTCTGCCCCGAGTGGGATTGCCGTTATTGCGGCCCTGTCTCTTAACAAGTTTCGCATGCTCCGTTTCAAACAGGCTGTGTAAACCTTATGTGACAAGATCAGACCAGATCAGGCTTTGCGTCCGTTACAAGAGCCCTGGCGAGCCAATGAGCTTGTTGCGTTTCTGATTGAATGTCAATGCCATTTTCCAAGCTTGCGGCGATGGTTTCCGTCTTGGGTAATCTAATCTTTGGCCCTTGCTCCTGAAACGGTCATGTCTTGGGGCCAAGGGACAAATAAACTTTCAAGAAACGGCACGTTTACTGTACTAGGCTCACAAGGAGGTTAGTGCCGTCGAATGATGGCGCAAGCGATCGAGGCGTATGGTTGCATTGATGCAGCATGTATAAGAGCAAGTGAGCCTTCCTGACTGGAATCTTGATGTAAAATGATCAGTCGGCCACTGAACCAATTGTTTACACTCTCTAAACTTGTCCTTTATCCATAAGTTGCTGAAGATGGCTAGGCTTCCGATCCTTGCCGTGGCCGCTGTCGGCTGCCTCCATGCAACTGCTGCCCTAGCCTACCCAGGTGCTAAGAGTGCCGATCTTAGTAAAGAATACGATTATGTCATTGTCGGTGGAGGTGCAGCTGGTCTGACAGTTGCAAATCGTTTGTCTGAGAACCCTGGTATGTCTTTTGTCTTGGCCTTATTCCTCCACAGCCAATGCTCACTCAATTATCTCTCAGCTGTAACCGTCCTCATCATCGAAGCTGGTGACTTGTAAGTGATAAGACACGATGTGAGTATTTCTAACCATAACGCAGTGACGCCAATGAAGACTTTGTCACGATTCCTGGCCTCGCTGGAGGCGCTGTCGGCACCAAATACGACTGGAACCTCACGTATCCCGCCAGCGAGTCGCTTAACGGGCGGAGCGTTTCCATCCCCCTGGGCAAGGTTGTGGGAGGCTCAACTAAGCTGAACCGAATGGTCTTTGATCGAGGATCGAAAGCGGACTACGACGACTGGGCTGAGCTAGGCAACAAGGGCTGGGACTGGGATACTCTACTTCCCTACTTCAAGAAGGTAAGGTAACCGAGACATACTCAACCAATGCGAATATGTCACGGCATTTTGCGGTGTTTAGCCCTGATGTTGTCGTGGATCGGCGACTCTGTCTTTTGCTATTGTGGCAGATATCCCCTGTTGGGTATGTCACTGATGACAAGAGCCAAACGCTGACTTGAAACTCTAGAATGAAAAGTTCACTCCTCCCAATGCCGATATCAAGAAGGAGTATGCTATTACTACGGATGCGTCAGCTCATGGTACTTCGGGCTATATGCACTCAAGCTACTCACCCTTCTTTTGGCCTACCACAAGTACGTTGATTGTCCGATTTCAAGCTCTAGAATGAACAGCTATACTGATGGGTCTACCATAGAGAACATTGTAAAGGCGGTCCAAGAGCTTGACATCACTGTTGCCCAGGACCAAGCCAACGGAAGTCCTATCGGAGGATACTTCTGTCCTCACAACCAAGATCCCAAAACGTTGACGCGGTCCTCTGCCCGGGAAGCCTATTATGAGTCGGTATCCAACCGAAAGAATCTCAAGATATTGACCGGCCAGCAAGTCACACGAGTACTCACCAAGAAGTACAAGAGCACAGTCAAAGCCACAGGTGTAGAGGTAAGGTGTCAACATGCCGCGAGTGAGCCCGTCTGGCTGACCAGTGATACCACAGTTTGCCACAAGCAGAGACAGTTCCCGTCAGACAGTCAGTGCCAAGAAGGATGTTATTCTTGCAGCAGGGGCAATTCATTCGCCCCAAATTCTCCAAGTCTCTGGCATCGGCGACTCGGCTCTTCTCTCTAGCATCAACGTCACTACAGTCGTGGACCTTCCCGGAGTAGGCCAGAACTTCCATGACCACGTCTTGCTCGCTGTCGTCAACCAGAGTAAGTAATGTCATCCATACAGACCTTGCCAACTCATATAGAGACTGACGTGGAAGTAGTCAAAGCACCTCTTCAGACCAGCAACCTGACCAGCAACGCCACCTTTGCGGCCGAGGCACGAGCTCAATACGATAGTCAGAAGAAGGGTCCCCTAACAAGCCCTACCGGTGATTTCCTAATCTTCCTGCCCCTCACCGTCTATTCAAGCGCCGCTTCGGACATTCACCAGCAAGCAGCTAGCCAAGATGGCACCAAGTTTCTGCCGCCTGGCACGCCCGCCGGTGTAGCCAAGAGTTACCAGAAGCAGCAAAAGCTTCTTAGCGAGAAGCTTCTTGACACAAAGACTGCCATTCTCGAGCTCATCTGGGGTGACGGCGCCCTCGTCCTCGGTCTCCAACACCCATTTTCACGAGGATCCGTCAAGGCTCAATCATCTAGCATCTTTGATGCTCCTGTAGCCAACCCAGAGTTTCTTAGGAACCCACTTGATGTCGCCCTTTTGACTGAAGGTATTAGGTTTGCCCGAAAGCTGGCTGAGGCCCCCTCCATCAAGAGTCTTGCGCCTGTTGAGGTCGTCCCTGGAGCCAATGTGACGTCCGATGATGATCTAGAGCAGTTCATTCGCTCTAGCGCTGGAACTCTGTTCCACCCCGCTGGGTCTAACAGGATCGGCAAGCGTGAAGAAGGCGGTGTCGTTGACGAGAATCTCAGGGTCTATGGTGTTGATGGGCTCCGGATTGTTGATGCTAGCGTGTTTCCTTTGCTTCCTGCTGCGCATACTATGACGACTGTGTATGCTGTAGCTGAGAGGGTAAGTGACTTTATTCGGCAATGAGTGCCTACATAACAGATTGCTGACCATATGTACATGCAGGCTGCGGACCTTATCAAACGGGGATAGATGGAGCCGTGCTGTTGCTCGTACCTTTCGAGAATCTCTCGCTTACATTCTTCACTTTTCATGTATACTTACAACTCCTTGTCCAATCTTCAACACATATAGATAGTTTGAGATTCATCACTGCCGTCTTTTCAGAGCAAAGATCCTGGCGGTAACCAAAAGCCCCAAGGGTCTATAGTGACTGCGTGCTGAGATCCCTCCTAAGAATCTGATGTTTCCAACATGTTGTTGGAGGAGATGGAATGAGATAATTTGGTCCATTTCTGAAATGCGAACGTGAACATGCCATCTGTATATGGTCAAACTTGACAGATATACTGCTGTACGTCAACATCTTGACATATGCTACATGTGACGTTGCCCACAGTGATTGCAATAACTAGAAAGCTCGTAGTCATTCTGTAATGAACACGCAAGAAGCCCATGCCACCTTCAGTGCCTGAAGTGGTAACCTGTTCACCCGGAATATTCCAGGTGTGTTCGAGGGCAGCGTCAGCTGTCACACCGCTACAAAGTATGGTGGCAATTCCATCGCCAGGGGCGTCAATGACTTTTCGAAAAAGTAGCAGATGCTTGGAAGGAGCTCAGGCGTACTTCGGAAATGTGCCATTGGCCATGGCGCCTGAGTCGAGCGGCTCATGGTGCGAACGCGGAAGATGTCTGCTATTTAAAAAGATCAATGTCAGGGCTACCACAACTACTCTTTAGATACAGAATTCTGGTAATGGTGGATTGTCTTGACATTGCAATACACCCCCAGCCCTTCACGTCCCCATTCTCCGCCAACTCCCGACTCCTTGCGGCCAGCCAGATGTGCCTGTGGCAAAGGCTTCTCAGCGCTGTTGATCCATATTGTTCCCGCATTGATTCCCGAGGCGATTCTCTTTGCTCGATCGATATCGGCAGACCAAACGGCTCCGCCTAAGCCTGTCGTGGTGTTGTTTGCACGGGATAAGACGTCATCTTCGTCTTTCCACTTGAGTAGCGGCACAATGGGGCCTACAAGGGTGATAAAAGAAGGAGTTAGCATATTGAAATTTTAGGCAACCGTTTTCCCAATAAAGGAAAGCCAAGAAGCAAGAAGAGTCATCATGGACTTACCGAAGGCTTCACCCTCGACCACAAGTGACTGGTCAGGAGGATTGTCGATGATAGCCGGGTTAATGAAAAAGCTAGATCCATCCAAAGCTTGACCTCCTCCACACGCAAACTTGTAGCCATTCTCGGTTGTGTCTTGGAAAAAACGCTTTACAATGTTGTACTGCATCTCGTTTTGTACTGGCCCGAGCATAACACCCCCCTCTGCGTCAGGCGGTCCAACCTTCCATTTCTCGACAGTTTCAACCATTTTCTCGAGGAACTTGTCGTAAATGTCTTGGTGAACAAAAACACGCTTGCTGGCCACGCATAGTTGACCAGAATTGAAGAAGGCTGCCAATGCCACTTGAGGAGCAACGACATCAATGTCAACATCAGGACAAACGATGCTGGCGCTGTTCCCGCCTAGTTCAAGAGTGACACTTTTGAGCGTGGCACTCGCGGCAGCCATAATCTTCTTGCCTGTTGCACTTGAGCCTGTAAAACTTATCTTGTCCACATCGGCATGTTGGCAGAGCAGAGGGCCTAGTTCCATATCCCCATGAAGAGCCTGCAGGACTCCAGGAGGGAACACATCCTGAACTAGTTGGGCAAACTTCAGGAGGCTGTATGGGGTGTACGGTGATGGCTTCGCAATCATACAGTTTCCTGTCAATAGCGCAGGCGCGATCTTGCCGATTGCGAGCACAAGAGGATAGTTCCAAGGACATATGGCACCAACCACCCCCATGGGCTCGTACTGCAGGGCCAAGTGAAGGTCCTTATCGTCTTGTATGACCCTTGTTTCTAGCGGCTCCTGGGCAGCTGTGACGCGGAACCTCTGTCAGACAAGCTCAGGTTGACAACACAAGGTAGAGGAAGGCAACAAACCAAAGAAGTCGAGGAAATTGATGGCATGGATCACTTCAAGTTCGGCAAACTGTGGTGGTTTGCCGCACTCCAGGGATAAAAGTCTAGACATGTCATTTTTGTGTTCCTCGAGGATCTTGCTTGCTTGTGCCAGGCAGGCTTGTCTATGGGCCCATGGTGTCTTGGACCAATTGGCAAAAGCGACGCGAGCTGAACTGACGGCACTTTCAAGGTCCTGTGAAGAGGCGATGGGCACATCCCAAAGAGGTTTGCGGATAGAGGGGTTGATGCCATGTCCAAGCCGTTTGCTCCCTCGAAGGGCTCCCCCGATGGTGTTCTTAAAGGTAAAGAACCTGTTGCTGCTCATGTTGACTTGACTTTGATGGTGAGTGTGGGACAAGAGGAGGAGTAAAGATGGCTCACAAATCTAATCCACGCACTCACCTCGGTGTATTTGAGGTGAAAGTTTGTCTTGAAAGGGACCGTGTACCACCGGCAGTTGTCAAACCGAAGCTGCCGAAGCCAGGGACCTCGGGTTGGCAGATTGCTTCCCCGCAAACTTCCCCGCAAACTTCCCCGCAAGCACATCTGCCCCTTGCCGGGCCTCTCGGAGCTATGCGAGCCCCAGACTCCATCTGCACACTGTTTTATGTTCAGGTTAAAGATACACGGATCCCCAGAGGGCTAGGTTTGTTCAAGGCACCTACCACAGGACTTATGGGGTTCGGCGAACCAAATAAAAGGCCACCTGACCTTTGTCGACGCTATAACTGCATGCGCAACCACTCCTTGAGTGAAGAGGTTGACGGCGGTCTTGCCATAGTTCAGGCGTCAGGCAAAACGAGGGACTGTCGGTTATTGACACAAAACATCGCAAATGTACAGAGCGACTCGTTCAAGGCGATGGTAGGAGTTTATCACAAGCCTAGCTAACTAGCGGTATGGTACTTGGTTCGGTCAGATTACAGATAATTTGGTTATGTTATGGTGTATCAGATGATCTGGCTATGAGAGTACTGCGGTCATAGGTAGGTTAAAATACCCCTTCTCTGACCAAGGAGGTGTGACTATTAAGTAACGTTAATAACTTCGAGTACCGGGCTTCTTGTTATCCTAGGGACGGCAGAAACCCATTCTCCTTGCTGGCCCTTCTGTCGGTGGCCTAATTCTAAAGCACGTATGTTCAACCTCCGCCATCTCGGATTCAGAATGAATTGACCCTGGAAAGGCGCTTTTCCTTGCGGCCGCTGATCCCGACCATCAATGTTTAATGGAGTGCATCTAAGTGTCACTGTTCGTACGAACACCTCATAGAGAAGATGAAGACTAAGGGTATGGTCGGATACTGACTAGTGTCGCGAGATATACACATACCGAAGATCGTGAAGAATGTCTTGGCGATTGGCTGTATGACAACAGCAAGGACTTTAGAGAACTAGCATCGGGCTAGTATCTCCTCCTCAACTTCCCTGTCTACACCTTTTCTGAATCCAGGCCTATAGACGGCCTTGATCGCGTGGCGAGTACATCTAAAATGGTTACATATTCGTTAACCGGCCAACCCCCCCTAGCTCGTCACCAATCACTCCGCTACCCGCTTCGCAAGGTTGTATTGTACTAGTCACGGGTTAGCATTGGGTCACGGTCCTATGATGTGTTGACTATGAGTTCTATTATACTTAAAGTCCGGCCCTTGATGGGTTAACTGAGCTAGAAGATCGTACTAGTTGCGAAGTGGTGGCATCATGTCGGAACGTGGTTCTAAGCTGAGATTGAACTTGCGCATCTTGTTGTCGTTCTCAGTCATGATGGCACGTGGATTCATTGATCATTTCTTATTGTTGCCTGGGGATCGGTTGATCAACCGTTAGAATGGGCTCATCTGGGAGTCGGCGTGGGTAGAATAGTTGCCAAAGACCAAGCTCGATAAACTGGTGGAGAAAAAAAATTAGCATGCACAACAAATCCGATACTGATGCAAATCCTTTGGAGAGTTTGGAGCGAATGCTCCACAGCGGCCGATCCTGACCATGGTGAACAGGGGTCGCATGGCTCAAGGCCAATGATCCTTTGGCAAACCAGGCGGAGAGTTCTGCCATTGCTCCGTTACATCCGCACGACGTGGTACTTATAAGGCCAGATGGGTATCCATGCGCCGAGACGGTGTGAAACAACCCGCGTCCGGTAGGGCTGTTGACCACCAGAACCACCGGAAATTATGGACCGAAGTGGCAATGGATCGAACAGACCGTTGTCTGACATAAATTGATTGGCCTTGTTAATGTTCTGCGGGTTTCACTTCAGCTCCTGTAGGCCGTCGTGCAGTCATGAACCCACCATGGGCACTGCTGGCGAGAACTTGGTCAAAAGACTGCACAGGGCCAGGGGGCGGGGGCCTCGGAGCAACTATTGGCGAGAACACCTTGCTTCGCGACCCAAAGTCCCATCAAGCTGTTCTAGATCTCACGTGGAGGGATTCCATGTCTCAGCCTTTTCATGGTACCTTCGGGATCGGGCAATCCGTATCAGCGACGGCAAGATGCAGTGCGCCACAGTAAGCTTAATACAACTTCTGATGACATTAGCAGACTCGTATTTTCTGCTTTGAAATCGAAATTTCACCAGTTGGACAGTTTTCTTCTTTAGCGGTCAGTTCTCAATTGATTCTCAAGTAATAGCCCACGAAACTGCAAGCTAGTAATAGAAGCGTCCGTGTACTTTGCAATACAGGCAACGACTGACTAGCGGCATCGACGGGACTCTAAAATAAGCCGAGCAATGAAGAGAGACCGGCTCACTCAAGCCAATGTCACCTGTCTTTCCTTGGGCGGTAGTGGGAGGGCCGCCTTGAGTCCACTTCGAATACTACTTGCCTCATACGGTAGCACTCGCGGATGTCGTGGCATTCATTTCACTGACCAGGCTTTTATGAGGGCAAAAAGCCCAAGACATGCTCCAAATACAACGTAGTGGCTTATGTGTCTCGGGGAGTTTGTGGATAAACAAGTAAATTGCCCCGGGGCCTTTATGCATCATGCAACAAAAGATCTCCTGACGTGGCTCACGAGACTCGTATCCTTCCTCAAGACGAGAATCTTATGTTGGTCAGTTCTCATACCGAAGCTTCGAACTCTTGAATCCGCTCTCCTATTGGCGAGTTTTTACGATGTCTGTTCTACAGGGAATGATCCCTGTCCTGTACAAAACATAAGCTGATCGCTATGTAACCGCTGAGGGAAATAGGACTGAGGATAGGATGGAGTGCATAAGAGCAAGCCAGTTATGATGAAAGGTAATGTCCACACGTGCTATAGATTGTGTGGTTTATAAGTTGTTGACTACCCCCGAACCTTGACGTCCTGGCTCTGTTACTAGCACTCTCAGCACAAGAGTGGTATCTCATCTCCACCACACCTTTCTCTACTCCTCCTTACTAAAACAAGACGGTCCCCCTCGTTGCATCGTTACCATGAAGCTGATCAACACCATCGCGGCCGCCTTGGCGCTCTGTCCCCTCTCCGCCTCCGCTGAGCGCAAATTCTACAACCCAGGCAACCTCAACGGATGGGACTACATCCGTCGGGAGAACCAGGGTACCGTCGAAGCCGTCACCAACGTCGCCTACAAGGGTGGAAATGCCCTGAAGATGACGCAGACCTATACACCCGGCTACACTGGCCGCTACCATTCTGAGGTCGACCACAACCAAGGTTACAAGCGTGGCGACCAGCTTTTCTACGGCTTTGCCTTCCGTCTGTCGGAGCAGTGGGAATTCCAACCCCAGTCTTACAATTTGGCCCAGTTCATTGCAAACCGTCCTGGTGCCAGCTGCGGTGGTGATGATTGGATGCCTTCGTCCATGCTTTGGCTCCAGGGCGACCAACTGGTGTCCCGTGTCGTCAGCGGCCAGTACCGAGTGCCAGACTGCAGCCGTGACATCAAGACGTTCCCCAACTTGGCCAAGGTCAGTGCTGGCCAGTGGCACAAGGTTGTCATCCAGGCTTCATGGAAGAGTGACAACACTGGCTTCTACAAGATCTGGTTTGATGGCAACAAGGTTCTGGAGGAGTATAACCGCAAGACCACCCTCAACGACGACAGTGTATTCCAGTTCCGCGTTGGTCTGTATGCCAACGGTTGGCACGACGATAAAAACATGCAGGGTAGCCAGAGCTTCCGACAGGTTTGGTATGACGAGGTGGCCATTGGTACGACTTTTGCCGACGTCGATCCTGGCCAGCCTGACTCTGCCTAAGTCGACCTGCCTGTGGTGGACGAGAGAATAGGTGAATGTTGAGTTCACAAGTTGGAGTGACCATGGGGTATTCCTTGTCTTGAAAATCTGTATATATTTGAATGGAATAGAATGTCAAACATCAGAAACAAGCCGGCCAACGCAGGTCATCTTTCGGTTTTGCCCTTCATGTCTCTTGCACACACCCAATAGGTAGTGAGGTAGGTTTTAACCACACTATCCTTCGCCGCTCATCCGCTTGGTCGAAACTCGAGGCGATCCATTTTTCTCATCAAGCCCAATCTTCTGGGTTGTATCGACCCTGCCTCCCCGCGGCACAATACCTCGCCCATCTCCTACCCTTCTCAGCCTGCACCTCCTGAGCCCGTCTCGCCATTGCGACGATATCAACTGCTTGCCCCCTGCGGATCTTTCCCTCTTTTCGATATGCATCTACGCGGTTGAGAATCTCCTGGCAATCGTCCCATATCCTACGTCGGTTTCGCAGTCCCTGTAATTTCTTCCAGTTTCTCCCGATCTCAGTCTGTAGACTGTACCAATCCGTCTGGGTACGATCTAGCTGAATGACTGCGGTTGTGGGACGGGGGCCACCGGACATATCCTCGAGTTTCTCAATCTCTCTGTCTATAGCTTCAATAGCAGCGTCGTTGGAGTCGGGATCGCCAGAGTCATGGGCTTCGTCCTCCAGAATTTCAATGGCGTTTCTTAGCTCTGTCAGTCGGGCCTGTCGGGAATTTTCTTTCTTCTCTTCTTCCTCCCGTGTTGTGGTAGCCCAGAAGGAGATTGGCAACGACGACCAGGCTTCGTATAGCCATGGGCTGTCGCTCAAAGTCAAGTGATAGAAGAGCGACTGGGGCAGTTGCAAAAATGTCCGAGAAGCGAGCCGGAGGTTGGCAATATCCCTGAAGCCCAACTGCAACAGGATAAACATCCTAATCTCCCCAGGCAGTCGGGAGAAGAGATCGGTGGGATTTTTCGCCATCGAGACGGCCGTGGGAGTTACTTCAGAGTCGGCCTGGCCAAGATCTTTTGGACGCTTCGCCGAAGATAAGAGAGACTCCAAGCCAGGTACAAAGCATGGATTGGCAGCAAGGTACTCATCCCCTGGGGAATGATTCCAGGACTGATGTTGGCCATTTTCGACATCGGGATGTCGAGGAAAGGCATGAAAGTCTTCGTAGTTTGCTTCATGTGCCCACCACTGCGTGAGGCATTCAATGTCGATAATGCCATACCTATACAGCGAGGCCCTCTTGAAAACCTCGAGACAGGTCGGGTGAAAAGGCATAGCGAAGACCTCAGCGTCCTCGATAGTCCAGACGCAGTTGTCAGCATGAGGACTGTCGCAGTCATGGCGAGCAGGAAAGACCTCGGGGTTGTCTATATCCCTGCTCGGCATGGAGTCATTCAGACCGCTGAGGAAGAAATGTCCCAAAGTTTCAAACTCCTCATCATCCGGCTCAGGCTCCCAGTCCTCTGGTTTGCGTACAAGGCATTGAGAGGTTTTGCAACCCCTCATGGCCTTTACCGAGATGTTGTGTCCGTTGTAAGCATCGCCTTGAAAACATGTTGGGCCTGGAATATGTTCCCAATCATCCGGCTCGAAGTTGTCTTGATCGATGTCGGCGGGGAAGACTTTGACGGGCTCCAAGAGGGCAGTCTCGGGTTCTTCAGCATCTTCGTTCCCATCGGCATATCTGTCTACCCAAAAGCATCCCGGTTCATCAGGACAACACTCTGGATAGAAGTGATCTGAATAGTCGCACTCTTGGCCCCAAGCTGCGTTGCGAGGCTCCTTCTCTGTGCGGGCACGACTGATGTTGAAGCTGACGCCACATATGTGGCAATGTATTTCGGAGTAGCCCATGGAAGTATGACGGTACTGAAAAACTGGCTTTCTGGGGTGAAAATTATTGCAAGAGGAAGAGTTCACGATGGATGGATGGCCCCTTTATGCTGACCGACGGTTAATTTCGGAGGCAGCAGTCTGGGCGCCCCACATCGGCGATTGCTTCTTTTGCTCTGGGAAGCACAGGGAACAATCAACCAGCCAAGAAGCCGGCACCAGAACGGTATTTCACTGAGAGATTACTGAATGCTATTGGTGAGTTTACCACAAGAAGTAACTAAACGAGCAATATGAATGTCGGCCGTCCAGTCCGGGATCACATCGCAACGCCTGGACAGACCCAGTATCGTACAATGACCAATGATAGATGTCCGTGAAGCTTGGTCCCAGAATCAGACCAGGGTTTGGTGCCTTCACGCTGCTTAGCATTCGACCTAATCCAAGAGTACAGATTCTCCATGCCTCCATGATGCTCAACACCCTTTTGAACAAGGTCACAAGAAGCCACTCGCCGCCGCCGTAACTATCCTAGCAAGTTGTTGCCTGCTAATGTCGGTGCTTGCTTAGTGAAGGTGGGCATTCAGAAAGTTTGTAGATGCTCGTGTTTTAAGCCGCGCTGCCTGGGAACGAGAATTGTCCTTTGCCTTTGCAAGGTCTCAGGCTATTATGCTACGTTAGACTGTGGAAAGAAAGTAATGCAGGCGAAGGGGGAGGTCACGTGGGCTTAGGAAAGACAAGATTGGTAAATCACGTGATACTCCAAGGCAGCCCACCGAGTCAGGATTGGTAGAGATAAGATAAGATAGGGCAAGATAGAGGGGCAACGCATTTTGGAGGGGCACGAATGGATGGCATCAAAAGTTTCTCTAGCAACAATCACGTACTCATCAACCAAGCTCCCATCTTTGCTTCTGTAGAAATTAGACAACATGGCTACCGGAATCGACGCCGAGGCGCCTCACAACAACTTCGACGTGCGTCAATTTCCTCTCCCGAGCCTCCTCGCTTTGCCCCGGCATCGCCAACCTCCCCGCAAACTCGCTTCCACGGCTTCAGTACTGACATGTTTCGTCACAGACCATCTTGGTGTTGGATTTTGGCAGCCAGACTAGTCATCTGATTCTCCGACGCCTGCGAGCCCTTAGTGTTTATGCTGAGATGCTCCCCTGCACTACCAAGCTCGCCGATCTTACCTGGAAGCCCAAGGGTGTCGTCTTGTCTGGAGGTAAGAATTCTTCCGGCCCTCATCTTTTTTTTCTAACAAACTCGATAGGTCCCTCCTCAGTTTACGATGAAGGCTCGCCCCGTGAGATCTCCCTTCCCCGCACATTAGATGCAAGTATGCTGATTTAAAAAAGACGTTGACCCTGCTGTCTTTGACCTTGGCGTTCCGATTCTGTGAGTCACCCCGGTGTTGAGAAATACACAGTCACTGACACGAATTTATAGTGGTATTTGGTATGGATCCATCTGAGCCCCATTTTGATCTAGTACTAATTACTTGACCTTAGCTATGGCTGCCAGGCAAGTTTGTCATTCCATCTCATCTCGCAAATCTGTAACTAACCTCGTATAGGAAATTGCTTGGCAAGCCGACTCTGCGAACGTTGCTCGCGGAACCGCTCGAGGTTTGTCTTTGTTGATTGAACTCGCGTGCCCACGGTTTCTAACAACTCGGCTGGACAGAGTATGGCCACGCTGACGTCACCATCCACAAGGTTGACAACCATGTCGACCGTCTCTTCGCTGGTCTTGGCGAGACTATGCATGGTAAGTTCTCTTCTTTACCCATGAAGCTTCCAAGTCTTTTGCGGATTCTAACACTGGTTAGCCTACATGAGCCACTTCGACAAGCTCGTCCGCCTGCCTGAGGGGTTCGTTGTTGTGGCCAAGACTGCCAACTCCGAGTTTGCTGGCATTGCTCACCAGTCAAAGCCCATCTTTGGTGTGTTTGTCCATCACAAACTCGATTCGAGTCACCTATCTCACCGCTTCATTATTCACTGGCCGCGCTGCTGCCCTTTTGCCCCCCCCTTTTTTCCCTTCTCGTTACACACAAGTCCCCTCTAACTTCACCCACTGTGTGCTCTTGACTAACTCAAGGCCCCAACAGGCGTGCAATTCCACCCCGAGCTCGAACACGTATGTATATCAGCTCCCTTCCACCTTCCCGCCCCTGCCCCGGCTCCTCAACTAACATGATGCGACTCATAGACTCCCCGTGGAAGTGAGCTCTTACGCAACTTCAGTGTCGACATTTGCGGAGCTCAACCCAACTGGGTCATGAGTGACTTCATCGAGCAGGAGATTGCTCGTATCAGGAAGCTTGTTGGCGACAAGGCTCAGGTTATTGGAGCTGTTTCTGGCGGTGTCGACAGCACAGTGGCCGCCAAGCTTATGAAGGAGGCAATCGGTACGCTATCAAGGTTGTATCATGCATATATGGAGAGACTAACACAAACATAGGGGACCGCTTCCACGCTGTCCTCATCGACAACGGTATGACCAGGTCTTGTGCGAGGATCTAACCCACACTAACTTGGTGTAGGCTTGATGCGTCTCAACGAGTGCGAGCAGGTGAAGGAGACTCTTCAACAGCATCTTGGGATCAACCTCACGGTAGTTGATGGCGCCGAGCTCTTCCTTGGCCGCCTTAAGGGTGTCAGGGAGCCCGAGAAGAAGCGCAAGATCATTGGAGAGACCTTTGTATGTCCTCGATTTCTCCGTCTACCCCGGCGTCCATTTCGCCAGCGGTGTTAACTAGTTGATAGATTGACTTGTTCGAGAAAGAGGCCATCAGAATCGAGAAGGAAGCAGAGAACACCCCCAACGCTGGAAAGGTCTCTTGGTTCCTCCAGGGAACGGTATGTCACCCTGCGCCATGGTCCTTTTTATGTGGATGCCTGGATTGACTGACATCTTTGCTATGATGCAGTTGTACCCTGACGTGTATGTGTAGCGAGTGGTTTGTGTCCCAGGGGAAGACTGACCATCTACAGTATCGAGTCACTGAGCTTCAAGGGCCCTTCTGCCACTATCAAGAGTTAGTACCTATTGTAGAAATCGACGACTGCACTTACTGACTCTTATCGTAGCGCATCACAACGTTGGTGGTCTTCCCAAGGCAAGTCCCCCCACCCACCCTCCGTATCCAACCTTGAACTAACCAAAACACAGCGAATGATGGACGGCGTTAGTTACACCTCTCCTTGCTCTTGTCTCTCGTATCATGACTGACTTTGACCATGACAGCAAGGCCTGCGTGTAAGTTGACAGTTCAACCCCCTGAAGTCCCTCCAGTTACAACATCAACTCTCCTGTCATTTTTGACCATCTCCAACCCTCTCAGCGCGAAAGGAGACCCACAAGGGCGTTTTTTTCTTTTCGCTCTTGAGCATCCGGGGGCTAAAACTGACAGCTATTCAGCTCTTGGAACCTTTGCGTGAGCTCTTCAAGGATGAGGTCAGAGCACTTGGTAGGCGTCTTCAGATTCACGAGGACCTCGTGAACCGACATCCTTTCCCCGGGTAAGTTTCTTCTTTTTTATCTTCTTTTTTTAATCTCCTAAAGAGTCAAGGGAAGACACCCTCCTACCAACAGCAGGTCAAGCTGAGCCTTTTGAGGCTATGCGGAGCTAATTCTATGGACTACACAGACCTGGCATCGGAGTTCGTGTCCTAGGAGATATTACCCCTGAACGAGTCGAAATTGCGAGAAAGGCCGACCATATCTTCATCTCCATGATTAAGGAGGCCGGAATCTACAACGAGGTAAGTTCACTGGCACTGGTTCTCGAACAAGAGCTGACTGTTCAAATAGATGTCCCAGGCCTACGCCGGTTTGGATACCAACAAGGGTATGTGCACCCGAGACGGGGTGGTCAAGATACCCGTCTTGACTTGACTAACTGTTTTTCGCAGCTGTTGGCGTCATGGGAGACACCCGTGTCTATGGATACATCGTCATGTAAGTTGTCACCCTCTGCTCTGTCCTAGCGACCCGAGTTCTGACCTGGTTCATAGCCTCCGAGCTGTCACAACTAGTGACTTCATGAGCGCCGAGCCCTACGAGTTCTCCTTCAAATTGCTCAAGGCCATGGCTCGCAGGATCGTCAACGAGGTGGACGGAGTTTCCCGAGTCACATATGACCTGTAAGTCACTTCCCTTGTTTCCGTCTTGAAACCCCACCTGATATTTGGTAGTTCTTCAAAGCCCCCCGGCACCATCGAACTGGAGTAGAAACTGGGTTGAATAAGAGGCAAAAAATGACGACATTGGGTCTCAAGGAGGGGTTTTTATGAAGGCAATCATCTCAAAGTGCTGTGTTTGTGGGCAGATCGACCAGGGAAAAGTGAATCGATTTTAAGTAAACAATAAACGACAACTTGCCAAGGGTTATGATGATTTGCGTGAGATGTCGTGAATTCTCCACTAGGAATCGTTTATCTAGCCATAAAGTTGGTGACGGAGACTGTGAGCAGTTTGTTAACTGTACGGATCGGCCTCATTAGGCAACCAAGTCTTCCCGGGCAAAAACACAACGCTTTCATTTCAGTCAAGAAAGCAGCAGACAATCTGCAAATCCACCAAGGTTTTTGATACTCTACTTTTCCTTCGATGGTGTACTCGCCATACACAAGATCAAAGAACACACAAAGAGACGCACAGCAACATCAAAATATGCTGCAAACACCGTAAACCAAGGATAAAGTTAAGCTTTTGTTTGGTACACTTGAAGTATTGTCTAAAAGGGTCATGATCGGACTGATTTGCCTAGGTTGTTGTGTTTCTCGTAGGCCCTTTCTCCCTTGAACTAAACCATGTTATATATGCCTGCGCTTAGGAGCATTGCTCTCGAATGGTAAGCATATCCACTGCACTCTTTTTCCCTCCTAAGAGCTTCCCACTACTAAATTAGTAGCACGAGGCGATTTCATTCAGGCCTCCAACACTGCATGTCCCCTCTACACAGCCCACCTGAGGCTTGCATGATTCTGTGGGGAGCTGACACTTGGCGCCAACGTGGAGCATCCGAGAAGCCGAGAGAACTGCCAACAACCCAATGGATTGTGAAGATCATATTGGATAGCTTGGCAAGTGATACATAAATCGGTGGATGGTGCAGAGATAAGCGCCCAACTTGCAGATAGAGGGAGGTACAAAGCAGGTTGGGCACACGAGGAGGGTGAACAAAGTCTGGTGATTCGTTGATGCTATGAATGAAAATAAGTATCTGAGCGCCGTGGATTATCCCTTGCATTTAGGTATGCCAGGTTTCTGAATAAGAGCACTTGGCGAGAATGAGCACACGATGTGGCGTGGCAGCGACTGCCTGCCTAGTTAGCAAGAGGGTTTGCCTTGTCGTGGAGGCAACCCATTACAACCTTTCAATGGTCAAGGGACATGACCATATCGAAACATTTCACAAGCTATGGCGGTCTATACTGAGCTGTTATGAAGGAGGAGGGCTCTACCCTGTCTAGCCACCAAGTCAACCACATGCTCAATGGTCACCTCAACACTCTTTGATCGAGAGACACAACCAAAAAGCAAATAACCAACCCATAGACATCACTAGACTGTTCCACCTGATCTGCAGGGTGCTCTTCAGTGTGGCGACGGCCAACCTAGCAAATCACGATACACGAGGCGCACCTCTCGTGTAAGACACCCAAGAACCCTCCGCCTCTTGGCGTGCGGAGAAGCTAGCACAGCCCATACGGTACGTTCCGCCATAATGGATGTAGCTTGGCGATCCTCGCATGGGTAGCGAGCTCAGGGTTGCCAGTTTCCTTGCGTGTAATGGGTTACTGTTTGGGGAGGCTGACTGGTCACCCAGCTCAGTTTGAGTTGAGGTGCTTTCGTTTGATCAAAAACACGGTTAAGATAGAAATCATATCTGCTGCAAAGAAATGGCATGTCAAGGAGGTCATTCAACGTGCCCACTAAGCTGTAATGAAGCCGCCTATGTCTTGTTTCCTCACTTGTTGGCTCTGAATAGCCGCCGAGCCATCCTGTATGTCTTACCAAGTCCATTCCATCCTCCAATAGGCAGAAAGGGGGGGGAATATATGTGCCACGTTGCCCACGAGAGGAGGCCACGCCAAGATATGCCATTACGAGATGTCCAGCCGCAGAGGACTTGGCGCTGCAGACATTGGAGGCCTGCGAGGGGTCAATGGAAGGCGATACGAGAGCATATCGCCTGTTTCACACAGCGGCAGAGCATTATATAAAGTAGTCATATCTCCGCTTCTCCAGCTACTATATTCCACACTTCCAACACCTGTCCCCCAACTCCAATTTATCCCTTACACCCAAACCCTGATACAACATGTCCGACACCCTCAAGAACGGCGAGTGGCTCAAGGTCGGCGATAGCCTTTGGAGCCCTGATGGCTCCGTCGAATTGAAAATGCAAGAGGATGGTAAAATGGCCATCTACTGGGAAGGGGAGTGCCGATATCAGACCACCGACGAGGAACGCGACGACATTGATGGAATTCGAATTCAAGAGGACGGGAACTTCGTCATTTAGTAGGTTTCAGACTTCTGACTAGCCTATCCTCTACGATAAGCTAACCGTGTCTTCCAGTGACAACGACGGCAATGCTGTCTGGGCCTCTGACACTGCTGAGCCCACGGGAGACAGCAGCGTCGAGGTTGTTGTCCAAGATGACGGCAATGTAGTCTTGTACAAGAAGACCGCTATCTGGTGCAGCGAGACTCACAAATAAGGGTGGTGCTGTTGAAGAACCAAGGTTGTGGTGGTGATATGGCAACCTCTAGGGGAACACGTGATGCTCCACTGACTTCGCCCGTCTTGCACTTTTGTCGGACATGCACCTTTTTACTTACTGTTTGGTTATGATTGAATGAGAAAACGTAGTCTAAACGGGTTTTTCTTGTTATGTGTGATTCATGTTTGTTCAGCCATTCAGCGGCTCATCTGCATGTGGTTGTGCAACGAGCGTCAGGCATGTCTGGCAACGATGACAGCCCAAGAGAAACAATTCTTTAAGAATGGAATACAAAGTGTCTCATTTATCGTCATTTGAGACCCATGGTTCTATTCACTCGCTGCAACCATCAGGTTCATTTACCACATGTGGTTTCTCCAGTCCCCAAACCTCTACAACGCGGTGACAGATGTGTACGATCTTGACATATGCTTCGTTCTCGGTATAATCTCAATAACATCATATTGGTGCAAATTGAACGTCATCCAAATGGTGTCTAGTAATATGTTGAGGCGGAAGGGACACGATGCTATCATTAGTTTCAGCGAGAACAAGGTTATCGATCCACTCAAAACCATCCAGCAGCCTGCACTAAAAGCCAGAAATGGCTCATATAAGAGAGGTTTGTATTAGTGCTGTACGATAAGGGCCAGTTACAAAGGTTGGGTTGTATGTCGTCTCGTTGACTGACCGAGACTCGCGAGGCTTGGTCTGATCCCCAGCAGCAAGACATCGTCCATCTACAGATAATACCAGATCGTCTGATTTCAGTATACACTTCCCTTCATTCAGTGATATTATCAATGTAAAACATACCATTTCCCTCTTGCTAACGTTGATGCCTCCAAGGAAGCGAGTGCGTGGAACAAATACAGCAGCAACCTTTACCGCCATCAAAGGCCTAACACAGACTTTATGGCGAGATAGAGCATACTACAAAGAGGCATGTAAGATTTCCTGGTGCAGTCCTCCTCTGCGGTCCCTTATATCAGGAACAGTCTTCCGTAGCTGATCCTGGATCTCAATAGGACTGAACTCCTTGCGATGAATAGTGAGATCAATGACACTCTAGAGCAGATCAAGCGTATCGAAAGAAATCTGGTCGATAGTTCTATATCCTAATACTTCGAGACAGACGGATATCCCCAACATCCGAATGTTGTTACGCTGACCAGGAAGATTGTCCAGGCCGATGGGCTTCACTTGCTAAAGCTTCTGACGGTGATATCTGTAGCGAACTATTTGAGAAGAAGAAGAGATCGTCTCATGTATCTTCGTATTGTTTGAAACCGGCAACATCCCTGCCAGATCTGATTAATAAGGTCAATGTTGTAATACTCTTGTTGTTGAGGTAACAATATAGTTCAGCCTCTCGAGCATAGTGATACAGGGTAGTCGCATGCATTCTACTCAAAAAAGATGAATAGAGACGGGAATTAGAGCAAAGACTAGCTTGAATCGGATAGAGTGCTAATTTGGGTGCATGTTTACATGCTGAAAACCACTACTTGAAGGCAAGGTAAAGTTCCTTGGTGTGTGAAAGACTTGTCAAATGCAAAATCATCTGTCACTTTGTCGCACCAAGCATGGTTGCCACTTCGCCATATGAATATGAATGTAGGCATATTACACAGCCCTTTCAGTTTAGAATTTATACAAGGAAAAAAGGTCTCTCTTGTTTTATTACAATGTTTAAGCAGGAGTGGCTTAAGCTCAGGCAGAGAAAGATCCTCCCCTCCGTGATGCATATCTCCAGAGGTATTTTGGAACGAGGTTGACCTGATGTGACGGTGGAATTCGGTTTGTTACTGACATAAACGTCGACCCTAACAGTCATGGTTACCCGTTCCCTTGAGTTGGCGCCAAGACCTGTCAGAAGTAACGTTGTTGGTGACAGGCTCGTAACAGAGCAAGGATCCTTCAGCCCAGACGTATTGACATGGATTCGTCAGTGAAAGCACCCGACGCAATGCATCAATCACCCTGGGGTGCTCAACTTGATGAAACGTCGACAGCAGTTGTGATATGACGAGTAATTAAACAGTCACAAGCGCAAATGATGCCCTCATCGGGAAACGCGTGCAGAAAGCAGAATCAAGCTTAGTTTAGAGCTTGCCAGTCAAGATCTGGCCGTAACCAACACGCATCCATCCGCAAACGGGATCTACGGCGGCGGGATCCATCAGGGGGGGGGCCCAGAGACAATCTCATCTCCGTAGCGCAGAGTCAAAACAAAAATGGAAATATTTCACGCGACTTCTCAAGAAAGAGATGAACGGCCCCCGCTCATTCGATCTCGTCTGGTGACGGATCCTCGTAATAACGTGCTTCATCGCAATGAGGACCAGATATGGAGCCCGATGACATGACAGCGAGAATGATTCGATGGGCTTACCCGTAGCGAAGATAACATTCTCGGCTGTAAAAAATTTGTCTTCCCACTTGGTGCTGATGATTTCAAGCCACACTCGTATAGCCAGGCGGTGGACTGATGGACCCCTGTCGATTCTTGGCCTACGCGAGACCAATGGAGGATGGACTGCGACATTGGGTTCGAAGGGAATGCTGAGGCGAGACATGGGGATTTCTCGTATACGGAGAACAGTCCCATGACATCTGCAGCCTTAAGGAGGGCGTTTGCAGGGGATGGAAGTGGTGAATGGTCCAGCGTTGGACATGCATCTCATGTTGACAGTGGTTCTCAGTGAAAGGCCAGAAGTCATGATTCATTCATCGTGATCCATCGGAGATTCCAGTCCGGGCGTCTAACGTTAGTCTCTGGCCCACTGACAAAAGACCCGTGCGAGATTGCACCAGGACGATCTGAGGGATTCCACAGAGGCTTCTAGCGTGGCAATAGCGCCTAAGCAGGCGAGGTGTCAGCGCAGGCTAGACGAGCGCAGCGTCTAGCCCTTGCTGAAAGTTGCCAATTTACAAAGCCAAGACTTGAGCTAAAGCGTCCTTATTTCTTGGCCCTGTGATGTGATAACGTTAAGAGCTTTCAGTATCAAACAGGCCCCATTCACACCATTCACCGTCAGCGGTAAATCGGCAGGGCCGGGGATTACCTTGTCGATCTGTGCTCCACAGGCCGCCGTCTTACTCTTCAGGGGACATGGTTGGCTGGCTCGTACCTTATCACCAAGACAGACACTGGTTTGCGTTCGAACAATCATGTTGAAACAGAAACAAAGAGTGCAGCTTTTCCTGCTACTACTCCAGATTAAGTCTATGCTGTCTATACCCTTCCGATGCGCCCTGACATAAATAATGATCCGTAATGAGGTCCCTCGCTTTGATGTCTATCCACCCTGCCGCAGAATCCTTGATGCCAAAGCTGAGCCAAATCTCGTCATCCAAAAATCCGTGATTCCCTGGGAATGTGTCCGTCTGATTCGCAAAATACACCATGCTCCCTGTCCAGATGTACTGGCCGTCCACCTCCCCGTGATATGAGAGCTTTCTGCTCACACTCACCATGTTG
Source organism: Ascodesmis sphaerospora (assembly GCA_027569015.1). NCBI lineage: Eukaryota > Fungi > Ascomycota > Pezizomycetes > Pezizales > Ascodesmidaceae > Ascodesmis > Ascodesmis sphaerospora. The sequence goes on along the minus strand of JAPPUR010000028.1, from coordinate 316,573 downwards.
TATGGTGGCGCAGCAGAGTACGCGGCAATCCGTCGATCGTACCATAGATAGCCCGCTTCCCATGTGTCGCGTCGACGCTGAACCATGCCCAGCATGACCGTGTTTTGCTCATCCGGTTCGCAATCGCCTCTATTACAAAGCGTGAGGCTGAGCATGGGACTCGACTGGTGAACGTTCTTATCTGAGAGCATAACGTCATGCATACACGTCATCTTCTTGTCGCTGTGCCATGTGTCTTCAGGCTTGACGCCAATTGGATACGGCGCCTCGACCGCCGAGACTTGGTCGTTCTTGGCCACGACCTCCTCGACCGGTTCGTCGTCTTCCGTCCAGCGGAATAATTGGCCTGGTTCCACCATGAAGAGGAGTTCGTCTTCGTTGCTGAAGGGGGATTGGGCGAGCGCCCAGTTCTTCTCGCGTTGGTATCGGTGGTGGGATTCTTGTCCCGATGGAGGCTGGCGGCGAAGCCCAACAGGTGTCTTGAATTGGATTGGGGGCATCTTCTTGGCGTATTCTTCTCCCAAGACACGCTCAAGCTCTGGAAGTGCTGCCCGTACGTCGACGATGAATTGCCCTTGACAGAGCACCTCGTCGTCGACTTGATAAGTAAAGATGAGAAGGGGTTCGCCCTTTCTTGTCCAGAACAGCTTCATATCTTCTGGACCAATATATTTGTCCATATCGGGCTGGTGTTGGCAATGATGTTCTGGCCCGGCAAAGTCTTGTACAAGGAGCTTGGCCCATCTGTTGCTCGACTTTAATACCGGGCGTCCAAGTTTGGTGTATGTGAGGTTGGCAAAGGTGGCGACTTGACGAGCGAGTCTGTACTTGGTACCGTTGATAACCTTGTCGACGTGTAGTGTTCGCGCAATGACGAGGAAATCGTGAGCGCTGTTGCTCCCGCGGGGAAGCTCGAGGAGGGTCGGGTTCATAATCTGGTAGCCCGTCTTCTTGACGTCGATCTTGTTGTAGAAGCCCATGCTATTCCGCAGACTCGTCAGAAGCCGATAGTCGTTTTCGTAGCCGGGTCGTTTGCGATAAGCGGTCAACTCATCCTCCTGATCCTCCTCCTTGTCATCGTCATGCCCTACGCCGTGCCCAGCATCTGTGGATTGCGACTCATTCTCGTAGAAGAAGGGATGCTCTGGGGCTGGGGCGATAGACAACCCATCACCATCAAACGTGACCCGAAATACAGTAAAGAGAATAAAGATGCATGTAGTAATCGCAGCCGCCGCGATTACTATGCGCGTGCGGCCATTGTAGGACCGCATAGTGCCACAACAAAGCCGTGATGGTTGAAAGAGTAAACGGCCATGGATATGACGAAGCGCCACGAGCACCAAGGCCCGAATGCCATTTATATTCTCCGCTGGGACCCTTGCTCAAGCTTTTGCCAAGTTTCTTGGTCCTTGCATCATGCCACCATCCGATCTAGCCGGGGCCGTGGGGCCTCGTATAAGAGCAAGCGTATGGAGCCAGGCTAATGGTGTTCGGCTTATGGGCCCGAGATTCTGGGGCGTTTTGGAAACGGGGGCGTAGAGTCTGAAACGGAGGTCGAACGGTGATGCCCAGGTTTGATCTGGGGGCGGTTATTTGACGGGTTTTTGATGGGCGGTAGACCTCCATGGTATTGGTTACATCGTACTGACGTTGATTCAGGAGCATGTCCATGACAGGAGACCACCTAGTCACAGAAGGCGATGCTTAGGCCAGTCACAGATAGAGCGTGATTGGAGGCCTGATATGCTTCTTGCTCCTCTCCTACTGCACCAAGCAACATGTTCAAGTCAAGGATGGCTGACAGGACGCGTAAGGCTGCATACAAACAGTGACACTCCACTTGCCGTCTTTTCCATGAATGCCGACACCCCCAACTTCTTAGCGCGCGGCCACTGACTCTAACACTATCAACCAGTTGCCGCCCCGATGAAGTGGCTTCTCGAAACAGCCTGATTTTGGATGTGACACGCAAGAGCTAAGCTGATCTGGGAGCTAGCTTGACAGTGATCGTCAACCAAGCGAAGCCAACCATCATCACCGGCAGTTGACCCCCAAGAGACGCTTCGGTTATCTCGGAACCATTTGAAACGCCGAATTTCTCCCACAGCCGCCTACAAGAAGCAACAACTGTCCCTGAACGCAGGCATTCTAGTTCGTTTCCACCTATGATGTTAAAGCCCTGTGGCCCTAGTTTTCAGATAAAGGGGCTGCATCTGCCCATCTGCTATGAGGATCAACGAGGTCCCATGGATTTTCCTCCTGAATCATGAATGTTGAACGATTGCATTACGCGTCTGATGTCTTAGGTACCCAGTTCTCTTTTTCGCGTCATTTTCTACTCCCCGTTCATTCTACTAATTTGACTCCTTCACACGATGAGCTGCCGGCTTGCCGACCTCGTCCAAGTTTGGCGGTGCGTTGGGATGCAAGCATTTCCACGGCTATCGCGCATCTCACATATCCACTTGCTCTTCGGAGACGTATCGCTTGGCTGGGCGTTAGGTTGGGGCGGTAAGGCCATCGAGATCTGCGAAGTGCATTCCAAATCACCAAGGCCTACCTCGGCCTCTCAATAGCAGTGCTGTTTGGCAGAGGGCACTGACTGTTAGTGAGACAGCTGTTTTATTGGAGCCCTATCATTTCCTGTTATTGAAGTTTATCCTTGTATCACCATGGCATGGCCTCGATTGACAATTATGTCGGTTTCGAGAGCGATATTAAGAAGAATCTTACTCTCGTTGCTAGTAAATGTAGGCTCATGTGTTGATCGAGGGGAAATTGCCGAAAGACGTCACCTAACGGCATCTCCCATTAATATTTTTGCCTAGTATCGTTCTGTATGTGTGAAAAAGAGAAGAAGTAGGGTAGATATTCGCCGCAGAAGCTTTACGCAGGGGATATCACCTAACAGAGATTGTGCGCTTGCCGATCAAGACGATTCAACTGCTGAGACTTCAATTCCGCCCATCGCTTTGAAAAACAAACAATCTTGAATTTCCATAGTGACGGGGTGAATTCCACCCGAATGTTTTACGCCCTGCCTCCCTTAAACATGAGCATAATGAATCACTGCCAACACCAATATCATTCAGTGAATGGCTGATCATCACCATCTTGGGTGTGGGGAATGGTAATTCTGTGTCATACAAGAATGTTTCACACTCGGAACGGTATGTGTTGAGTCACGGTCGTCACCCCTCCCTGAATGTTGAGCATGTCAAGGGGTTTGAAAGGCCATGACTAGAAGTTGTGTAGTGAAGCAATTCAACTTTGGTTCTACATACGTGATAACGAGCAATGGAAGCCAAACCACAACATCCTGCGGCATTGGATATCATCGTGGTTGGTGCTGGCATCAGTGGGCTAGCTACCGCAATCTCATGCTCATTGTCAGGTCATCGAGTCACAATATTCGAGGCTGCAAAAGAGCTTGCCGAGGTGAGATTCGAGAAACCCTCTCCAAACCAAATTTCCCTTATTGAACGCTGTTTAGGTCGGTGCAGGCTTACAGATCACACCGAATGCCTCCTGGATACTCAAAGAATGGGGCGTCCCAGACAGTCTTTGGAAGCTAGCTGCAGAGCCCACATGTCTTGCCGTACACCGTTACTCCGATGGCAAAGTCCTTGCGATGGAGAAAGACTTTGGTAAAAAGATAAGATCCAAATATCGAGCTCCCTTCGTCGCCTTACACCGGGCCGATCTCCACAAGGCCTTGTACGAGCGTTCACAGCAGCTGGGGGGAGAAATGCAGCTCGGGCAAAAGGTCGTGCAGATCGATTTTGAGCAGACCATGATCGTCACAGAGTCTGGTTTGACAGCTAAGGCCGACCTCATCGTGGCTGCCGACGGTCTCTGGTCGCAGTGTCGACAGTGCTTCCTGGGTGTTGAAGAACCCCCCCTGCCAACCGGCGATCTTGCGTATAGAATACTCTTGCACCTGGATGATATCGATGACCCTCAGCTCAGAGAATGGGTGAGTAAGCCTGCAGTCCATTTCTGGATCGGCCCAGAAGCGCACGCCGTGGGCTATTCTCTTCGAGCAGGTAACATGTATAACATTGTCCTCTTGGTTCCTGACGACCTGCCTAAGGGAGTCAAACGGCAGACTGCATCCGTAGACGAAATGAGAGCTTTGTTTAAAGGATGGGACCCTATTCTTGGAAGATTCTTGGATATGGTGAAGAAGGTCGACAAGTGGAAGCTGATGCACCGTATGTTTCTCTTTCATCATTCATCACTGTAACCCTTTTTCTAACAAAGTTTTAGGAAGCGAGCTCCAAAACTGGGTCAACGATGAGTCGAATCTCGTCTTTGTGCAAGTACCAGGTTGCATTAGATCTCTTTGAAATGCTAACTCCTTGAAGCGGTGACTCGTGCCACCCAATGCTGCCCTATCTTGCACAAGGGGCTAATTCCGCCATTGAAGACGGCGCAGTCCTCGGACGCCTCCTCGGCAAGATCAACAGCAAAGACCAACTTCCGAGCGCTCTCAAGATGTACGAGAGGCTTCGGAAAAGTCGAGGGGAGGCCATTGTGAAGGAAGCTTTCAAACAGGTACGCGCCGTTTACTTGCAGAGCCATTTTGCATCTAACCTCTCACAGCGTGACGCATTCCACATGAAAGATGGCCCTGAACAGCAAGCTCGCGATGAGCTATTTCTTTCACAACTGGGGAAGGAGATCCAGGCCCCATTCCCGAGTCGCTGGACTTGTCCCGACGTCCAGCGCTGGTTATATGGATACAACGTCAACAAGGAGCTGCAAGAAGCAACCAAGAGGGGACTTTCTAAGCTTTAACATCTTACGCTCTCCTTCTGCGGCTTTGTCTATCCAGGGGCAGTGGCGACTGAAGAGAAGGCTGCGGTGAGACAGCTAGTCAAGATTGTGGTTCGTATACGCTTAACATTAAGCCTATAAGGGAGCATTGAATATGACCTGGCCTTTGTTTTGTCATGAAAATTCTGATTGGGCATTTTTCAAGGTTTCGGGGCTTCTCGTTACAGACTTGAAACTGTACTACCTCTTGTTCGCCTGAGAATCATCTTGCGCTTGGCTGATACCAGACGAGTGTCAGAATTTCGAGCCAGTCAGCTGAGTTGTACAAGGGGCCATGGCAAGGCGCTCGTCTCCATGTTTTAGCGCTTTCTCCGACGCCTTGCGCTAGGAAGGTTGAAGTTTTGGTGTCTCGGTCTCAGGATTGTCTCTTTTCTCATTCTCAAACGGGGATAGCGACTGAAGTTTTGGAACTTCCAACCCTGTTTCACACCTCATACAGCTTATTGAGCGCGTAGATGAGACCTTCGCTTGCCTCAACATACTGATATTACGGCTGGTATTGCGCGGTCTGAGATATAAACTCTGTCATCTGCTTTCTCAAGTTCAGCCATCAGTTACTAGCCATCTTTTCTTCAAGTGCAGGCCACTTCCCTTTTTTAAATATTCACTGTATTTTGCACTAGCCCTGGTGGTTTAGTTGTCCTACTCAATCTCTACAAGTTCCATCATCGCCCTCCAACCCAGTCAAAATGAAGTGGTCTGCTGTCTTCGCTCTCGTCATCGCCACCCACGGCTCACTTGCCCGTAAGTCACCAGATAACCTGCCTCAAATTCACATAAACTAACGCTTAACTCCAGTTCCCCAAACACGGTTTCGCGGTGCCAATCCTAATAGCGCAGGCAATACCAACAACAACAACAACGGCAACGTTGCCTCATTCGAAGGCCAAGCATGTACCGATGGCACATTCGATGGATTCTGCGATGATACCGGCCGATGCGGTTTAAACATCCCACCCAACGAACTTTCCAGTCAGTTTGTGGCGGACCAATGCGGCTTCGACAACTCTGAAGCCGAGGAGGCGTTTAGGGATTTCTTTGGCGGGAACAACGGCAACGATGATAACAATGACGATGGAGGGAATGGAAATCCGGCTGAATTTGAGGGTCAGGCCTGTACTGATGGCACATTTGACGGTGTCTGTGATGATACCGGGCGATGTGGGTTGGAGATTCCACCGAATGAGTTGTCAAGCCAGGTTGTCGCTGGCCAGTGCGGCTCGTGAGACTCTTGTCATCCAGTAGGATAATAGGACAACCGAATCAAGACCCAGAGCGAGCACTCTGTGCATTGGAATTGTGTGGTTCGTGAGCCCAGCGGCCTCGTCACCCAACAGCTACACGTAGGTACGCGACGTTGGGCACATATCCACTCAAACCCAGCCGCACACCAGCGGCTAGTTGATCTATTTATACGGCGAACATAACCAACACGCAGCAGCATAATGAGGTTCCCGTGTTTTACGGTATCGGGTTTAACGCCGTCATACATTGATAACGGCGTCTGTCGCTGTTACGACTGGCCGTCTCTATAACACAAAAGACAGTCAAATTGGCAATTGCACACAAGAGTAGACAAAAATTCCGTCGCCCCTTTACGATCTTGGAAGACGGTACCCAAGTTGAGGACACGACAGAGGCGGCTTTGTTGAGCTTGAAGAAAGAGTTTTCAAGGCCAGTCCTCCAGGCAGTCATAGTCTATACCTGACTCAATGCCAGAACCCCATCGGACGTTGGCCAAGGACCAGCAACTCCGCGACACCGTGTCGTACATGCGGCTCGCGTTTAAGCAAGACGTCTACAGCAGTGTTCTGTTCATGGCCACTTCTTTGGGGTTGACAAGGTAGGAGGTGGGCGTGTTCCTAATGCACTTTCACCAGGGGATTCAAAACAGGGATATTCGCTCTTATTTCAAGCAGATGGTACCTAGTTTGGAGGAGAAATCCCACGGAGATTTGAGGGGAAGCACTTCTAGCGTCTGTTAGGTGTCATGCCATGTTCTCGATTCAGTATGTGACATACTTATGGTGCCTAACAGTAATTTGCGGAAAACGAAGAGGGGGAAAAAATGGCGAACAGACAGGGCTCATCTTTGTCCACCTCAAGGTCAAGCAGGTGACAGAGAAAAAAAATAAAAAAGAGTGGACAATGGTGGAATTAAACCACCTGCGTTGGACGAACAGGGAATCGAACCCTGGACCACTCCCAGAGGCGAGATCTTTGAAGAGAACTTGCTAAGGGAGTATTATACCACTAAACCATTCGCCCAGAACGAGTTGTGATTGGTTGAAATGCTCTCGCCCAAAATCAGATCAGAAGGCTTTGGTACAACAATATGGAGCCCCTGGATTCTTGCTCAACCGGCCTACCCTGAACGTTCGAGGCCATCATTCATGCCAAGATTAGCCTAGTTTCTATGGAAGGAGAAGGGCCCGGCAGCGCGAGACCTACCTCGTCGTCTTAGCTCTATAGCAAGTACCTACCCATAGCACGTCCTTTTGCTCCTTTGGAGATTGTGTGGCTTTGCCTCAGGAAGAAAATAAATCATCCTCATCACCATCATCAAAGCCAAGGTTAGTGAACATCGAAAAGAGACAACCCAGTTTGTCAAGTGGTTAATCACACACGTATGACAAGCCACAAGGTACCATGCTTCCCACGTAGATATTCGTTTTATTGCAATTGCAGATCTACCTAACCAACCATACCGAGTCTCATCTCCACTCTTCGTTTAAAAGACCACCTCAAGTCCGTCCCTCTACTTCTTTTTGCTGCTGCTGATGACAAAACTCCTCTTGTTAATAAGAGAAATCATCGACCGGCGAGAAAAGCTCTTCTTTGACTGGCCATCCGGCATGATACTCCAACTGCACCTCGGCAGAACCCCGCCGCTGCAACTGACTTATCGCTTCCTCCTTGCACGCCTGGTAAAGAGCAATATCCTGCTTTAACCTTTCCATATGGGCCTCAAAGTCACCGCACTCCTCGTTAATCTTGCAGAGCTTCTTTTGGGCCTTCTGTGCGGCCTCCTGTGCATCCTGGAATTCTAGGTCCGCCGCTTGCTTGGCCAATGTGGCGATGTCCCGTTGACGGCAGATCTTGGCAAGAGAACCCTCGTAGTCTGATTCCGCATCGACACTCCAGTCGAGAAACATGCCGCCGCTGTGTAGGCCCATGAGAGTTTGTTGCAGCGAGTGGAGTAGTTCTTCTTCTTGTTTGAGGGTCTGGATACGGTCGCTGGCCGTCTTTTGGAGTTGTTTGGCTGCGAGGAGACGGCGTGTTTCTGTGTCCAGGGCTTTAGAAGCTTCCATGGCTGCCTCGTATTTTTTGATGCATTCCTTGGGGTAGTTGAACGAAAGGGCCAGGTATTGGCCGATGCTGGCCTGTGGGGTTTGGAAGTCTTCTTCAGTCATCTCGGCTGGCGGAGTGGTTGGACGTAGCTGGATCACGGTTGCTCATGTTAGGGTTAGGGGTTATTTATACCCAGAGCTTTGAGATCCAATGACGCGAGATTAGGCCCTGATAGGCATCGCTCATGGTGTCATCACGTTGTGAGGTTAATTTGGTTGGGGTTACACGTTAAGGCTGAGCGCAGCACAGCAAGTTTGTTCTGCGGTAGAAGTGACATACCCAGGTTAACCTTTCTAGCTTGATTGTACTAATTATTGTGTTGTGTTCTGAGCAAGTAGACTAAGGTGCCCTAGGTGAATCTGTACTCGATGGCTTTCCCTTGCATCCCATCAAAGCTTCAATGCAACGTGTCGATTCAAGATCTGCGGTCCAGATGATAGGAGAGACAAAGAAATTTTCGTATATGGCTTACTGAGGGTTTGGTTAGAGGCGGAGTGACTCATAAGAGAGTCAGTTGCGTTCCGTTTGAGTTCGGAGACTCTCAACCTTGGGTGTTTTCATGCTTGAGGGGATCTGCAGACCGGCTCGGCCCTTTATTCTCAACCTTCCACAACCTGCTCTGAGGAAAGATTTTGATGGTGAGCCGCATTACGCCAAAATAGAAAAATATTGTGCAGTGATAAAGCCAACAAGGTGGCCTCCAATGATAGCGGCAGGTCACGTGAGCACCCTGACAAGGCTTCCCAACATCAAAAAGAGAAAGCCTCGCAAACGCTCGCAATCGAAATATAGGAACAGCCCGATGCGGGGGTCGAACCCGCAACCTTGAGATCGCGTACTCGATACCATTAAATGGCATTTCTAAGAGTCTCACGCTCTACCGATTGAGCTAACCGGGCGTGGCTCGAATTGATGGGACCGTCGTTCGCAAACTGGAGTTCTGTGGACGTGGGCCCATTTTGCCTGGGCTTCGGGAGGATCCACATAGGGCATATGACGATAGGACTAGGGCTGTTAAGTGAGAGTCATTCCGGATTTGAAAGCTTAGTTGGACGAGTTTTGATCCCTAACCCGGTCATACGTGGCTGTGTTATGGAAGCTTCTGGAATGCTCTGGGACAATTCTAAATGGAACAAAAGTCTCACTGCTCGCTTGACGATAATGATAGAATTAGCGGTTATGGGTTGCTAAAACGAAGAGAACAAGTTCCAGAAGGTAAGAAACGGTTTAAATCTCCTTTCCGCCATATTCGAAGCGAAGAATGTCGTGCTCGAAGTGAAGAACTGATAATTCCCTTGCCCAGCGACCCTTGATTACGTCGTTCTGGGAGTACAAAACGGCACAGGACTTGGGCATACCTTGCCTACTATCGATCAAGTTTTTGTCGTCTACCACGAGACTTTTCCCTTGGTTGATAGCGTCCTGCACTCTGGCTTGAACAACCGGATTCGTGACAAGAGTGCCTCCATACACAATAACAGGCTGTTCCTCTTGTCTGTTGTCCCGATGGAATCGATGTATGGTAGAAGCGAGACAAAAAGTGAGAAGATCAGCGTTCTCGATCTTGTCCATCTCTATCAGGGACTTGGTGAGTTCATAGCTGGCCAGATCTTGTAATAGCCACGGGAAGCGCTTCTGCTGCACTGCCTCGGCAAGCTTGAGTACAGTGAACTTGTTTTTGCTTGGAAGTAAAAGCGAAAAGATTGCCTCCTTTGCATCCTGAGTATGTGTGACAGACTCTTGGTTGAAAGAGAGGGAAGTCCTGGGCCAAAATCCATGCTCAAAAGCCACATCGGCGGAGATTTTGTCGAGGTCCTCAATCACGACAATCACAGCAGCTTGGCCATTTCCAACAAATTCGTTGAGTGTATAGTCGTGTAGGGCCTTTTTCTTGCCTCCCGAAGCCTTTCTCACTGTGAATAGGTGGTTCAGTTGACCTAGCGATGTCATCAAACTGGCTACGTGGTCCGGCGTCAAGAAATCCTCGGTAGCCCAGAACCTCCAGTGCTGGAGAACAACGACGTGTGAGATTTTGATAATGACTACCTCGGCATGATCGCGTGTGTATTCATTAACTTGCTCAACAAGTTCATCGATAGAAGCACCACTGCCGCCCTGCCAGCCAATTCCAAACTTTTGACCCTCGGGTGTGTAATGGCCACAGTACCAGCCCGTTTGGGTACCGCTGAGGGAGTTGTGGAAAGAAGCTGGCAAGATAGCATATGTTGCCCGGATATCCAGATGTCTGACGCCAAGATGAAGCTGGTCTGAGATAGATTTTGTCTGCGTCAAGACGACGTTTTTGCCGCCACCAGCCGTGCCGAATCTGAGGTGATATGTACCAGCATCGTGTGCGGACGGAAGGCAGATTTGGGAGAGTGTGCGATTTCTAAGGAGATTAAGATGCTGTTGCATCCAACCAGGAGAGGACATGTTGAGGAGAGGGCTGGTGGAACTGATGAAGAAGATCAGGTAAGGCCGGAAGATGGGGAGCTGAGCGTGCGCTGCCAACTGATGGCCAGATGTGAGACGGTAAGTAGAAAAGAGCCGAGTATGAAAAACTGCAATATCTGTTGCAAAAAACCAAAGAAAAAACCCATAAAAGAGAGGGTAAGTTGAAGTCTTGACTACTCAGAATCGTGGGCTGAGATGCAGACCCCCTATCCATTGGTTGTCAGCTGATTTCCGTTGATTAGCCCCACATCATACGCTCGCACTGCTGGATATAGCGGCCCGTCTTCTCAACTGATTTCTATCACAACGCATCTATCATTGAATTTCCCTTCTGTCTTTGGGGCTATCTGGTCTCCCGCAACCTGGAGACATAGAGCCACTAAAGGCCACTGGATGGGGTGAGAACAAGGGTTGTAAATTGTCTGCGTGAAGTGGCCCCCTCACAGTGACCTCGCCGTAGGTCAGAAGGTTCCACACTCATATATCTTGGTAGGCTGCCAGATATTGCGGCAGTGAGCGGCAAGGCCCGTGGATAACGCAGATTAATCAACAGTGATAACCCTACTCTGTGTGGGTTCAATAACGGCCTCTTCCTTCTTCTCTTCTTTTCTCGCCTGCCATATTGCGCAGTTTCCAAGCCGTACAAGTTCCGTTACAAAATTATTCATCTCTTGGATATACTCAATCTCGTCGTGAGTCAGAATTTGCGCCGGGGCATTTTGGAATATTGAAATGGTTGATGCTAGTATACCTAGATCCACCTGTACGCGCGGGTCGGCAGGATGGATCAGGATGTTCATGAATAAAGACATGGCCGCAACAGGAGGATAGAAAGCGACGCGCCTGCAGTTGATGTCAGCGTGTCCGGGAGAGAACGATTGATGGCCAGGCGTACCAGAACGCCTCTTCTTCAAGGAGGTTTACATGTCCCTTAAGCAGTGTCAATGTCGAACGACTGGCTTCCAAAGATAGATCACTACTGGAGTGGAAGACACTATGAAGATCATCAGGAAGATTTGGGGCTTCAGCATAAGCAGCCCCGCATCGCCTGACAGCTGTATGAATGGCCGTTACCAAATAGTGGTATTCAAGCTGTAAATGCAAACATCTGATCCGTTGCAAGGAATTCATCTCTGAATCGAATAACGGTCCTCCAGGTGTGATGGAGAGCTTGGGTCGATATCTGGCCGGAATGGACGATCGCCAACTTTCAAGGTCGATATCGAGGTGGCGAATGTGAAGGAGAATCTGAGTATCATCCATGGCGAATGATTTGGGCGAGTAAAGCAGGCGGCATGCTTTCTCCTTGACGTGACTTAAGCCAAGGTCTCCTGGAAGGTAAACCTCTAGTTGCCCAAGGCTGCTGGTGCCTTGGTCTGAGGGAGCTTGACAATCATATCGGGTGGAGTATCCTTCAGGGGCAGCCAAGTCACAGTAGTCTTCGGTGAGCAAAGGGGGCTGCCCGGATCGAAGTGATATATCCTTGTCGAAGATGTATGACATCCAAAAGAGTGTTCTGATATGCCTGAGCTTTCGTTTGGAAGCTACGCTCGAAGAATCGCATGTCACCCGCTGACTCAAATGCCCGCCGAGGCTGCATACCATGTGACAAGCAATTGAGTGGAGTGAAGAAGCGTCTTCCCACTCTCCGACTGATACTTTGCAAATTTGCTGTTAAACGATAAGCCATCTACCAGAGACTTGGTCGCCCTTGGGGATTCTTACCAACATGAGGGTTGCCTGAAGACTCTCGATGCATGCCTCCCAAGAGACAAGGGCCAAGAGAGACCTCGATTGGTCCACGTACAAGTCACCTTGGAAGTGTTTTGAGGCATTCTTGGGCCTCACCGCCCGCGTTATCATGCAAAGGGCCGCCAGGATGCAGGCCTTGGCCGATGCCTGAGAGTGCGTGCAGGATGAGTCGATGTGATCTTCATAGGCCGCCTCCAGCGTCTCTTTAATAAGTGATTGATCAAGAACGGGGTAGAAGAGACTAAATGATGATTCAAAGAAGGCATCGAGGCAGCTCTCAGCACAATGCCGATCAGGCAGCTTGTGAAGCTCGTCGTATGGGAGATTGGGTAACGGGAGAGCAGGAAAGCCGCGCTTCGAGCCAAACATATGAAACCGTTCAAAATGGGCGTCTTGTCCAGTTTTCAATCGAATCCAATCCCGGCCCCTCTTGGATAGAATAGGTATGCCCTTGTGATACCAGTTCTGTCCCAGGTATCGTGCAACATCACCAATATCCCTGGTCGGTGGCTTGAAAGTTGTACGTGTTTCCGGAGGAGAGGTAACAGAAGATGGGGTAGTTTGGCTAGTTTGCCCACCAAGGCTGGATGGTGTTATGCCTTGGGTTGAGGCATCGTGTGTTGCCCCGGGTGTTGTCGATGGGATGGAACGAGGAGAGGTCTGATCCGAAAACTGGCCTTGAGATTGAATTCGGGATAGAGCATTCTCAAGATCAAACACGCGTCGAAGAAGCTCCTGTACATCGCCGGCTATGGCTTGTCTGAATGTCATGGCACATGTCAGTAACCAATGAATGCATCGGAAGTCAAATGGCTTACACATTGTTGGACTTTTTCTGTGTCTCTCTATCAAAAGTACAAGAAAGGCCATGATGACTGCACCATTCGCAAGGCTCATCAGCGTTTTCTATCACGCATTGGATCTTGATAGTCAGAGTCAGCGTTGGCAAATATTTGGCTTGCGTCTTCGCGGGTTCCAAGTGTACCTTTCTCTTGTAGCAAACATCGCAGGCTCGTTTGGGGGGCATCAAGACGAATAGGCTCATTCGCCAACTTTGATAGTAAGAAAAGCTCGAGGGGTCCAATTGTTACCACGGAAGTTGTGAAAAAGGCCCATCGGAGCATCGGACTCCGCGGCGGTTTTAACATGCGGCGTACCAGCGGAGCACAGTAGCTTGGTCTAGCCAAACCAGGTCAAGTGCCAAGGTCTCGGAGGCACGGAGTCCGCTTATGTAAGGACGATCCAGGGTAAAAAGGGTCTCGTGGTTGGGAAAAAGCCGGATCGAAAGGGGCTGTCTCTTTTTCCTTGTACTTAGGAAACAACAATTACTTGACAATTTTCACAGAACAAGACCAAGTCCCCATGTTACTCCGAAAACTGCAGCGACCAAACATCTCCAAGTCTCTGGTTATCCTCTCCGAGGCCTCCATGAATGACAACGATTTCGTTTCCAGCCCCATTCTTGGCCACGTCAGCATCAAACCACCCCCTCGGAGCGGGACCTTCAGTTGTTGAATCCAGCTTATGCCAGAGGTTCTGCTCAATCTCATAGGCCCATCCATCAGAAAACATGTTGCCCGCACCAGCGTGCCCAAGGGGGCTGGGATTTCCTTCGCCAAACACTGTGACCAAGTAGGGCTTGCCCTGAACGGTTACGGGCAGCAGAGCCGAGACACTTCGGGGTTCTGGGCCGCTGATGCCGTCTGCTTTGAAGTAAATGGTTTTCCAAGTAGACGTGTCGATGTTGAACACGTCGAGCGAGCCACCTTGTTCCTTCTTGCCATCAAAGCCATTCATGCGGTAGAGCTTCCCGTCAGAGAATGTGATTGAAGATCCGCCTCGCGCTGGACCTGGGGCTTGAGACAGCTCTGTCCAGGCCCTGTTGATGATGTCAAAAACCCACAGGTCACGGAGCCTTCCGTCTTGGGGGCAACCAGAGTGAACATAGACCTTTCTGACACCATCGGAGGTGATGCAATGGTAGCTTCTCCCAGCTGGGAATGGAGCAGAAGCATCGGAGGGATGCACTATGGTCCACTGAGATTTTGATACCTCGTAGCACCAGAGGCCACCATTTTCCTCGATAGGCTTCATCTCCAAGCCCCCACGCCCTGAGAACAGATAGATGTCCCCATTGATGGCCGTGCTGGGACTGCCAACTCGAGGTGGGGGACTATCCTGCTTGGGAGGGAGTGTCTGGACACCGTATTCTTTTCCAGATTCAACGATTAGCTCGTGAATGATAGGTTCTCAGTGTTTGACTTACCTAGCTCGCCTCCGACCTTGACGACGTCGATTTTGTTGTCCACGGGCTGCCGAGGCACAAGCTCCCCGCCAAAGATGTACATCTTCTCTCCAACAACTGAAACGGCCTGAGATGACCGGTAGAGTCGCACACTGGAAGCTAGGCGGGTCCAGGTGACCGAAGGGAACTTGGAGAGACTCGCCATGGCCGGAGAAGCTGGTCAATTCGGGAAAACTTGCCGCAAGAAAGAGCAATGTGGGAAGCTTATCAGCAGTACGTGACACAAGGGACAGAGAAAAGCTGCTGGAACTGCTGTATTACACTGATAAGCCGGGGAGGAGAAGGCTTTTATTCTTACTCTTGGGAGCTGCTCTCAAACTCATTCGATCACAGACCCAGTAAATGTCCCACCCACTGAGGGCGGATACAACGTGACACAGCACATCGGAGAACCTGAATCCGCTTACATAACGGAGGCTATGGATATAACTGGTATGAAGCCTTGAGTATCCATGTTCACCGGTGCAGCTGCGGCTGCAGGAAGACCCAATTAAAATCTGCTCATATTCGGCCCCCGAGTGATG
The DNA here is from genome assembly GCA_027569015.1 of Ascodesmis sphaerospora. Classification (NCBI taxonomy): domain Eukaryota; kingdom Fungi; phylum Ascomycota; class Pezizomycetes; order Pezizales; family Ascodesmidaceae; genus Ascodesmis; species Ascodesmis sphaerospora. The sequence continues at coordinate 301,345 of JAPPUR010000028.1, read as the reverse complement.
AGAGAGCACATTGTGTGGCTATTGATGCGACGTGATGGTACACAGGCAGGTAGGTATTCGGAGGAATATCGGAGGAGAGAAAGCGGGGAAGGCTTAATATTGAAAAGCTCAGTGGGCTTTGGGAGTTGTATTTGCTTATGGCTTCTACGCTGTCACGTTCATGGTTAGGCATGCATCATTGGCCATAAGGTCTTTACCGATATACCACGCGAATGGCTCATCCTCGTAAATCGTGGGAATATGTATAAGTAGGTAATGTACTAAACATGGCACTCGGCATAGGTGTTTAGCCTGACAAAGAGGCTGCATGCATGCCGCTGGATTACGCGTGGACCTTGAAGGCGTGATCCACCCCTGTTGCTCTACTCATATTGCCTCATAAGCTTGTTCCCTTCAACCTTTTCAGCAAAGTCTGGGATATGTGTTGTATGACACCAAGGCTTCATAGTCTCTTCTTTGCGAATGGTCTCGGCAAAGCACCCCAGCCAGCCGTCACGGGGGAACGCCTTGTTGATCTCCTCCCGGGTTTTCTCGTGGATGATCTGATCAAAGTCCTTGACCGAAGGATGATCGCCCACGTTGTCATAGATAGTAGACAGCTGAATCAGCTGCCCCAGAAAAGTAATGTTGCCTTCTGTACCAAGGTCCTGATGACGAATGATGGTTTCGCAGACGGCCTCGGCCTGACCCTTGGTTGAACCGTACTCCCCCAGTAGGTTGAGAGCTTGAAAGCCACCTTGGAACTCGAACGAGAGACGGGTGGAATACATGTTGTGTTCGGTTGTGCCAATGTCGTGCAACAGACAAGCCAATGCAAGAGTCGAGGGTGAAAGTGTGATTGCGTGTTCGGGGAACTGTTGTTGGAGAATAACGGTCGCTTTGGGCATCGGAGAGAAGTCAAATTAGCCAAGGACTCTTATACTGTATTGACATGGCTTACACCAATAGTAGACTCTCATTGAGTGATTGTAAGTCTGCTTTGGGAGGTGTGTCTTGACATGTTCCTGAGTCTTTAGGACAATGGGGTCCTGCGAGGGGAGCTTGATGGTCTCGAGGTTGATGTAATGGGGCGCATTGAGGTAGGGCCCGGTGTGGAAGATTCTGCCGGCGTCAATAGGGACGGCTGTCCATCCGTTCTGGGCGATGTCTGAAGAGTGCATTTCGAAAGTGACGGGATCGTGAAAAACAGTGTGTTGATGACGTAGACGATAGAAACCTTGAGCCATTGAGTTGGGCTGTTTTCTAGGGAGAGATAAAAACACAATTTATACCACGACAATGATTAGCAATCAAGTATTTTCTTTGAACGGAGCCGCATTCATTAATAATTCATGGAACTTTTGTGCTTATGAGTCCCAACCTGAGGCCGTCGTTTGAGGGGTAAAATGTGAGCGACTCTCAACCTCAGGCCGTCACTTTTCGAGTTGTTGGCGTTGGGGTCGAAACAAGGTACTAGAGCCATCACATATCAATGCCAACTCGTCGTACTTATCGTGGTATAGATGAATTCGGCTGAAGATTACGCCATGACATTGTTACAACTGACGCCTTAAACCACTGTGGCTTCGATAGCGATCTTCAAGTTGTAACGTAATTACCTGATTACACTACCAATGCCAGCACCATTGTTGGACAGGTCATTCGGGGATACCGGGAGATGGTATGTACAGGTGTCACGGCACCATGCGATGAAAATCTTACAGTACATGTTTTACCCCATTGCATATTATGTGTATCCAAGAGCAGGTCGGCAATGGTTTGATACGTCCAAAAGCTGGGCCTAATACACCACTATTGAGCTCACCACCTCGCACCAGCCTCCTCGAGCCACCTCTCGATCTGAATCAAGCCTGGGCGAGGCAAACCTTTGTATCTCTTTCTATCATATGTCTCATAAATTTCCTGCCGGAGACGTTTTGCCTTGTTGACGAGAATTCTGTTTGCCCCAGCCGCCTTTTCCCGTTCCATAAAACGGCTTGCCTCGTTCTCGAGCTCTTTTCTCATCTCCCGTATGGATGGTCCATCAGCTTCCTCTGCCAAACACAGCCCACACTTGCAGTTGAAACCCCAGGTTCTTTGCAAAGACGCTGTTCTCACATTGTAGTCGGTAGATTCATCGTACCTCTGCAATATTTCCTCACCCGCAACAATCCGACGTGTAGCACGGACAATCATCAAGTCACCAATGTAGTCCTTTTTGGCGTTGGGGATGCAAGAATGGTTCATGTAAGATGCCCTTATCCAAAGACCCGTGCTGGCGTTGCTGACGTCTTCGTCCTCGGTTTGTTGACCAGGGCCAAAGGCGTTTCGCTGAATGATGTCGTGGATCTGAAAGGTGTCAACCACAGGCTTGTCGTCTACTTCAACCAACTTCTTGCCAAGGCCCGAGTATTCCCCAAACAGGTCCAGGACTCTCTCGATCTGTGACGGATTGTTGAGGAGTTTGTCTACAACTGCCTTGTGTAAACCAGAAGGAAACACCCTGATCTCGGCGTTGTCTCGAGTGTCGCACGTCAAGGAAGAAAATGCCTCAGGCTCGTAACTCCAGACGACGCAAAGCGCCTTCTCGCACATGATGATCTCGTTGAGTTCAATATCACGAGTTGCAAAAAGTCCCCTTCCTGATCCAGGACTGGCCTTGACCTCGGTATCGCCAGAAAAGCTCGCAACGTCTGGCCTGCCTTGTTTTTTTGAGAGGTTTCTGACAATCTTGGCCATATCGTAGGTTCCCGTCGATTGTTCCTGGAGTCGCGCTTTGGTCCTTCGCACGTTGAGCTTGGCGGGGCTATCAGGCTGGAGTCTCTCCTGCTGCTCAAAGAAATATTTGGCACTGCCAAAATCGCCGAGAGAGTATGCAGCCAGACCAGCTCTATAGTAAGCCTTTGCATCAAGAGCCTTGTCTGCTCCATCGGTAAGAGAGGATATAGCATCGGTTCTAGCCTCGTCAAATCGTTGGAGGAGAAGGTTGACATGAGATCGGTTTCGATAGAGGTCATTGATCAGAGTATCTGTTGTGTCAACATTCTGATGCAGTCCTTGGGTGTAATAGGCGTGTGCTCGCGCAAAATCCTTCTTCTTGAGTGCTGCATTGCCCATCTCCTTGCATTTTTCTGTAGGCTTGGCTCGATCTGTATCAGTTTGATGTCTCTGCCTCCAAGATTCCGGGCTCTCACTAAGCAAAGTGAAAACGAGATCGGAAGGATGATCGACCCGGATGGTTCGTTCCCCTTGGTGGTTCAGGGTATAGTAGGGCTCCTTCACTAATAACTCGGAGCACATGTCGAGGACATCTCGCCCATATTTCGACTTGTGCAAGAAGACTTCAAGCCGTTCCACCTCGTCAAGAGACTCTCCCTGAACAACGGCCCAGGATGAACCCTCCAACTCGGCAACTGGAGATACGCGCCGCAAAGCAAGAAAAAAGCCGCGATGATGTGATTCTATCTTCAACTCGGAAATTTTCATGGGCTCCAGATCTTGCAGTTCGACGGTGCAGGGTGGATATGGGCGTCCAACATCATATACCAGCATGGTCTCTTTGCTCTTGGGTGCTCCTAGACCAAACGCCGCTGATGAGAGGTCCTGCATTAGGGACGCCGAAGTCGCTTGCTGGATTAAAGCATGGGAATCCATTGCTTCCCAGAGCTGATGAGTCTGTTGTTCGAGGTTCTTGAGGCGATTCCGGACAGTGTTTTGCACTCGGGAGGACTCCTCACAGGTCATAAAAAGGGTGCTATTGCCAGACATGTTGGGAAAGAAATGGGACGGGATAGAGGTTGGTGTCGGAAGAGATGTCCCCCGAGGACACGATAGCGGAGGATACGAATGCATGTCACCATCTACCAAGGAACCCTTTCACTTTTATTGGCAGCTTGAAGTCAACGGGGACTTGCCCTTGAGTGAACATTCCCTCTACAGAGGAAGGGACAGGGCCTACAATCGCCGTGTGAATCATACCGAAAGGGATCGACAATCAATCAAGCGGAACTCGATGGAGCTGGCAGGCTAGATCCCTGTAAGACCACAAATTCGGATAGTATGGCATAAGCACGAGGTTTCATCAGATAGGCGGTTTATGTACTATGATAGACGGGTCCTATTCTTCGTTGATGAGATCAATGGGGAAGAGTACTGTGGATATTTATGACGCGTTTGTCGACCGTGGCCATTGTTGAAGACCTGCGTGACCGTTTCGAGGCCTTATTTCCTTCCGAAAAAGCCCATGAAAGCTATGTAAGTTGATCAAAGACATGAAAAATACGTACGTGGTCATCACCTCACTACTTCTCGCCGTACTGTAAATTTCAAGAGGCACAGTCCACCCAATCAAGCTTCTGCGTTTCCGAGCAATCCAATCAAGGCCCTTGATGCCCTTGAGTGCAATATCAACCTCGTTCGGTGCTGACATCTCCACAAATCCTGACTCTTCGGCAGTTCCAGAGCCAATCAGGGGGAGAGATTTCCGAGCAACCCAATAGAACTTGGGGAGACAAATTACTTGGTAACTTGCAGGCAAGGGCAAGTTGGTCAGATTGGGTGTGTCTAGTTGTTATCACGAAAGAATCTATTGTTTGGTCCGATAAAGGAAAGAAGAAGCAGTGTTTCTCTGTCATGAGTGATGATTGAATGGTGTTGCACAGTCAGCCATCAGACTGTACAGTATGTATGTCGAATAAAGGTTGCGCTTACGGTACCAGAGAATTGATGGGTACTGTACACCGCGGCTTTGTTTCGATTTACGTTATAGTTCTTCCCATTTGTCTAAAGTACCGAGACTTCTTCTTCGACTTGGTGTGCCTGAATTGCGTTGTCGTCATAGACTTGCCCTAGAATCGTCATCCATGACCTACACCACCGTCATCGTCGACAACCCTCGACAAAGCTTCGTGGAGCCTGAGAAAAAGTTAATTCATTGGAATGAACGTAGCAAGGAGCGATTCCTCGAGAAATTGGCAAAATTGAAATAGAGGCTTGTTGGAATAAGTAGAATTGTAGTGAACTTGATAAAAGGTACACTGAACGCGAAACCGCTGCAAATTATTCTTCATCCACTTCGCGTATGTCCATTCCTTCTACTTTACGGAGTTGATTGATTGCACCTACGGTGAGCGGCCTGGAAAAACCAATTTAGTTGACCACTAAGCCGAAAACTTTCATCCTTGTTTTGAGTACTCACGGCGGCATCAGCATGGGTGGGATCGAGTGAGTGGATGGAATATCACGAACGTCGGCTCCGGTGTCATCTTGGATGATTCTGCAGGGAAAAGGTTAACACCCTCACCTCAGTGGGCATCGGGTTAGAAATACTTCTCGATCTTATCATGCGAGTTGAAATACACACCAGCGTCCGAATAGTGGACTACGACGGGCTTTGAGGTGAGCCCCGTTAACTCTGATTTATTTGGAAACGATAGGTGATGTTTTGGACATACCTTTCGATCAGACATGACTTCGGTACTGTTTGGGCACGAGGGGCAAGACTTGACTTGGTTCTGGAATTCACCGGGTTACATGGCTGGCTGTCAAGCGATATTTATCATGAGCCAGCAGGGTTGACGACAAAACTGTGTCCTGGTACTGTATCCCATCAGTGTACAAGGACCTCTAAGCAAGTACCCCAAGGGGTCATCAACCAATCAAAGGTTCTCATCAAGGGGAGACATCATTCTTCCCTCAATTATGCCTCAGGAGTAAGTATCGCGATAATAAGGTCTAAACGCAAGAGCCCCTCACCCCGCAGACCACCTGTTAGAGGGATAACACTGGGGCAAAATACGGCTTGGAGGTCCTTGTGCACTGATGGGATAGTACTAGTTTTACTTGCACAAGTGAAGCCAGTGACGTGATGGTGGCATCTTCTGAACGGTCGGCCTTGGTGGGGGACGTAATTCTACGCTCAAAATAAACATTAATTCAACGACTAAGAACTTGTGCCAAGTAGGCACGTGGCAAAATTGAAATCATCCTCGGTTAAGGACCTTGAAGGTATGAATTTCTACCATTCTGGCATGGCCAAAAGCATATCTAATGTTTTCACTATTCAGCTCCGCCTGGTCGCGGAAGAATGCAGGGCAGGCAGTCTTTGGACAGAAAAGCCAACAGAATCTTCTGGCTATAAAGCAAGAACCCTATCTGTTTTAGGGATACATCACAGATATCTGAGTCAGGGTTTGCCCGAGTTGCCATTTCATCCTTTCCGTTCCTGTCCTCCTGAACTCTGCTTCGATCAAATTCCTTAGATGCCTTTGGGTAGACTCACGCTCACGTGTGAGTTCTTTTTGGTCTCTGAATGGGAGAATTTCACGCGAGACCTTTCACTTCATCAAAACGTCATCCTTCCCTGGAAGCACACAAGTTCACATCTAAGCATGAACCCCGCTCGAAGGATTGGATCTTGATAAGACTACAATGATTCGGTGACAACAACATGCAGCGTAGTGTGGGGACGAGCCTCGCTTGTTGATCCTTGGCAACTTCTAGCACGCAATGTAGAATGCATACGACTATTCTCGGCAATAATGTCGGTCTGACCCCGACCGCTAATCAATCCTAACTTAGATGCGGGAATAATGCCTCGCTTAGGCCTTGAGTGGTCTGGTCATGATGGACATTGAAGAGGTCCCTGGCTGTTATCTCTACTTACGTTCACCGTTGCTTTCGCTTTTTCGCCGTGCAGCGGGACATTCAACATTGAGCTATGGCGGACGCGCAAACCCCCAATTTGCAGCACACGGCGGAGGGAGATGCCAACACGAGTGCTGAAAACGAGCGATCGCTGACGGTTCGGGCAAACCACCAGAGCGAGAATACTCGATCTTGGCTGAGGTATCCATTCCTAGCAGCAGGAATCGCTCTATTCTTTGGCCCCTTTTCATTCTTCTGGCCTCGAGAGGGCTCTGTCGATCCCACAGACTATGTTGAGCGCACAAAGCGTGTCTTAAAAACCACACCGTACGACACTCCTTCTCATCATCCGGGTCTCGCTAACAACCGCCCAGGCTAATTGACGGTCACAATGACCTCCCCTGGCAACTAAGAATTGAGTTGCACAACCGCATCTACGATGGTCGCGTGGATCTTAGCAAGAAGCTTCTGGGCCACACTGATATCCAGAGAATGCGGCAAGGCATGGTTGGAGGGCAATTCTGGAGCGTGTATGTGGACTGTGATACTCAGCAACAGCACTTTGAAGATCCGTCTGTGCGTATCCCCATGAACATGTGAGCTGAAGATTGCTGACAGTTCTCCTCCAGTGGGTTGTGAGGGATACTTTAGAGCAGATCGACGTGACAAGACGATTTGTCAATGAACACCCTGAGCATCTCCAATACTGCGACACTCCTGCTTGTGCTCGAGAAGCTTTCAAGTCTGGTCGCATCTCCAGTATGATCGGCATTGAAGGAGGCCACCAAGTTGGTGGAAGCATCGGAGCCATTCGCCAAATGTTCAACCTTGGTGCTCGGTACATTACCCTGACGCATAACTGCGACAACGCCTTCGGAACGTCTGCTTCGACAGTGGCTGCTGGAGGTGCCGACCAAGGTCTCTTTAAGCTTGGGTACGACGCCGTTAAAGAGATGAACCGCCTTGGTATGATGGTTGATCTATCACACGTCTCACACCAGACCATGCGAGATGTCTTGGGTGTCACAAGAGCTCCAGTCATCTTCTCGCACTCTGGAGCCTACGCTGTTGAACCTCACCTTCGCCATGCCCCTGATGATGTGCTACGGCTCGTCAAGCAGAACGGAGGGATAGTGATGGCTGTTTTTGTGAATAGGTTCCTCAACATGAAGAACCCGGACCAGGCTACGATTCACGACGTGGTTGATCACATTCTTCACATCGCCGAGATTTGCGGCTGGGAATGTGTGGGCATAGGAAGCGACTTTTCAGGCACCCCCTTTGTCCCAATCGGTCTCGAAGACGTTTCCAAGTTTCCCGATTTGATTCAGCTATTGATGGAGAGGGGAGCTACAGACCAACAGATTCGACTGCTGGCCGGTGAGAACATCCTACGCGTTTGGGATAGAATCGAGCAACGGGCCAAGGAGCTTCAGGCTGGTGGAGAGAAACCCATCGAGGCTGAATATGAAGGACGAAACTGGCACAAGGGGATGAAGAACTCGCCCTGGATGCTTCGGAGAAGTCGAGACGAAGCTCTTATCAACGGTGCAGCTGACCAGCCTTACATGTTCAATGTTGATAGTGAGGGGAAACATAACCCTGCGGTGAAGCAAGTCTAGTTAGGATCAATCTTTTCCAGGGCTTTACAAAGCTTAATTGTCACTGTCATCTTACCGCCAGCTCCTGCTCAATGTGATAAAAACAGTGACTATTTTCTAATGACAATAAGATGCTCCATCCGCACAGGATATCACGTAGTTGTGTCGGGCATGGTCCGACATTGCTGTGCAGATTGCGTGCTTGGCGCCAGAACTTGAGACAGCTGCATCTGGAGTTGAGCAAGTCTAACCACGGAGATAACGTGGCAATAAAGATTGATCCCTTTTCACAATAAAAACTTGGGAAGGAGGTCCTATGATTTGTTCGAGAAAGAAGATAGCGGAGTATGACGAGAAAGGAACGATGCCATCAGGATGGCCCATTATGGTGTGCTCCGTACCTAAGCGATCTATGGCCTTGGCGGAGATAACCCCCGCAGTTGATTCCAAAGACTTGTACGAATAACTCTTGCTCGTGTATCGATGACAAATACCATTTCTCCAAGAGGAGGCTAATCCCTGATGCCCTCGCCTCTCTTCTGGGACACGGCCCATTCCGAAATCGCGTCTCCATGCAGGACATGGAGATGGCGTAATTGGAATGGATACTCTCCATGTTGTAACCGATCATATCTTGCTCTCCGTAAACTTGTTCTGTTTCTTTAAAATACTCAACTCGTCACGGCGTGGGTGAAGCTGGTGTCTGTTTGCACCATCGTCAACATGAAACTTCTTGAGTACTTTCTGCCAAAGGGGCTAAACCTCCTGGCCGTTTTGGAATACGCGATTGCTGTTCCAGTCATTGCATTGCTGGCTTATCTTGTACAGAACGAGTTTACTCGCCACTCTAGCCGTATCAAGCACCTGTCCGGGCCTCGAGGCTGGCCTGTGGTGGGGAATCTTTTTCAGGTACGATCTCTGATACAGTCTCATAACATCCACTAGCTAAAGAAGAAAGCACCGTGATGAGATCCCCGCCGAGACTTACCGGAGATGGGCCGAGAAGTATGGCCCAGTCTTTCAGATCCAGCTGGGCAACACAACAGGCGTTGTCGTCAACTCAGTGGACGCCGCAAAGAAACTCTTTATCGGGCAAAGAAACGCCATGAATTCTCGACCGACTTTTCATGTTTTCCATGGAAAGGTCAGCAAGGCCGTTACTAGCATTGGAACTAGTCCATGGGATGAGTCCTGCAAGCGGCGAAGAAAGCTAGCAGCAGCCGGCTTGAATCGTCCCCGCGTGGAAAGCTATGCGCCTATTCTTAACCTCGAGTCTCGAGAGTTTCTTAGGGACTTGTACAATGAGTCCAAGGACGGATCTGTCGAGATTGACTTTCGCCAAGCTGTCACGCGATTCTCGCTGAACTTGAGTCTAACGTTGAACTACGGAACTCGAGTCTCGAATGTCAAGTCTCTGCATGATGACCCCTTGCTTGCGGAGATCCTCTACGTCGAATCCGAAATCTCAAAGTTTCGGGACACTTCCAAGAACTACGCCAACTACATCCCACTGCTAAGATACTGGGAGCCCATTGCGTCGTTCCTGAGCCTGACCAGCGCGCCAAAATCTCACGCAGCCGACATTGGGCGAAGACGACTTGAGTACAATGACGTCTTACTCAACAAGCTGAGGAATGAAGTTGAACGGGGTGAGGATAAACCTTGCATCCAGGGTGCCGTACTCAGGGAACCAGAGTCTGCAACATTGACTCGTGAAGAGCTGATCAGTGTGAGCCTGAGTATGATGGCAGTGGGTTCACCCTTTCGAATAGAAAACTTGATATTGACTAACAACTCGAAGGGCGCTGATTCAAATCAGCCTACCATAGCATGGGCAATCCTCTTACTCGCTCACCGTCCAGATATCCAGGAAAAGGCGTACCAGGCAATTCGAGAAGCGGGCGTCTTAAATCTACCTTCAAACGCATATGCATCATCGAAGGTGGAATACATCGATGCTTTGACAAAGGAGATTGCTCGATATTTCGTCGTTCTGAAGCTGGCTTTACCCAAGGCGACTTATACCGATGTGACCTGGGGGTCAGCCACGATTCCACCGAACACGCTTGTATTCTTGAATAGTTGGGCTTGTAACAGAGGTGAGATACAGAAGCTGGTTATTAAAGAAACCATAACTAACAATGAAAGACCCTGAACTTTTCGCCGAGCCAGAAGTCTTTGCACCGGACCGCTGGCTTCCGGGCTCTTCAGACTATGCGGCTCATCAATTCGCATTCGGCATCGGTGGGAGAATGTGTGTAGCGTCACTTCTCGCCCATCGTGCTCTGTATACAGTCTTTTTACACCTTGTGGCCCGGTTCCAGATATTCCCGGCCAGTGGGACGACTGATGACGAGATTGATCCGCTCAAAGGCTTGAAGGGTCGTTCTTTTGTAGCAACACCGAGAGGCTTTCGGGCACGATTTGTGCCTCGAGAAGGGCAGGAGTTGGAAACCTGGCTACGAAAGCCAGACGGGGATGCATGATTATTGTCTCAAGTATATTAAATCAAGCTCTTGGGTTCCACGTCATTATCTATCCCTCGGGCATATCAATACCCCGTCGAGTATAAACTCATCGTGCCTGACGTCTTCCCTTGGAGGCGCCATTGATGCCAACAATAGCTCAGGCTATTCCGTCACACTCCAATGACATAACATACTCATCTAAATTCTTCCCTTATTGAGATTTGTGCATCACGATGTACCTTATGGCGATGTTCATTGCTTGACTTCGATGTTGGGGGCAACCAAGGTCCGCATTCATATTGAGGATATGGCGCTGAGCCAATGTATGTCGAAAAGGGGGGCTCCCTTTACAGAAGGTGTGGTGCATAGCCAGATACCAGTAAGCCGACGATATAGTAATTAGTGACATTCCTGGGTATATTTAGAGGCGCAGAGGCTGTAGGCAAAGAATCAAACATGTCGAACAAGTTTTCTGCCCGATCCCACACTACGAGCGCGGCACCTGCGCCTGCTAGACGGACAGATAAACAAAGATATACGAGTGGATTCGGGGTCCAGGGCCAAACAGAGAGGTTTTTACAAGCCCGGCACGCGGCTTCAACAATTTACGGTGGTGCTTGGCAGAAAATGCCAGTAGTCAGGGTCATGCAGCATGAGTCGCCTCAACGCCGTCTTGACGGTGCGCAAACTCTACCATGCAGCCCGCTCGTTGCATCACGCCGCAGCGTTTAACCAAATAAAAAAATTCTTGGGGCGTATTGAATATTTTTTACTTAAAAGATGAAGGTAGAAAAAAAAGAAAAAAAAAAGTTGCCCGTAGGCGCCTCCACACACCGAGCTCACCGACATCAAGGCTTGCACCGATCTCAAGGATCCTCACCCGGAGGGGCAAGCGGTTTAACCGCTGCGCCATCGGAACCGATGGATGAATTGTTGATTAGGTGATGCGATCATTTGATATATATTACTAAAGGCTGAATGGTTTGGCAGTGGTTGACGGGTGTTGACACTGTCAGGGGCCGTCAGGGGTCGCCGGCTTGATATGGCATCCGTGCCACCAACCACCTTCCAACAACCACGATATAAGATATGGGAAAAAGTCGACATCAAAACGCCAGCGGTGGGTGTCTTTTGTGCCTCTTTAAGAGCTCTCATCGCCAGCTCGATGCATGCCTGCCTCCAATGTCAAGCCACGAGTGGACTCTCTCTATCTTGGTATTCCACGACCAAAGAAACAATACCACAGCAGTCAGTTAGGTTTCAATTTCAAGTACAGGTTAGTCCACGACCAATTCACACGATTGATGTCACTGTGACTAGAGGAGTAGCGCCGCTAGACTGTTGCTATGCTGCCTTCGCCTAATGGTTTTCAACGGTAAACAACTCCATGCAATACCCTTAAATTCCCAATATCCTCATCTATAGCTTGTGATAATCGTCACTTTCTGACTTTCACACCGCAACATATTGTCTTCGCCAATGCCCCGCCAGAATCGATATCCTCTACTTTATCTGTTTCATTGCAGTGCCGTCACCTAGTAAGAGCGATATCTAGAATGTCGATTCTTGACAACTAACTACTCTCTCATCACGCTTCAGCATTAGTACTTTACTCAAAGCCTTTTTAGGGCTGACACTGCCCTCTGATCAATGTACGGTCTTGTGGCTCAGGTATCATATCTCTGGCCTGGCTTCAACAGCCTATAATAAAGAACGAATTGCTGATCAATGTACAGCAGAGACGGGTACAAGGCTTGTACCCACAGTCCAGAAGTTGGAGACCTTAATACCAAGGCTAGATGGGTGCGTACGGATCCAAAATGACAGTTCACTCTTCATATTAAAAAGACGTGCAAATTGAGCCCTGGAGCTACTCACAGTATGCTAACAAAGGTTCGATCAACGAAATAACATTGTTCATGTTCACACCATCGTCGGAAAGAGCCTAATACTGCCTCACACAGATATTTCAGATTCCCTGAAAGTTGGCACCTTCGCTCTCATCACGTCCCTGTTCCCACCGTCTCCGCTTTGAGCCTCATTAACATCAGTACCAGGTTGCTTCTTCTTCTTCTTTGGCTTAAGCTTAACGCCATCAATAGAGTGACAGCTCTCACGTAAACCCGCCAACTCGTACATGAGAACAATGCGACAGACAGCCACTCCAGCAATGTACCTGCCTACAATTCTTAGGGCATCCTTGGTTCCAACAAAAAGAGTCCCTGAAAAGACGAGGGTTCCAAAGACCAGATGGAGGATCGTAAAGGTGGACTCCAGCCACGCAGACACCAGGAAGGTTATGGTCTCCTTGCGCCCCTCAATAACCGCAACATAGTTCTCGGTAGCACACGGAACAAACTCGGTGATTCTCAGAAGAACCAACAATTTCTTCGGGATGCCCTTGACCCAACTCCAGAAGGACCTATCCTTTGAATTGACCTTCGGCATCTTGGCGTCTCTCCACCCTTGGATTCGCAGTCGAAAGACATAGCAGCTGAAGAAGTGGATGCAAGGGCCGAACCCCAACCACAATCCTGGCAAGAAATCTGCATCTGACGCGAGAGAGCTGATGGTCCATTGGTTGACCTCCCTGGTGTTGACGACGATATTCCAACACATTCCACCGACAAGAGCGTATTCTATAAACGACACCAAGATCCACCAACGGCCTTTGAGGCGATATTGCTCAAGGCGGTACTTGTGGTGACATAGGATCTCGCTTGGGTCGAAGTACTCAAAGGCTCTGCTAAAATAGGCCGAAGGGGCTGCCAGGGACATGCCAGCAGCCAGAAGCGGCCTCCTACCGACGTTGGATAGCATTGCTATCTCGTCGTGAGAGGGACCAAGGAAGGTGACTATCGTGGGCATAATACCGAGCAGAACCTGAGCGCTGGTCATGGTTCCCTTGAGGTACTCGGACGTGTTTTCAAGGATGCAGTCGATGAGCGGTTGAGTGAGCGCTGTGAACTTGTCACCGCCAGCCAGGTAGTTGATGTTGGTGGAGTTGATCACTCCAGATTTGTAGTCGTCGTACTGGACTGAGCAGTTGGCCTGCGTAATGTTCTCGAAGACATGTCTATACTGTGGAAACCAATGCTGGAATTGATCGACCGACGAGCCCTTCAATTGATCGCTCGACGCTGCAGCGTTGACGAAATCCATGTTGATTATCCACAGCGAGAGGCAAAGAAGGATGCATGTTCTTGGATGATGGAGAGGCATGGTAAATATGACTTAGAAGTGATGAAGTTGAAAGAATCTGACTGTAACGGACCAAGTTACACGATTTCCAGAGCTGAGGAGAGAAGCAGCTCGGTAATTAACTTCGCGAGAGCAAACAAGGCTGGCGCTTAAACACCGATTTTTACCGAGTGGCAGCTCAACTGTCCAGTAACTAGATTGCACTTTCATGCAGGGTGGAAATTGTGCTTTCAGCTTGGGGCTGAGCCAACAATCAATGCATAAGCCATAAGCTCTTGGCTTCCAGCTGAGACTTGGCAATAGCACTTTGGTGCAAACCTGTGCGTTTTGTAAGCTTTGTATTGGTGGCCTGGTTTCGTTTCTGGAGCTGAGCTCGTAAAAAAGGCCAGCTGAGCCTCACAACCAACTCTTTGTCTCAGCCAACTCTGTGCCTATCCTTGGCTACCAGGCGGGTCGAAGAAAACACCGCCGCTCTCCCCATACAATTTTGGTGCCAGTACCGGTGGTGTTTCTTTCGACCCGCCTGGCTACTCACACTGCGTAACCAGCTAGTGGAAACTTGGTGATCTGCTGGCGCTTGGCCGCATTCTTGGTCCAGTCTGATAATTGCGCAAGTCTCTATCCCTGTCTATCAGCCTGCCAATCCATTAGGTTGTCTTTCCATAGTCTTCTTCATCCCCGTGCCTCCATCAGCCCGACTGGGAAAGACAGTAACGAGTGAGGCTCAGCAGGCTGTGTTCCATATTCGGAGGCTGTCCCCCATGAGGAACTGACTTGTTACAGAGAATCAGTGCAACTTCTCAATTAACTCAGTATGATATTGGGAATAGTGATCGCGGGACTAAGTATTGAAGTTGTCGATGTCGCAATATCTTGGGCAGATTAATAATACCAACCCCACTCGCGACATGTCTGCGGGAATAAAACATGCCCTTGGACACTGTCTCGAGGCTTCACTCTTGATTATCTTCTCTACCCAACTCTCCAACTATCACAATGACCTCAGCTTTCGAGATTAATAATCTCTTCAATGTCAATGGCCTTATCGCCGTCGTGACAGGAGGCGGAAGTGGTGGGTTCATCCATATGAACTTGATGTCGTCACTGACACTCGACAGGCATTGGCCTCATGATATCCCAGGCACTAGAAGCTAATGGGGCAATTGTCTATATCATCGGGCGAAGAAAGGAGGTGCTAGAGAGTGCTGTCAGCACTGCGGTATGCTGCCCTTGTTGAACTAGCTCCCAGGTGACTGACACAGGGCAGAAGCATGGAAACATTCATCCGATTCAAGGCGACATCACAAACAAGAAAGATCTTGAGCGTGCAGTGTCCGAGATTGAATCTAGCCGCGGCTACGTCAATGTTGTCATAGCTAATGCCGGAATTGGAGGTCCCTCTCTTGCCAAGCTACCGTCCAACCCCAGCATCTCAGAATTCCGCAACTATGTCTGGGGCTGGGATACCAAGGATCTCAGCGACACTTTTACCATCAATACTGTCGGAGTACTAAACACAGTATTTGCCTTCCTTGAACTGCTCGATGCGGGCAACAGGAAGGGAAACCTCAAGCAGAGAAGTCAAGTCATCGCCACCAGCAGTATTGGCGGCTTCAACCGATCACCCGCTCTGGGATATGCCTATGGGGGCTCCAAGGCCGCAGTTACGCACATTTTCAAGCAGCTCTCCACTTCTCTGGGGCAATTCAACATTCGTGCCAACGTCATCGCACCGGGATGTAAGTCGTCTCCAGATGCAGCTTCCAAGTAGTCGTCCAGGTCATAATCTGACTGTGAATTCTCAGTTTACCCCAGCGAAATGACAACGGAAGCAATCGAATACCGCAAAACGGCTGGCTGGCCCAAATCTGTCGTCCCAGAGGAACGACCTGGAGATGAGGAGGATATCGCGGGTGCTATTCTGTTTTTAGTCAGCCGAGCTGGTGCATACATCAACGGGAATGTGCTTGTGACGGATGGTGGCCGACTTGGAGTCGTTCCAGCCTCCTACTAGACATGGCTTTTGTTTTTCTAGCATAGACACGATCAGGAGATATTAACGTATGTAATCATGATCAACCTCGGTTCGAGTAAATAAGGGGCCAGTACCGGCAGGACGGACCACAAGGGTACCTAAACCCAACCTCGCAAGGGGTTCACTCAAGATCGAGGACGGCCTTTACGAAATTTGCAGGAAACCGAACCGCCGATACCACGTCACCAATAAATGAGAGCCGATTATGTAAAACACAGCCCCTCGCCAGTTCCCAGCATCGCATCCCTCGACCCCAGTTTCAAACGCAAGATGGTGGCCTCACCACGAGTCGCTTAAGCACAGAATCACATTACAGGGCCCCAAAAGACCACTGCAGATAAGCCCAGTGCTTGATCGGCTGCATGGATCCTCCAAGCCAAGCTCGCCCGGCAGTCTCGGGTTTTTCAGCTCAGGAGGGGGTAAGGTACCATACGAGCTCTTTCGTTTCACGAGCCTCGCGTGCGGATGTGATCAACGGATCTAGCTAGCGCTCATTAATTTGCGGGCTGGAGTGTCTTGCGATTGGGCGTCTTGTCTCGGCACAAGACCGCGTTTGCAGCCATGATCTGATGCTCAACAACTCCGCGCTTGCCGAGAGCGTGGCGCAAGTGGCTCAGGGACATGATATGATATGATCAGCCACGTTGGGAACCTGATTGCCTCTCGACGGTATCTGAGTGACCCGACTGTGGCTTTGAATCATGAGGTTTTGGTCATGGCGTCAATTCTCGTTCTTCGCATTTTGATCTCGTACAATGATATCTATCTTCTCACTCTATGAACCCATTTTCCTACCTAGCATCCGTACTTTTTCCTTAAATCTACCTGAAAATTTGTGCCCAGATTGTTATCCCAAAACTCCTGCCCGTTGACGTTGTAGCGAATGCAGAGAAATATGGGCTTCGATTCTATGTTCACAGTCTCTGTTAGCCTGATGCTGAATATGAATCGATCATAGCTGCCCATCTGCCCCGGCACAGGGCAGCAATGCACTGCCGTGGTCTCCGAAGTGGTTGTCCAGTAGTCTAAGGTGAAGCGGCAAATGACCGACTTCTCGAAAGCCAGGTTTGCCACTATGACCGAACCCAAGATATGCTTGTTGTCATGTGAAAGGTACAGCCTTTCGAGCCGGACTGGCATGGAATCCCTATCCAGGGAATTCCGAGGAAAGTTGGGCGTGAAAAGCTGCCACTCAAAAAGGTCCTCGTCGCTGTCTGCGTAAAACGGGTACTCGTTCGCCTCGAGATGGCCAATGACTGGCGAAGAGCCTGCGCTGACGGCGAGAGGGCGATCGGCCTTGCGGAAGTAACAAACGTTGTTCAGTTTCGTGTCGAAGTGGACCGTCTTTGAAAAACTAGGCATGCTAGAGCTTCGATGATGGCGCGGACGAAGGGCGGGACGGACCCGTTCACTAGACTCGCTGCGAGGCCTTTGGAGCCTCTCTCCAGGACCCTTCGTCTCTTGGCATGATGGCGATTCGTTACCAACTTTGCCCCTGTTGTCGAGGGACCCTGTGCCTGGACCGGTCTTGTTCGTAGGGGCAAATGGTGGCGATGATTCGCCGCCCAAGTCTTGGTTCGACGCCTTTGCCACTTCCGGTGATTCCTTTGGCTGCCTCTCCAGAGCTTCGGTAGCCGTCTTGTTTTCGTTGCCGTTACCAGCATCGTCTCGCTCTCGGTATTCGACCAGGGCAGGTGATCTCACTCGCATGCCCGAGGACCCCGTGACCATAATGCTTGGCTCCGCGCCCAACCCCGTTAGAGTTAAAATGCCCGCCGTCGTATTGTGGAGTGGCAGTGCGTAATTTGCTTGGCGAGAATGCAAGGTCGGTAGCCGGTACTGTTTGAAAGACGGCGAGCCGGGTCGTAGGGGCTGATCCAGAGTGAGGCCGTAGCAAGAGGTTGATGAAGTAGAAGAGCGATGCATTTTGTGACAGTACGTATGTTCGTCTGGATCTAGTAATCCGCTGTCGAGGAATCTGTCGTTTCTGCGTTCTCGGAATGAAGGCCGAATCTGATGTGGTGAGTCGATTTTGGAGGCTGGGGGAAGCGAGGTTCGTCCTGGGGTTTGCTGAGAATCTCAGGCCAGATAAGGGGGTATCATTTATGACTGAGATGAAATCAAGCTGGCCATAACGGGAGTAAGCGAAGGATATCGATGACAGTCTTTGGGAGGAAGAGAAGGTTGAGGTAGCCAAGACTGGTGCGATGCGGGGAGCGGCTCTTAATGAGCACCACGGCCACCAAGTTAGTACACTGGCCACTCTAGACCCAGATGAGATATTATCTCTAGCCAAACTATACAACTGAAAGCCCCTCATGGAATGGATCTAAAGATCTACCGCGGACCCCAGGAGTCCCTTGTCAGATCACAGCACTCTTGACGACTTGCAGCTAGCGTTGGTTGGCATCCGTCACTTCTCGCCCACCACGGCAACTCTCCATCGTGCGATTGTCATGCCAATGGCATCAGAAGACGGGAGCAGGTGCCTCAGGTTGTCGATCCGCAGGCACGAATGACGTTTGGGGGAGAACCTGGAATGCCCTCCATGATCTGATGAACGCATGCAGGGATAGAGAGCAAGTGATTGGGCAGGATGGGCAGCACCAGTGGATCTTCAATGTCAACTTTTTTCCCGAAGCCCTTGGGTTGCAGCAGCCGTTGGTGGCGTTCGTCACGGGCGTCTTGACGCGGCGGCCAAGAGTCGAGACCCTTGGCGCCATTGGCATGGGGGATCAGTTCATTGCCCATGTTTCAGGGAATCTGCAGTGGGCAATTCCCATATCGGAACATGGGGGATAGCGTGTCGTAGATACCGCAAATGCCGAGTCCCTTGAGGCGATCGCCAGCAGCCATGTGGCGGGTGGTGAATGTAACGGTCGACGCCAACTCTTATCGTTGCTGGCACGTTCTTATCAACACCGAGACACCCGTTCTCGACCTTGACTTCTTTCAACATTAAAGTTCAGCAGAAATCGAGCATGGCGCAAGGGCCAAGTGATATGAAGCCATTCGCCATCCGACCCAGACACAACAACTTCAGCTGTCCATGCAAAATCACGAGAGATTTCCACATCCATTCTCGAAACAGCATGCTCAGCTCTCCTCTCCGTCATCGATAAAGGGTGTCCAGTCCCATCCCTGCACAAACAAGCATTCGTTGTTCCATCATGACGCATCCTGCATGTGACGCGTTGGAGCTAACATTTTTTCGACGTGAACCCATCGAACCATCCCTCGGTCAGCACATGTCACTGGCGGGACGCCACCAATCCGACGCCTGGTAGTTTTCTCGAGACAACGATAAGCGATTGACTTCGGACAGGATGACAAAGCTCTCCGGATTGTTTATCAATCACTCGACGGCATCATTGATGTACGCTTGTAGTTGTTGATAAGACTGCTTCCCTGGTGATGGTGTCAAAGGAGGGGAAATAGGGTCAGGCTTCAATCATACATCTCAAAAGGCCTGCATGCCCCTGCTCGCATAATCAGAAGCAGTGAAGAGGGTGGACACGAACCCTTCCAACCTCTCAATATCCATCTAGCAAAAGGCGTCCAGCAATCTCACCAAGGCGTGG
The DNA here is from genome assembly GCA_027569015.1 of Ascodesmis sphaerospora. Taxonomy (NCBI): domain Eukaryota; kingdom Fungi; phylum Ascomycota; class Pezizomycetes; order Pezizales; family Ascodesmidaceae; genus Ascodesmis; species Ascodesmis sphaerospora. The sequence goes on along the minus strand of JAPPUR010000028.1, from coordinate 281,835 downwards.
TGGTCTGACACAGAGCAGCAGCGCACTCCCAGTGAAGAAGGGCTTAATGAAATGTGCCAAGTAGAATACCCTCTAACGTAGTCATTGGCAATATCGCGGATCGCTCAGATGTAACCCATTTTTCACGAGATTACATCCACGTCTTGGAAGCGAAGGATATTCCAATGGCACATTGTTGTCCCCATCTGGCTTGCAGCATCTCCTTCTGCCGATACCCGACGGGAACAAAGTTGCAATCCCGAATTAAATCCCAGTGGCGGAAATCGGTTACTCAAATGCATATGTCGTACTCCCGCCTCTGTTAGTTGACAGGCTACATATTTTTACGTCAGTTTATCACCTAACCGCATTCTCAAGACTACAATCACATATGTCTAGTTGTCAAAAGAGTGCTATTTGTGATTTCTTTGAGCCTGTATTACATTGTTTTGTCGGCGGCTTGGCTCGAAGCACGCAGGCTCCCAACCCCCCACGGACGATCGGGTTCTTATTCACGTTCACGAACCCAGCTAAGCGACGCATGGAGCAACTGACAAATAGAAAGTGTTTCTCCATCACTGTTTTGATAGGTAGTCATTCAACCGTCTCGTCAATCGAAGTGGGAGAGGAGTCATCAATCTCCTCTCTGTTGCCGGTGCTACCCTGTAGCAAAACAAGATCTGTCCAGTGTGCTTCGTTGTGCTTGCTATAGAGCAATTAAAAGGATGAGAATCGTTGATTAAGAGCTTTCCCAGCGGTTATTATTAAGCTCGCTGCAATTGTGATAATCCATGAAGGATCCGATTTGACGTTTGAGCTTTTGTTTTAGATACTTGTTCAAACACAGTTTTGATAACCCGATGTTATAAGATCCTGTATTTACCCACATCTCTCTTCCTTTCATATTTCACTTCCCTTCTCACCTTCATCCTATCTTACTAAGTTATAACTCACCTTATTCAATCATATATAATCTTATTCAAATCCACTTTGGTCACTTTTCATCGCAGAGCGAGGTTGAAGGTCTCTTCAGGTCAGGCCATCTGTTTATCTTATCAGTGGTGCTTATCGCAGAGAATGATTGGCCATTGACCCCGAGCCATGCGACTGATTGGCGCTAAAACGTTGGCTCCGCTTACCAAGCCAAAAATTGCCCTGGAACATCATCTCCTGTGGCCCCCTTGGCGTCTGACACCTCAACAACACATGAACCTGAGCTTCTGGGCCTCGGCAATGAATCAAGGCGCATCATTATATTCGTATCCTCAAGTTACCCATCAGGTTCAGATTTTTCTCCCTCCACCGCGGCAAGCGTGAACGTCTCACGCGACCATGGCCGAAACCCTTGTTACGCGTAAACGCACCATTCAAAGCAGAACAAAGGTGAAAACTGGATGCACAACCTGCAGGTCAGTCTCAGCCCGGACCACTGATCTACCCCCCAAGATTAAGGTTTTACGTAGATCCTGAGTGATTGTGCTCACTCAGTAATAGAATACGAAAGGTCAAATGCGACGAGGGCAAGCCATTCTGCCTGAAATGTGTCAACACTGGCCGTACCTGCGACGGCTACGAGTCTCCCTTTAGACTTATTACGAGCCAACCCACTCACATCTCTTATGCTGGTAGCACGAAGCCAAGAGCGGGCTCGCTTGTCACCAAGCACACCGTGATTCAGGTCTCCCCAAAGGATATCGATCTCCTAAGCCGTTACTTCTCAACCAAGACCATATTCAACGTCAAGCTGGGTTGCGATGAAGAGGCCAGGCAAGTTCTCCAAGCTAGCCTGACAGACCCGCCGATACAACACGCGGTTTCGTCCCTTCGAGCTCTTCGGGAACATCTCGAGGCTTCCGGACACCTTCCGATGTCTCTCGGGCAGCGACACCTAAGCCATGGCTCTGACTACGGCCTACAGCAATATTGCATGGCTCTAGGGGGTCTCGCTTCCAGTCTGTCGTCTCCAGGATCCAACAGACTGAAGTCAGCATTACTTTGCTGTCAGATCTTCATAAGTATTGAGCAAGTTCGATGGAATTTTACTGCCATGGCCAGGCATATGATTCAAGGACTCAGCATCATGCATGAGTACCGGGCAAGGCCAACCTTTGCCGGGAAGAGATTAGTGCCAGCGCACCATAGCCAGCTACCCTTGCTGGATGTCTTTATCATCAAGATGTTCGCTGCGCCATGCAAGTTTGCGGAGCCCCCAGCAGCGGTCGATAAAAGTAGACCGGCGGTGTCTGGGGTTTTAACGCCGCCTCATCAACAAACTATAGAATCCCTCAGTATTCGCGCGATTGCACCTGACATGCGGACAGAACTTACGAGGCTTGCAACATCGACGCTTGAATTTCTCGGCAGAGTGTCACATATGGGATCAGCAGGAGAGGGCATTCGACTACTGTCCGAAAAGGCGTCTCTGCTAAAATCGTTGGCATCATGGCTTAATGATCTTGGACTTGTCTATAAGGACAGTGGAAGTCCTGGCTCTGAGTCTCTTTCCGTCTCCTTCTTGCGCTTCTTCCACCAGGCGCTGAAAGTTATTCTCTTGGGGGCGCTAGATTCCTCACCGGATCTTGCTACCGAGCTGCGGACTGAAAATGATCGATTGCAGGGTATAGCTAAGAGTATAGATGAGAGAGTAAAGGGTTATGGAGGGTTCAAGAAGACTGGGAATGATCAAGGGGAGCTATCTAATGTAATCTGATGTATTTTCTTTTTGGTGAAGTGACCTTTATCCACGCATCTAACTTCTGTTTTAGTTGCAATCAACTAATGATATATTGGAACAGAGCATTAATATCTTATATCACCGAGTTCATCTCTACCATTAATGCCCTATTAACGTGTGGCAGCCGCAGCAGCAGCCGCCCCCTTGTCAGCAGCCAGCTGCTTTTGTATGGCGGGTCTGTTGATGCAGCGATTCCACCATGCACTCACAGCTTTCCGACTGAAGATGACATCCGTATACCCGCACGCAAAGAGCCTCTGGACCACTGGGATATAGTAGATATCCACAAGAGTAAAGTCGTTTCCGGCCATGTAGTCGTGGTTTTGCAAGAGTCCTTCTACCACGTCGAAAAACGCCTCGACTGCTCGCAGTGCACCCTCGACGACGGCCTCATCAGGAGGGAGTCCTATAAATCTTTTCGCAAATTTTTCAAATGCGATCTTTCCTGCGGGTTCTGCGAAGTTGACCATCTCCACCGATTGTGCCTGGTCAAACAGGGCCACAGCCTCAGGATCCGAGTCTGGGGGCAGAAGCGGGAACGAGTACTTTTTGGCGAGATATTTGCAGATTGCACGGCTCTCAAAGAGGGTGAAGCCATTGGGAAAAGTGACAACAGGGACTTTGCCCCATGGATGGCGCTTCATGTGCTCCTCAGACTGAGTTGAAGTGGTGTTAGCGAGATGCAGTGGCAGAGGACAATAACATTTACGTACCTTTTGTTCCCTCTTTGCCAAGTTGACAAGTATGAGTTCATAGTCGGTGAAGCCACCCTCGGCGAGAGTTAGGCGGACTCGGTCCGTGTTGGTCGAGCCACGAGCGCCATACAGAGTAAAAGCCGGCATTTTGGAGCGGTGCAACAATGTCGACACGAACTTGGGGCGGCTGGTGATGAACCTCGACATGTGAAGGTATAGAACTAGGTTGAATTTTCAGAGAGACTGGGTACATCCATTGATATTTAAAGTCGACCGAGACGATAAGTCTGGGCCTCGGATTTGCTTCATAGGAGGCCACCTCAGCCTCAGAACCAGTCCATCACCAGGCTGTGGAGAATAAAGCCGCTTGAATAGTATCTGTGATTGGTTGGGTCGCTCTTACAACCCAATCGAGCTAGCGTCAGACAGCTAATCTTCATCCTGCGTCGGTAGTTGGGGCATTGCTTGACATCCCCTTGTGGGTGACAATCTCTGTTTTCAGGTCGCGCAGGCCAGTGGTTGGCTTCTGTACGGGGCCCAATGTCACCGATCTTTGTCTTTGATGACAAATTGATGCATGGCTCTAATCTCGTTGTACTTCGGTCTTCGCTTCTCGGGTCCGGGGTTTTCACTCTTGAGGCCGAGACCCACGTCCGGCATCCCTTTACAGAATGCTGACCGAACAAACCAATCAAGGACGATCTGGGGTCTCAGCCTCGAAACGCGATCGATTGGGCCCCCAGGGTATCTTATAAGCTATTTATTCATCCTTTCGTTGTTGCCAGTAGCTTTTCTCGTCCATCATCATAGTTAAATAGACGCTGCAACCCTTTGCTCTTTTGCTACCTAGTTCTTCCACCTCCTCATCAGCTCAGGCGTACAAATACTCAACACTACCTCTCATCATCAAACACCATGCATTTTCTCCTCCTTGGCGCAACTGGGCGCACCGGCAAGCATGTCGTCTCTGAGTTACTCTCTCAAGGCCATACAGCGGTAGCCCTCGTCCGTACTGCTGGCAGCCTCACTCCCCGTCCTGGCCTCACTGTCGTCACTGGGTCGCCGCTATCAAAGCCAGACATACAAAAAGCCCTCTCTGCAGCGCCTTCTCTCGCACCTTCCGCTGCCATCGTCACCTTGAACACTGTCCGCAAGTCCGACAGCCCTTTTGCACCCCAACTTTCTCCTCCTCGATTCTTGGCCGACTCTTGCGCCAATGCCTGCGAGGTCCTGGAAAAATCGGGCATCTACCGCATTGTATTCATGTCAACAGCAGGCGTCGGGGACTCGTGGGCCAACCTGCCGTGGTTGTCCAAGGCCTTCATGGGATGGACCAACATCAAGTACGCCCTCGAGGATCACGGTCTCGTTGACAAGGAGATTCGGTCGACAAAGATGAACTGGACTCTTGTGAGGGCTGTAAGGCTAGAGTTTGACAACCCAAAGAAGCAGACCGACACTAAGAAGGACGTGCGAACGCTGGGTAGCGATGGTGTTGGAATGGGCATGGCCGACAGCGTTAGTGTTGCTAGCGTGGCGAGATTTTTGGTCAAGGTTGCAGTCGAAGGACTCTTCAGCAAAAGCGCAGTGGTTATTAGGGATTAATGCTGGATAGAAGTTCGTGGAGTTCAAGGATTCTTAGGGAATAGCTATAATAAGGGAAGGTAGACGATATATCAGTAGGCACAAGTGGACTAGGCATCTTTTGGCTTTAGCGAGACTGGGACAGAATTCTGCCGAGATGTCCAGTGGTAATAACAAGTTCAAGAAATCTAATAGTATTGGGTGAGTCTATCAATCATTGCGAGCCATTTTCCACTCTCATCATGACTTTCAGTGACTTAGCGGCCAGAGGATCTACCATGGTGGCGTCGAATGCTTCTCTTGGATTATCCGCCGACGACACCTTCACACTACTTCTCCAACTCTTGATGCCGGCCTGATCTTCTAAGTTGCAAAACGGAAGTCGAGTCTACGTAGCAAATCAGCAATGGAAATCTTAGCTGAACCACTGGTCAGTACTCACCTCTTGTTACCCTCGTCTGTTGTGGTTGTCCTGTATTGATGTTGCTCTTCTGTCGTCATGGCGTCCCACTTCTTTGCCTTCCGGTTGTTCCTCCACCTGTAGTAGAAGTAGGTTCCCGGGTATTGAATGAGCTATAAAAAGGGTAAGCGTCTGTGGGTGCGAGGGGGGCATAGCAGGAAGGACTTGATACTTACACACATCCAAATACAAATGACCAGGAGGCCCTTGTTTGCTTTGAAGTATCGTGGGGCATCGTCGGGTTGATAGACTGTGAACTTAGCACTCGGTCTTTTACCGATGGGATATTGACTCACTGTTTGCTCCAATCATTCCACTGACTTGTACGAACATGTTGTACAGACTAGGCACAGTTCAGTTAGCAGGTGTGATAGGCCGGCAAGAAAGTTTGCTTACGAGGCGGAAACCGTTCTGTTCTGAACGGATCCTGCGTTCCGGCTTGTCCATGCAACCTGAATGGGGTGGGTGCTGGAGCAGGTTAGCACGAGTCCTCTTTGTTTGGGCCTCTTACTCACTATGGGAATGAAAGGAGAACAGTTGCAATGGCAAAGTACGCCCACGGACTGATGGGGTTGGGAAGAGCGATAAGTGCCACGAAGCAAGGCAGTAGCCAGAAATCCTCTGCCATGGCCACGAAACTTCTGTTGTTGACAAGCTCACTGAAGGCTGTGATGAGAAGCATAGTTATGCAGGAGCCGACAATGTTGGGGATCTTTAGGAGGTTGCTCTGAATGACAGAGAATCCAAGACCTCGGAAGGCAAGAGTCAAGTACTGGTCAACGGGATATTTGGGGAGACCGAATAGCAGGCCAAGGGCGTAGAGTGGCCACATGTCGTAGTCTTTGGCGCATTCCCAGATTTGACGGACTGAGAGACCTTGTCGGTTGTACATTCCACCCTTTTGAGGGTCATCTCGAATGACTGGTAGAGTCAATAATAGCCAGCAATGAAGGCTTGTGGGAGACAGACCTGAGTTGACAATAATCTTTTCTTCCTTTTCGGTAAAGTATCCCTTCTTATTCCACCAACTCTTGGTCTTGGCCGGGCACTGGGGCATGAGGAAGAAGGAAGCAACGCCAACGCAGACTGGTAGTGTTAGAATCTTGTAGTTAGGTCTAGGATGTTGACTCACATGTGAAAGCGCCTTCAAGAAGAAACAGCCATCTCCAACCAGCGTATCCGAGAATGCCACGCATCGACAGCATACCTACGGCAGCGAATCCAACCCCAATGTCGACTGCATGTTGATGAGCTTGTGATCTTTTATCCGCCACAGAATAGGCTTACCAAGCTGGGAAGACATCCAGAACCAAGCCAACCGAATTGGGAGCTATTGAGGTCAGTTACAAATGGTCAGGGGTTCGGAACTGATGAGTTACTCACTCGTTTGCCGGTGTACCAGTAACTCAGGTACAGAATCGTGTCCCTGTGTTTTGTGAATAACGCGTCTCTTTGATCAAGAAACCGAGACCTACGGAATGAATCCACCTTGGAATGTGGCACTGGACAAATGGTTAGTCATGCTTGGTTGATGGTGCTAGGGCTGCTCACATCAGATATCGAGTTGCGAGGAATGAGGCGCGACCGCTGAGGAAGAACTGCATGGCAGAAACTAGACTGAAAAGACAGATCTGAATGGGAATCCACAGATCCGGACCGATACTAGAACCAGGGTCAGCAAGGCCATCACTATAAATACTGCGAGGTAGCTAACCGCTTGGAGATGAGCTGAGATGGAAGTTCAGCGACAAGGAATCCAACTCGGGAGATGGTTTGACCGATGTTCTATCACCTGTCAGTACAGAACACTTGTATGGTCGACGACGCAACTCACATAATCGGCACGATCAATGCCTAAATCGTCAAGCATGTTATCCGAGACGGCGTTGGAGATGTTGTTGCGATCAATGTTCAAGGCCGAGAACATGACACAAACCCAGACCTAGAGAGTCAACAAGATGACCATTAGACCCCCCAAAGCACTTACCATGATCTTCCAATCGACCTTGTGTCGCACGGCATTCTCTTCCTTCCAAGTCCACCGAAAGTTGGGATCGAAAGCGCTCCAATTCTCCCATTGTGGGTGAATGTACAGCTGCTTGTACTCCTCCAAGTTCTCCGAGTCCCAGATACTTGGCTGCGTCGCAATCTTGATCTCGTTAGCTCCCGATTCTACATCAATGTCGAGAGAAGGATGATCAATACCGAATCGGGATCGTACTCGTCGGCCTTGGGACCCTTCCGGATTCTCAGAAAGCGTAGAACGGCATCACCAAGAGCGCCTTCCATCCGCTGGTTCTCTTGGGAGGCCAAGGCTGGGGTAGTGGGAGCCAAGGCGCCATAGGTGGCGGTAGGTCTTTTCTGGGACTCTAGACTGCCATGTTCGGATGGTGTATCGGACTCGGCAGGCGAAGGTGTGATGGCTGATTGCTTGGCAGTCATCGTGTCGGTATCCTCGAAAAAGCGATACTGTCGATGGTATTATTGAACTGGTCGACCAGCCGAGTGCACACTACGACTTTTCAGTGATAAAACGAACTTTTGATAGAACGGCCCAAGTATTTAAATACGGACCGATCGCTGAACCGTCATCAGGGGTCCCAGCGAGATATTCCCGAATGTGACCCCCAACTGCTACGAAGCAGCTTCACTTCTCGGTGGATTCCACTCCACAGCGGCCCAGGGCGACATCAAACTTGCCTATGTAGGAAACTAGTAGGCAACTCCCCGACTGACAGGCCAATGCTCCGAGGAGATCCATGTTTACTATGCAGCGGCGACCCTGTGTTGAGGGGTCGTACGCCACTCGAGTTTCGGTTTGCGCCATTGATTCACCATTTTGCTATCAAATGTCGTGCTTCAAAGAGACGATTTCATTGCTTGGAGATGGTCGAGACCCGTTTATCTGGAAAATACTACGTAAAGGTGGCCCGTAAATCTGGCTCGTGCACCTAGTCACAGCATAGATGGATACCAGTGAAACGGGCCATCAATTCTCTTGACAAGGAAGCGAAGCAAACTTTGGTCATGTTCATGGATCGTTGCCCGAACGGCGGGTCCTGTCCACTTGTTGGGCCTTTTCTAGAACATGTTTGCGGCGAATAGGGGCGATGCTTTTGAGATTTTTTCCGCGGAGACTAAGTTTTCAAATACGTAATGTTACATGCAAGTCATTGTAAGTCCTGGTTTAAGTGGACGAACCATGTAGTATCTGTTGGTCCCTGGTTCGGGGAGTCCGCTGATGGGATGATCAAGGATTGTACTGACTCGGGCGAAATATTGTGCTTCCTGATATAGGCAGTTGAAGCCCGGCTCTTGATGGGACACTTGAGCTAGGAGACCGTACTGACTCGAGCCAAAAGATATTAGCCCACGGAAGCAAGACTCTTTTGGTGATAGACGATGAGGTCTATCTTTCTAGGCTCATGCAACTCTCAAGTAGCACTAAGGACGACTCTATAAGCGCCACCTCTTAGCTCTATCATCAAAATGCTGTTTCATTTATGAAAGTATGCCATTGAAGGGCTTGGCGAGGTACCCTTGGGCTTGAGAGCTGGATCTGAGCGGCATTTTCAACCCACGTTTACGGCCATATATCTCTTGACTTCTAGGACCCCTTTGTAGCAAGGGAGAGCAGCTACTCAGCCTCTGGCTTGCGAGCATAAACATAACGAACCCTCATGTATCCGTGAACCTTGCGGTTTCGTAGGTACTTGCGCATCTCCATGAGGAAAACCTGATATTCATCCTCGCCCCATTGCAAGATATTGTTCCACAAGAGAAGCGTGTAACCTAATAATCATTTGCATGTGCCGTCAAATGGGTTAAAGGTCGACTCACCTTCAAGATCATTCTCAAGAGTGGCCTTGACAAAGTTGCCAATCTCAGCCATGCGGGGATCCTTGGCCCAGCCACCCACAGGGAACTAACATGACGGTTAGATATCCATCAGTGGTGAATGCAGAGAAGAGATGGGAGTCGTACCTTGTAGTCCACGCTCGTCATTTCGGTGAAACCAGCTGCCTCCAGGCCCTTCTCTTGGAGGTCTTCCTTCTGGACATAAAATGCATTTCCAAGCTTCTTTCCTCCTTCAGCGTAAAGCTTTGCCCAAGTCTTCAAGACGGGCGCCAGTTCAGTCGTTCCGTCGTCACTGAGAATCTCAACGTCGGCTTCGGCGGTCTGGATCCAACCACCTGGGGCGCAACAACGATATGCCTCCTTGAAGAGGGCAGTCCAATCGCGAATAGCTCCAAAGAGATAACGGATGTGAATGAAATCAAAAGTGTTGTCAGCCCAGGTCCATGTAAGGGTTGCATCGTCAATCTCAAACTTGACGTTGGGTGGGATCCAAGTGGGCTGAATAGGCGAGAGGTCGGAACCAATCACTTCGGCGTTGGGGTACTCGTCTGCAAAGTCGCTATGGAATGTGAGTTGACTAGTCAGATAATTCTTGGAGGATGAGGCTCATACATAGCCCAAATACCTAGCGTAAAGGTTAGTCGAGCTCGTAATCAGCCAAGAAGAGGTCATACCAGTTCCAGTGCCCACATCAAGCACTTTCTATCACGGTCTGTAAGCGATTATAGCCCTACTACTTCAGCAAAGACTTACCTGAACATCAGGCTTGATAGGAGCAAGGAACAGCTTGCCCTCAAGCAGCAAAGTCAAAGATTGATGGCTGCAAAGGTTCGTCAACCGGTAGCCCATGATGAGCCAGATTCTACTTACTTGATATCGATAGACTCGGATTGCTGCTCGTCATTGGGCGTGAAATACTCCGTGGGATGTCTATCACTGTGGTACGTGCGGCCTTGAAACTTGCGATATTCGAGGATGCTGCTGGTGATGGAGGCAGTGGAGCTCTCTCTACGTCTTGTCAGCGAGTTTCGCGGAAGTCTCGGTTCACTTACGCATCACCACCAAGAGCGGAGTCACCGTCATCATCATCATCATCATCCTAAAAGATGATGGTTAATATCATGACATGGTATGGACACAGTTGTCAAGAGGCTACCTGAGGATCCGGCCCAGGAACGAGTTCCTGCTGGGCCTGGACAGCGGGGCGAGGCTCGGACCGACCCGCAGCGGCGGACGGCGAAGCAGGAGGCGATGCAACGGGAGCAGGCCGGTCAGACATAGTAACAAGCAAGACGATACGTCAAGAACAGAGTCGCAGAAGAGACGTTGGTTCGACGTAAATTACGCAGAGAGTTTGCAGAAGAGGGGATCCTGTGAGGGGCGATTCCACCGTCATCCGATGCCTCCCTCTCGCTCCCCTCTCGCACCGCTATCTTCATAGCCAAGATGAGTCTGTGGAGTCGCTAATGGGACTGTTGACTGTTATTGGAGTTGAGGCCGTGAATGGTTACATTATGCATCTCGCTAATTCATGGTAGCGCATTACGCATGTGGCTTACTGGTTTATGCAAGGAACAGGGATTGACGGGTTATCGGTGCCGGAGGGATCAATATTTTATGAATGTGCATTGAGAGATCATGTCTTTTTTCTGCTTTCTATCTCATTATACTAACCCAAAATCCAGCCGTCTCTTGTTCTAAGGGTGAGTATCAATGGCAACCACCTTGGCACCCTCCGTCTTGGTGTCATTCACAGGCTTTGCAAGAGCACCGCCTGTAGAGACATAGAGCACATCCCTGTCCCGTCTTCCACGCCCAAACGCCACTGCCGTGGACCCTGCAACCGTCATCTCGCCGACTCCTCCAACCACGATCTCCCACTTCCGGGTAGCGCCGTTCACAAAAACAACCGAGTTGTCAAAGTTGCTGGCGCCGTAAAGGTTACCCTTTGTATCTAACGCAAAGTCGTCGAGGAAGGTCAAACCACTGGACAGGTTGACGAAAACCTCGGGCTTGGCGCCCTTCACGGGGTAGCCCGCAGGGGTGATGGGGATGCGGTAGACAACCACCTCGTACGAGTTGTCAAAGTAGAGGTATCCGTCGTGAATCTGGATACCGTTGACTCCAATTGGGAGACCAGCGCCTTTGATAGGGGCCATCTGCGGGAAGACAAATGCTGATGTATCAAACTTGCCCGAGGCCAAGTCGAGACGGCCAACCAAGCCATTGGCCGAATCAGCCACAAGAACAGCATCGGATCTGTGGGGAATAGCCGCGACACCGTTGAGAAATCCGCTCTTGTCCAGGTTACTGATCTTCTTGGCCTTGATCTTGGAGCCATAATGAGAAGTCTGGAGCTCAATTGACCAGGCGCTGAAAGTACCAGGGACGGGAACGCCAACACCAGTGGAGTTGCTACCAACAAAGATAAACTTCTCAGTCCTCGAGCGAAAAGACGGAACCTCGGTGATGCCGTAGATGCTCTGAATGGCAGGAATTGACACGAGCTCCTCGAGGGAGTTTTCGTAGTCGGAAGGGTCCCGAATGGTGTAGATCTTGGCAGAGGGCCACATCTGAGTTGCCAGAAGATCCCCGTTGGGGCGTACAGCGATGTTCTCGAGCCATGTTCCAAGCGAGAGCTGGCCGAGAGTCTTTGCAGGCAACGACTTGGAAAGCGCCAGGGCTGGCAGGGCCAGAGTGGTGAAGAGGAGTGAGAACATGGTGACGAATTGGGGAGGTAAGAGGAAGATTGTGGGAAAGGTTGTTGCTGGAGAGGAGAGAAGGTCTACCATGACCGGCTATTCCTGAGATTTTATACGCAATAACTCTCTATTACAGTCCTCAAGTCAAGCTTTCTAAGCCAAGCCACCACTTGAGGATGTAACCGCAGCTAATGCAGCTACACGAGCTGTGGCATCACTCTTGGCAACGGGATAGGATCGACACCCGCATCTAATGCAGGTCGAATGAATTGACCAGGATGTAAGCTATTGCTCAATTAAAGATCCTCACTGAGAAACATCATTCTGATGCAAGTATTTGAGATAGGTAATAAGTCAAGCGTTGATAATGTGTTGGTAAGCTCAACGCCTGTTTAGTCATTTTCTGTGGGGTCGTCTGTCAGCGTTCTAGAACTGCTTGCAGGGCTGATGCGAAAAAGGTCCATGATTGATAAGGACCATGCCGTCTCCATCACGAGCTTCATGAGATTCCTAAGATGCATTGGTTTCTCCTTGGATGTGTAAGATTTGATGTCTACTAAACTTGATGAGTTTGGTACCTCGGATTACCGCCAAAAGACGACACCACTTCCGCTAAAGGCCACCATCATGTGTGTCACTTTTCGTCGCCTAACGCCTCTTGGTACTTCTTACGAAGGAAAAATGCGGCATCGAATCCATCTCCCTCCCCCTCTTCCATATGGTACTTAATGGTCCCCTCTACGGTAGTCTTGATAGTGTATTTGATCAAATCAAAGTCCAGATCGAACAGACATCGAACTGTCTTAGGTAATGTAGGTATTGAAAAAGTTAGAAGGGCTACGCATATTAAGGAATGAAGAAATTTATAAAGATGCACGTCGGTCAGTGAATGTTGGAGCTCACTTAGGTAGCCCTGGCCAACAGCAAACACCTCAGATATTCGCTGCCCCAAGCAATGGTTTGGTTTCTAAAGCCTATCAGTGCCAAACCACCATGAGATCTCAATGGAGAACACACAAAGATGATGTGTTAATAGCCAAATTTAAATTACCGACAAGGTTTTGCAAAGAATGTCGAAGTGACCTCCGCGTGCCCTCACGGAAGGGACAGGCGAGCGGCCGGCCCATGTCCGCAAGCTTGGCTTCCGATTTGGGGCATGTAGAGTCCCCAGGACCCCGCAACTCAAGAAGAAGCATCTGCAGCTCCTGGAGTTTGTCTCGGCTTTGAAGTAGCTATTGATGAATCCCAGTGAGCTCAAGCTTTGATCGGGAGATCATGTAGGGAGTAAAGGATGGGAGCAATGCACGGACTGTGCTCAAGCCGTCGGCGATGTCTTGATTTCGCCCTTGAAGGGATGTGAGGTAGTTGACTAGGCCCTTGCAGACCTCGATCCCCAGTGAGGCAATTCCCCCGGCAGTTCCCGCCACTGATAGAGGATCTGACATGGTGAAGCGGGTGAAAGGAGCATCAAGGTTTGTCCATGGACAAGATCGTCTAGAACAGTAGAGGTATTTCTAAAACTGTGACATGAATGACCACACGGCGAAGCTGGAACTGGAAATCGAGGAGAAGAAGAAAGCCCACGCGAAGGAGCTCCAAGCTGCCAATGAGCAGCTGCTCAGCGCCTTGCATGGCATCTCCCCTTTGCCGACCCCCCGGACATCTACGCTACCAACCGCGCTTGATCGTATTCAGACCGAGACACCAACAAGGGAAGCCTCCCCATTGAAACCCAACGCTCGCGGCGTCGATCGAATACTAGCCAGCCATAGCATGGAAGCACCGTGCTTGGCGATGACGGCCATTCTAAACCGAACCTTGAACTCGACCCTCGTATAAGCCAGACTCAAGGGCGAGAACCTGTTATTCACAGATCGTCCCGTCCACATCCCCAACAGCCAAGCCATTCGTCCACACATAAAAGACCTTCAAATACGTCCGCGGCGTTGACCCCCACCCAAAGCGTGCTCGACTCGCGGAACAGCCCCCCTCCTTGACGCCCGGCCGGTCGATCGACTTCCGCGAAGTCTTCCTAAATGTCCTGGATGCTGTCAAGCACATAAAACTTCTGCCGCAACCTCCTAATAAGATAACTATAGGTGGAAGCAACTGGCGTTGGGGCTCCGCAGTTGAGAGACATAGGGATAAGCTTTATGCAGAAGACTAGAAGAAAGCCAGACGACTAAACAGAAGGCACGGACAGAGATAGTGTCGATGATTTGGCTAGGTCAAATACCAGCTTTTCATTAGATCTGCAGAGCGTGCATCACCTTTTAACTATCCACCGACTACTTCAATGTTTATCCCCTTACTCATCTCGCAAAGCCTTTGAGATGGCCTTCATGCCTCCCTCAAGGCCCTCTCTCTTTGGCCAGCCGTACCCTAGTCGGAAGAAGTTATCCGGAAGCTCGAACCAGTGACCGGGGCCAACATAGGTCGCGTACTTGGTCAGCAGCCTATCGTAGAATGCAGCGAATCCACCTTCAGGCTCCTTCTTGATTCGGGGAAAGCAGACAACACCACCTGTGGGCTTGACCCATTCCAGAAGCTCCTCGCCCTCGATCCACGACTCAACCATCTGTAGACGAACCCTCATCTCATCTGTCGTGTCGGCCAGGATCTGCTGTCGCCGAGACAGAACTTGCGTGGCAATCCATTCATCGATGACGCTCCCGCTGATGCTGATCTGCTCCTTGGCTGCTAAGAAGGTCTCTTGGAGGTTCTTGTTGGTGCTGATGAGCCAACCGATCCGGACTCCAGGAATACCGAACGACTTGGACAAGGAGCTCACACTCAGAACGTGTTCGCCCAGAGAGGCAGCCACAGGAAGCTTCTCGCCAAAAGCGATATCACGATACGTCTCGTCCACTAGCAAAAGAATTCCCTTCTCCTTGGTGATGGCTACGAGCCGGTCGAGCGCTTCTCGAGACAGAGTAGAGCCAGTAGGGTTGTGCGGGCAGGTCACGGAGACAAGACGGGTGTTTGGCTTGATGGCAGCCTCTATATCGTCCACATTGGGCTGGAAGCCAGACTCAAAAGTGACATCGATGTACGAGATGTCGCAGCCGACGGCCTTGGGGGTCTCTATGTTGGTGGCGTAGTTGGGTCGAACAACGGCAAGATGGTCACGCCCCGAGGCATCCATGGTAGCCAACTGCGACGTGGTGATAATGAACAAGGCACCGGCGGCGCCTGAGGTGATGAGAACATCGTCCGTATTCACCCCGGCATCCTCAGCGATGAGCTTTCGGAGCTCAGTCTCGCCTCGATGTTCATTGTAGAGGAGGGTGAGGTTGGGGATCTTGAGGCCCAATGACTCGATGGTCTGGTCCGTGATGGAACTCTCTGAAAGGTTGAACTTGATCTTGTCGTACCCGTACTCCTCGGGCGACTCGATCTCGATGGGCATGCGCTTGTACTTCATGTTTGCGGCGATGATGGCCTTGATAGAGGTGGGGATGGAAGAGTGAGTCTGAGGTACTGATTTCACTACAAGAACACATGCTGGCTATGCGGTGTTATTTATCTCTTTTCGCCTCCGGGTTCGAGCTGTGCAATCCGACATCACAGGACCAGAGACGAAGAGGACGGTTACTCGCGGTAATGAACTCACCACCTATCGAGGTGGTGGGCGCCTCGACTTGCCCTCCCAGTTGGGAGTGAGTGGGGATGGACATGCGCGCTTCGAACTGCCCTCCCACGACCCGGTAAATGACCAATCGGTGTCGCTCCCAGAACGGAACCGATATAGCGTCAACATGTGGCATCTCCTGGACATGCAATGGGCATCATTGCGACATTTCCCACTTCTATCGTGTCTCATGACTTTGTGCTTCGGATGCTATTTAGGAGTAAAGTCTGCTTAAATATGACCCGTCCTCCCCTCCAAAGAAACTCAAAGGCCTATTCATTGATTACACAACTCCAGATAACCGTCCGATCACTTACATCTCTCATTCCATTCCTTGCTTTACGTCTCAAGCCATGCTAGCGGCAGACACTCTTTCTCTAGTAGATGCTACCATCGCGCAACTGACGCATGCCCTTGATGGCGGGTCCTTGACGAGTGTGGAACTCGTCACTCTTTACCTGCACCGCATCGCCCAATTTGACATGCGAGGCCCGTCTCTCAACTCGATCTGCATCTTGAACCCGAGAGCCCTACAAGAAGCTCAGGATTCTGATGATTACCGCGCCACTGCTGGTCACAAGGCTCGTCCTCTAGAGGGCATCCCATTCACCGTCAAGGATAGCTTCAAGGTCAAGGGCATGACAGTGGCTGCAGGATCTCCTGCTTTTGCTCATCTCATGGCCCCAGACGATGCAGCTATTGTTGAAAAGCTTCGAGAGGCAGGTGCCATAGTTCTAGGTCGCACAAACATGCCACCCATGGCCGATGGCGGTCCGCAGCGTGGTCTATACGGTAGATCTGAGAGCCCATATAGTACCATATATGGCACAACAGCCTACGCTTCTGGGTCCTCAAATGGCAGCGGCACTTCAACAACGGCCTCGCTCGCAGCCTTTGGCTTTGCCGGAGAGACGGTTTCTTCTGGGCGTTCCCCAGCTTCCAGTAACGCCCTGGTTGGCTACTCTCCATCGCGCGGCGTTATCCCTAATCGAGGGCAGTGGCCGCTATACCCAACATGCGATGTCATTGTGCCACATACGAGAACAGTCCCAGACTTGTTTGATGTGCTCAACATCATTGTATTCGATGATGACAAGGCCTCGACAGGAATCGATTTCTGGCGAAATCAGCCCTACGTCCCCATCCCCAAAACTTCTCTAGTCCGACCTCTCGACTTTCACCATCTCAAAGACCCTCATGCTCTTCGAGGGAAAAGGATTGGCGTGCCACAGCGGTTCCTTGGTAGGAGAGGAACAGATCATTCCAACATCTGCGCCGACCCCGTCTTGGAGTTGTTCGATCGAGCTTGCAGGGACCTACGGTCCTTGGGCGCGAGTCTCGTCGAGGTGGACTTTCCACTCGTCGAACAGTACACGAGACAGGACTTTGAAGGTCAAGGCACCAATGTACCTGGACTTCCAGTCGACTGGCCAAATATCGAACGATGCGAGATGATCGCCATGGCGTGGGACGATTTCCTTAGAGCCATCAACGACTCTGACATGCCAAATCTCACATATGCCGACCCGAACAACATCCATCCCCATATCGCCCCCTTGGATGATCCAGTGGCAATGTCCGAATCTGAGAATATTGTTCGATATCCCGATATGATCGAAACTGTCCGTACTCGGATCAACACGTTGGAGACCCTGCCTGGATGCGAGGAGGCCGTCAAAGCCCTTGAGAAGATGCGCAAGACCTTGTACGACGACTGGATGGAAGCCTGTGACCTGGATCTATTGGTCTTCCCGACTAACGGCGACGTCCCTTTTGCAAACGCCGATGAGAATCTAAACTCGATGCGTCACGCCCTCCAGGATGGTATCAAGTATGCCAATGGCACAAGGGCCCTGAAACATCTTGGTGTGCCCTGCATCACCGTCCCCATGGGGGAGATGAAGGATAAAGCGATGCCCGTGGGCATCACCTTGGCCACAAAGGCTTGGACAGACCAAGATCTGCTCCGGTTCGCATTTGCATACGAAAACGCCTTCGCACGGAGAACCCTACCGCCAAGGGCTCCAGAGCTCCCAACTGACCAGATCCCTCTAATGAAAAGGGCATTGACGACGCTGAAACCCAAACTGGCAATTGAGCAAATGATATCCAGGCCGATCGAGGATGACCACTCTGAGATACGATCCGTGTCAGTTCAAGGCACAGTCACCTTGGCGGATCCCGAGGTGCAAATCTCCTCGTTCATTCTCTTTGTTGACGGAAATGCTTCTGGGAGTGTGCCAGTTGAGGCCGGGGTTTGGTCATTGGACCTCGAGCTAAGGAGAAGCAAGATAAAGGATAAGTATCCAACCTTGGCCAAGGTCCCCAAGGACTATTTCATGTTGACATTCGTGGTCAAGGCTTCAAATGGCCGGTGCGCAGCAGAAATGGTTCTCGTTGACTAAATAGCAGGAATAAAGCATTGCAATCTTGATTCACGTAGGATCCAGTCTTGGTAGTGAATGCTGACCCATCAAATCAACAACACAGGTACTCCTGTCTGGAACGCCAGGTCCATGCCTTTTCTTTCCTGCTTCCGCTGCCATGTCCAACAGTTCCTCATGATCCTGAGTACTGTGCTACCATTTCCGAACCCTCCGCACTCATCCACAAAGTTGGAGAGAAGTGATTCTAGAAAGGGCTGATTCTTCGGCTCAGCCATGCATCCAATGACGCAGAGAGGCCACACAAGCCCTTGAAAAGAAATGGCTCGGGGCCATTCACGAAGCAAATCCACAGCCTTGTCGACATTCTTGCTGATTTCAGGTAGTGATTCCCACGGTCCAGACACGATGGTACTTGACAGAATGAGCGAGGCAAGTGCAAAGATGTGCGAAACCCATGCAGCCCAGGGGGCTTCGGTATTCTCCTATCAAGGTATCAATAGTTAGCCTTTGACAACCAGAAAGAGACCTGATGCATTTCGAAGCCCACCTCGATTATCGATTCCAGCTTCTCAACGCCGTCCTCTACCCGTCTTTCAATCTCCCGGCTCCTCGTTACCAGATCTGGTATACTCAATGTTCCCTGTTCCTTCATCTTGCTCTTCCACGCCTGCAGGTGTGCTAAGTCACCGATGGAGATCATGACCCAGTTGTAACACCCCATGAGATCAGCCATGTCAAGATTCGATGCTTCAAGCCACTGTCGGTAACCAATCCGCGGAACTCGACCCGTGGAGACGCACGACAGAATGTCGAACCATATCGCATGGACTATGAGAAAGTCAAAGCCGGGCTGTGGTTGAAACACGTCATAGGCGTATTCATCGCTATCATTGGCCGTATTTGTGCGATTGGTAGAAGTAGAATGTCGAAGCAGGACTTTTGGTGAAAGTGTATTCAGAAGAGTGGTGACGGCGTCAAGATGGGGGAGCCAATCGTATTCTGCACCATTGAATACCTAAAGGAGATTGAATGTGAGACATGAGCTATTCAGAGACACCTACTTCTACTGTCAGCCTATGTCTTACCTCGAAACTTATCAGCATGAGGCTGGAAGCTGCAAATTCCGCAAGCTGGGACTTGTCGTTAAGGAGAGCCTCTGTCTCGGTCCTCTGTGAAAGCTCAAAGAGTTCTCTAAGGGCCTTTGAGTGGTACTCGAAGGCCTCTTGATTGCGCAGGTAATCTTGCCGGCGAGAAATCTGGACTTTGTTTCGGTGGAGGGCCGAGAGCGCCAACGCAGCATGATACAAAGGACCACCATTACTCAGGTACGCAAGGAGCCAGCCTCTGTTACCTAGGCGGGAGCGGGGTTGGAAGTAAGGATATTGCCAGTAGAAGACATGATCCAAATAGTGCATGACCAGAGACGCTGACTCTGGCCGAAAGACACATGCAAAGGTTGACTGTGGACCAGTTGATGTGCTTCTTTCATCTTGGACTGGGTCATGGCTGTGCCCCGAACTCGGACTGACTAGATCCCCGCTGCAACCTTCCCCTAACTCATGAAAAGCATCCTCGGGAGCTTGTTCTGATGGTGAAGGTGGAGAAAGAACAACAACAGCTCGGGTTGGCGGTGTAGCCAGATTCTCGCTAGGCACTTGGGGAGGGTTTGTGCGAGCAGCGGAGTGTCTATCCCTCTCAGCTTGTCGATCGCGATTCTGGGACTTTCGGAGATTCCGAACGTGTTGTTTGACAGCCTTCTTGATGCGCGTGAGTTCCCGTGTCTCCGCAACCGCCCCATCCATCCACAAGGGCTTGGGACCGTAGCCGTGACATGGGATCTGTCGGTCCAGACACTCCCTGCAGGCTGGCGTTTTTGAGTCACACTTGCGGTGTCTGAGCTTGCAAGTCCAGCATCCAGATGGAAAAGGCCTCATTGTAAACGGTTGTTGTGACGAAGGGGATGGTGTTGGATGCAAAGATTAAACTAAGGGCGAGAGAGTAGAGACATGATGTTTGGAATACCCGGAATTTCATTATTCCTACTGGAGTAGCCAGAACCACGCCAACCATAAACAACCTGAGGTCGAGAGCCCGGTGATGCCTCCAAAAGAAGCCATCAGCTACAATAACAGAGATCATGATTCTTAGTACATGCGGGCATTAAAACCCAAAACCTAAATCCACCGTTACCTAGATATTTTCACCCACGACGTCTTCTGTTCCAGACCAAAAAAAATCTCCTGATCAAATCATGGGGCACACATGTTCAACCTGGCTTGTGTTGGCGCCTCGACTTTCCCTCCGAGTCGCGCTACGACTTTCCTTTCACAGATTCTAAACACTCCACTGGTACCTTGGACTGAGTTATCGCGGAAATCCTACAACCCATGAAGCCTCGAGGAAAACATTAAGATCCTGGTATTGATATAAATAATGCATACAGTACATCTTCCTGCAATAGACAAGATAGCTATCAACTTATTGCCTGCCATGGTTGACCAGAACCACATACGACACGCGCGAAGGAGTGGTTCGCCAACCTGTCCCCATTTAAGCAAATCAAGCACGAAAGCTAACAATAGAGGCCTCAGATGTTCCGACAGTTTTCAATTTCATCAAGGAACTTGCCGATTGTCAAGACGAACTCCATGTCATTACCACCACTGAGGAAAACCTCTCCGAGACGATTGCATTCGACCCCGACGAGGGCGAGACAGACGCTGCCCCAGACCCCGTAACGCCTTGTCGACCAGCCCGCTGTCTCCTAGCCTTTAACGATGTTGGTGAGCCTGTGGGTATGGCGCTGTACTTCTACAGTTACGTGACTTGGCACGCAGCACCGGGTATCTACTTGGAGGACCTCTACGTCCTGCCATCGGAGAGGAGAGTCGGTCATGGGGAACACTTGATGAACGCTCTTGTGGAAGAACTACGTGCCGTTGGGGGCGTGAGGATTGAATGGCGGGTGACGGAACGGAATGAGCCTGGCCTTCGCTTCTATGAGAAAATGGGAGCCAAGGTTATGGAGGGCTGGAAGGATTTGAAGCTTGAGCCAGCAGGGACAAACTAGGCTTTCAGCAGAGCTCTCATGATGTTATTTCGCTAGGTGCTCAGGACACAAGCATGGGCCTATGGGCCCGGCGGCCTTCTCTTACTTGAAATATCCACGTGCAGTACTAATCATAATTGGTCCAAGCCAGCCACTTTTTTCCCCCTCTCTTTTTGGTGAAGATGCATTACAGGGAAGGTCTTGGGCGAAAGGGCCAATTCCATGCTGTTTACGTATCGTTCACTTCCCGAATGATAATATAGTACATCAACTTTTAATCTTGCGAATGATGGTAAAACCAATGGCTTCAACTATTTAGCTTGGCTTGCTCACTTTGCGTTCCAGACCAGACGACCCTCAAACCAAGCCTCCTTGACCTCGGCCTCGAGTAACTCAGCAAGGTCCAGGCTCATGTCTACAACCACAAAGTCTGCCAGCTTTCCGGCTTCCAGTCTCCCTGTACAATCTTCAATTCTTGATGGGTTAACTGAGCCACAAGACCGTTCATTTTGGACTCCTCTTGTTATGGGATACGAAGCCTATTTGATACACTAGGGAACCCGGGGTATTGGTTATGAACAGTGTCACAAGGATTTCGAGGGTGACACTGTTTGTTATTTTCAACCTAGGAAGAAGAAGAAAAACCAAAAGCGCAGTGAGAAAGCACCTGTCTGTACTCAACGCCGCGGAGGTTGTGGCCACGTTAACTTTCGCCCATACCAGACCCGGGCGGACAAGTCAAGTGGATCTTCGTCCTCGCCGTTTTCAGTGGCCATCTTCCACTTCTGAATCAACTGCTCCCGTCTCCTGTCTCTTATGTTGGCGATGCCGCTAAAGTCATCAAGGCCACCCTTGGGCCAGTACCCCCGACCCCCGGCGTTGTAGATATCCTTCTTTCGCCTCTCGGCCAGACGAAGATCCTTCCCCGTCCAGTCGCGGCCGTGTCTTTTGAAGTAATCCCTACTCCCCGCGATGTTTGTGCATATTCCCTCCAATTGTTCCACCGAAAGATCAGCATAGTCCCACATAGTATATGCAAAAGTCGACTGCATCCTACTTAAAAAGACGGTGTAGGTGCGCTTGGAGTGATGAGCGAGCCACATTCGAAAGGAACATGAATCTATTGAGTCTTGTGGCCCATCAGACGCACAAACTTCCTCTTCAAGTTCCTTTGCTGTGTAGCTTGATACTGGAGGGCCTCTTCGCGTCACACTCCAGGTGTTGACTTGCACGTCACCTGCCTGTCTCGGGCACCATAGGAGTATTGAGATCAGATTGCAAGGAGGATCCGGCACTCTGGCGTTTGAGCGAACTATTTTCAGTTTTAACACCTTTAATCTTTCGTCGTACGTTTTGGAACGTGCGATGGAGCATAGAAAGGGGAGGCCTCGACAAAGCTGGAACGAGTCAGATGATCTTCTTCACAACTACAGGTAGCTCAATGAGCATAGCGCGAAAGTGTAAGCCTTACCAGCCGTTGAATCCTATCACATTGCTCAAAGGACTGATCCCACTCTATAGGTATCGCAGCCCACTCAACGTTGTGCGCAGCAATTTGGTCAAAGGCTATAGACACATTAGATCGGCGAGAGTAGGAGACAGGTCCTTCTTACCAAAGCTGACCTGCCTTTCCAAGTAGGTGTAGACAGTCAGTAACTGGTCGTTAACCCACTGAGAAGAGGCCCGACAAAAGTTTGAGATCTGGGCCGTAACTTCGCTTCTATGACGGCGAGGACGATGGCAGAATAAATTGCACATAATCTGATATCGAAAAAAAGCTCTGAACATCCGAAAAGTCTCATTGTCGGATAATGTTTTTGGGTGCGCCAACCCTACTTCATTGATAGCCGGGATGAGTTCATCAGCCATATCCTGGCTCATCCATTTCACAGCAGCTTGATTTTGACTGATGAAGGCGTATTCGGCCAAGGACAGACGAATAAGAGGCGGCGATGGATCAATGTTCTCGAGGCGGGCTATGAGTGGATTCACGGCGTTCTGGTCCATCACATCGATTTGCGTCGTTTCGAGAAGGATAAGAGAATAGGAGAGGATTCCATCTGGGACCTGTCGAGTGAGGATACGGCGAGCGATGGCGTGAAGATTGTCATAGAGGGCATCATGAAAGATCCGATGACTGAAAATTGGTGGACCAAGCTCTTGGATCGTATCCAAGTGTCCAAGAATCTCGGCGACGATATGAAGCGGCAGTCTCTGAAGTGGAGTCGTCATCGTGGTCAAGTCGTTAGGATCTCTCAATTGATGTTGGAGGAGGATAAATGAAGGTCAGACTGGCACAGGAGGAAGCAAAAGGAGGAATTGGAAGGATGTGTTAAGTTAGGGACTTGGCCAAGCCTTGGCATTAGGCAACCGACCAGGGATCACGGGCTTTGGTTTTTGTGGTTTGCTTTGCGTCTCGTTTAAGCACCAATGAAAAGCCTGTTGGCTCATGGGCCAACGCGAATAGCTGTAAGTCCATCACAATATCTTCACCATCAAGAACAGAATATTGATACAGTGATCATCTACTTCTGGCCGGTAGAGAAAGACTAGTGTTGAGGACTGATTAATTATCATTTAAGTGAATACAAAGCCAAAGCTGGCTAATCGCAGCTGACAGCTCATTCCGGTTGACTCTCCCTTCCATGTTTCATGATTCCTTGGGCGTCTCAGGTTGTTCATCCGTAATAATAAACCCAGGGTTCGGAACGCTTCTCTGCTCCGGCTTAAGAGCCGACTCAGGAAACAAAATACCCGCGTTGAACAAGTGCTTCTTCAGGTCCTCGGGCGTGATGTTTGGAGTCGAGATGACCCATTTGTCTTCCTTGACAATCTTTGTAAACGCGGTGCCGTAAGTCCGTATGAGGGCAGAATCGAGATTCGACTCATTGATAATGAGCGCTTTTGGGATTTCGTGTCTGAAAAGGACGTTAGGAGGCATTTTGAAAAAGCTGGATAGGATGGGTTTGACGATTAAAAGATTGTATAGTTCGGCTGGTTGGGCACGAGGTGTTGGGAACTTTGTAGAAATTCTAGCAAAGAACGCAGAAACTTATGGTCTTTTTACGTCGTGGGCCGGCTTGAATCAACGTCAAAGAGCGTAACAAAATCAGAGGAGGTTCATCACTGCTTGAAGGAGGAAATCAAAACGTCAAACACTCACAGTACACCAGAACCCACGGCAGCTGACTGAATCAGGTTTCTTCATGCCGACAGGTTGACAAACTGCCAATGTCACAGCCACTTGCCTGTTGACCGTGAAAGCAGAAAGACTCTATACGTGATCCAGCACTCCTAACTCTAGCAGGGTTGCTACGATGTCCTCCGGCGTTCCTTGGGGCGACATGACGACCACCACCTGATCTTCCTCAGCCAGGGTGTAGCCATCAGAGCCATAGAAATACTCCAGGGCTTCAATGAGAAGAAAGATATCCCCAATCATCTCATAGGGAATGAAATGGTAGTAGAAGGCTGGGAGCTCTTGGTTAGACATGGTGGGAGTGATCGTTCAGCAGGACAACTTGGCGTGTGGTTGTGGATGTGTGATGGGTGATTGTTGATGAAGTCTAGTAGTGGACGTGTTTTATAGCTATTGGGTGATCTGTCGTGGGTTTGCTTGTTTCGATAAAAAATCTAAGTTATGCTTTTAAGTGAAAAGCGTGAGCTTGACGCATACCAGAACTTTTATGAGTTTCTGCAGAAACAAAGCAGTAGGTTATGGGCGAACAATCTCTTTGAACCTTAATGGCGGACTCGGGTGGAAATTCTAACGAACAAAGAAAAATGCAACATGCTTTACAACTCTATTGTGGTTTAAATTCAGCCCTTTGAGTATATGTTCGCTCTGTTCTTATCGTGCCTACTGCTCGTTTGCGGTGAGAGTTCGCGTCACCATCTTCGACATGGACTGCTTTGCAGGTGGCGGCATCTTCAGGGAACATCGAGCTCGTCAATCTTTTGCTACAGCTGAGTGCCGAGGTGAATCACCAATCCCCAATGACTGCCCTTGGTGCTGCTGTTGATAATCGCCATATTTCCGTGGTCAGGAGATTGCTTGATGTAGGTGCAGACATCAACTAAATTGGTCGTCTCGGGCCCGCACCTTTCAGCGCCACCAGGAACCAAGATGCCAAACTGTTTGATATTTTGATTGCCCAAGGTGCTGACCCAGATCCGCCCAATTGTTATGTGAGCCCCTTAATGGTTGCTATCCATGAGGAATGTGTTCATGGTGCTTGACTCCTACTACAGGCGGGGGCTGATGTGAACAAGCCATGTATTAAACCGACCTCCTACGATCCCCCCAATATCTAGATTAGGACTGAGATCTAACCGCACCACTTCTGGCAACTGTCATGACAGATGATGCCGAGTTTGTCCAGATGCTCCTCGACGCTGGAGCCAGACTCGATGGTCAAACCTCTCGTTGCCTGGATTTGGCTGTCCGGGGCCACATAGTCCAGCTTCTACTCCAGTATGGAGCAAACCCCAACCAGATTTCGCTGGGCAGCAAGGCAGTCGCTCCTATCCATGCCGCCGTCATGGCCGAAGACTGGACTGTTGATACCGAAGTCTTGGCAACACTGATTGCGTTCGGGGCCAACGTTAATGGCAGCTCCGGCGAGGGATACCCGCTAGAGATAATGACCAACGCGATGAGCGATATGAGTCTTCGCCCGTCTGAAAGGTACGACTTTATTGAGGCTCGAGACCTTCTCTTGCAAGCCGGTGCTAATCCTAGGTTGTTCAACCACAAACACAGCAAGCTACAATATGCTGTCAAGAAAAGCAACATTGCCAAGGTCTACAGTCATACGATCGATCAATTATGGTTCTTAACATTGTGTTAAGAGACTACAGTCTTTGGAAGATAGAACATTCTCTCGTACGGAGATTAGAGCAATTAAATAATCCACAAAAGGCTTAACCTTTTATAATGATGCAATTAGGTATAGCTCTTCATCTGTGGGTAATAGAAGTTAGGAAAAAAAAGGCCGCTATATTAGCATCGGGTTATAATACTATGATATTTTAATAATCTATTCTTTATTATAGTTAAAGCCTGCCCCTTGATGGGTTAAGCCAGAAGACCGCCAAGGTCTACTCTTTCATTTCGAGCGGAGAAGATTTTAACGAGCCGGCAAACGAAGATGGCGGCGCAGCAGCTTCACGGTATGCTGCAATACATGGTCAATTCAGCATAGCTATGCTACTGATCGAGAAAGGAGCACACATCAACGCGCCAGGGGCGAAGATCCATGGCCGCACCGCTCTCCAGGGCGCTGCAGAAAACGGGATACTTGACATTCATTGCGCAAATCCTTCGATAATGGAAGATATCATGACATTTCTCTTTCTTGGATTACTTGATGGAATTGTGTATTACTTTGAACAAAATCTCGCCTGTTTCTCCTTATTATCCCGGTACCTCATCTCATTCCCTAGGAACTGTTATGCTACTATCTGTATGCGTGCTTCATCTATCCGTTGCGACCCGACAGCCCGGTGTAACACATATCATACATAGTGAATCATAGCACGAGAGGTTACAGGCATTTCATATTTACACTCCCAATGCAACATCCTACTATAATCAACTCTAGGTTGTCGAATGTCAACAGTTGGAGAGATGCAATGAGGTAGTCAAGTGACCAAGTCTGCGTATGTGTAAAAGCCGCAATGAGGCACCCAGCGAGTCTAGAAAATTGTCTCATCTCCATAGGTGCAGCATGATTGGGATTGTTTCACCTTTGGGGTGGCGGAAAGGGAAAGAGATACCGTGTCTGATACGTAACTGATCAGTTCCTCTCCAAGAGCTCTACGCGCGGGGAAAGAGATCTGTTGGCCCATACACTTGCCGGCGTTGGCTCTCGTCCAGCCTAGAACGCCAGGGCGCTTAGCCAGTAGGTTCAAGTGAAACATCAGGTGAAGCCCTCACAGCCTGATGTCTCGATCCACTTCCTCGGGATCAGAGCGGGCAGGTATCATTCAACTGGGGGGTTTTCCAACTCGCTGTAACCCTTTTGCATATATGTGACGTCTTTCTAGAGTTACATTGCTTTAGTGGTTGAAGGGCCCCTCGCATGTCTTCGTGTGAGAAGTTGTTGTTAAGATACTCCCAACGAAACAACTCGGTCGAAAGGCCCAAATCAGGCTCCGACAAACGCAGCGCCTCCGTGTACAAGTGCAGCCTAAACATGCACCATTCTTTCAGCTTGCACGTTCAGGACGCGCTACTAAGCGCCGCGACCCGATTCAAAAGAAAAGAAAAGAAAAGAAAAGAAAGACAAAAGATTAAATCTCTGATGTTCGCTCTTCTCAGATCCTTGGTCTTTCTCTCTTTCTCTTTTCCTTCATCCCTGTCCCATAACTTGCCGACCAGGCGATCTTGTAATGTCTTTCAACATGTATGGCGTTTATATCATAGTCTCAGTCTTGATTCTTATGTCTCAAGCGTTGGCATCAACAGTAGAGACGCACCTCACCACTGCTGGAACAAGCCTGTCAGCCATCCGGCAAGACCATCTTCCGCACCACAAGAACGCCCCCCTGAAGCCGAGAGGGGAAGCACGTCATAAGAGAGACGATGGCGACAATCTCATTGGATATTTCATCAAGGACGGCGAAAGCACGTCTCTCCCAAGCATCGCATTCCACATTCGAAGTCATTGCTAACAAAGATTTACAGTTCGTGATTACCGATGCCAAAACACCGATCTTTGGTTGGGAGACACGAGCGTTCCCGGGCGAAGGAGCACATATGCCCATTGCTCAGGCAGAAGTGCTATCCCTGGCGATTCACCACCCATTGGAACAACCTGCTCGGGAAATACTGTCTTCTGGGCGAACATGGATGGAAGGGCGCTAGCTGGTAGTAGCTCCCGATATTGGTATTGCGCCCTCTCTCAGCCGTTGCTCATCGCTTGCACGTACTTATGTATGAAACTAGTGGAAAGTACTCATGCATCACCGTGACTGTGTACGACTCTTACGACGGCGGCTCCGGATCAGGACCTCAGTACTGGATTGACTGCGAGGAGAACCTTCGGCCCCCGCGAAACATCAGAGAGTTTTACAGGACCATGCCAGAGCGTACATATACACCCCCTATCTTACTCCCATGTACCTTGTAAGCATGTGCTAACACTCTTGAGCGGCAGCTACTGCTGAAACATCCGCAGAATCGATGTCATCCACCACAGAGCCCAGCACCGCCGGTACAACCGATGGGCCATTCCCACCAAGCACTGCATCAGAAGTTGCGTCTTCAATTGCCACCAGAGGAGCGACGGCCGGAACAGAAACGCCCAAGCCAACGAGTGACAAGGGTTTAAGTGGTGGGGTCATCGCTGGCATCGCTCTAGGATCATTCTTTGGGGGTGTTCTCTTGACCAGCACTATCGCCGTCCTCCTCATGAGAAGGCAAGTCAGCATGGAAAGTCAGTCGGGAAACGGTATAGAGACGGTGGGCGGCTCTCAAATGGAACTGGTGGACTGTAGGGGGGAGAGGGTCTAAGTTCCAAGAGGAAACGGCAGTACGGTGGTACAGTGTGTGGCATTCTGATTCCATAAGGATGTAATGTGATAGACAGTTTTATGTAACTAAAACTGCTTCTTTACGTGCCCGCGAAGAGGAATGCAGCCAACTTGTGGCTCTGGATGATGGTTACCGCAACTCGCGACTTCAAGCAGTCGACGGGTGTTCTTCCCATCCAATCAGCAACCTCGGTTCCGTGGTCTAGTTGGTTATGGCATCTCGTTAACACCGAGAAGGTCCCCGGTTCGATCCCGGGCGGAACCACATTTTTTGCCCTCAGCACCAATGGTGGGCATGTCATGAAGATTTCTTTTTTGCCTGAGATTGAATGCGTACTACGATTTCTGTGACTTCCGTGTTTATGGTAATTATCCGAGTTAGTATTAATTATCCTACCGAGTGGGAATAAGTCCTGCTTCGTCATCATTATTTGGGTAGGTACTTTATAACCAACAAAGGCATCTTCTTGCATAACTATTAACTACCAGAATAGCTGTTCTAACTGTTTCCGCTACATACTTCAGCTTTGCCTGAGAAAGGAAGAGGCCACTCCTGTCTTGACTCCTATTTTGACTGCATAAGTATAAATAAACACGTGGCGATTTAAACGTCGATATCTTGATTTACACGATGGCATCGGCTTCGTACCCTGGAGCTGCACACATTCTTCATGAGATGTAGCTGGACGCTATCATTACCCCTGTCAGCCGCCACACCGACAGGATGTACTGAGAAGGTGGACTAAAAGGTATGAAGAAAATAGTCAAAAGCTACACAAACCTACAAAGTAAGAGGAAAACCCTTTTCATAATAAAGAGAATAAAAGAAAGGAAGAAAAAAAAATCGTACGATTTTCTCTGTATCATATTAAACCCAATTAACAGAAGGTCAAGGCGGCTGTCAGAAGCTTTCCATGGATGCCGCTACCTAACACTGCTACGGTCAACAATGGTATGTCACTGAAAAGTCTTGGCATGGCACACCTGAACATCGCGCGGGGAGGGCGCGTTCAGCTCATCATCAACCACTAGTACAAGTACAGCCTTCGACGATGTATCAAGCGCTCAACCTTTCACTTCCTCCTTTGTCACTATCGAGTTCTATCTTGCTGCTGATGTTGGGCCGGCAAAACTCCATGATCGCCCGCGTGATTCAAGGTTCCCCGCACTCTACTTGGCCCGTCTAATTAACTCCATGGGGAAATACTCGGGGTGTGGCTCGGGCTGCCATTCGGGCTAAACCCGAAAGATGACCAGGAGACAGGGTATTAAAGACTCACCTCTCATCGCTCCTTTGCTGACGTGACATTAAATCGACAGTCACCCAAACTTTGCTTGTTTGGCCCACCATGACCCGAACCATTGTTCAGCCAGTTCCAGAGAGTCAGGAGACTGATCGTGAGTGGGACTTTGTACTGGGGAGCTCATTCACTGACCCTTGAATGCAGCCATCGTGATCAATGGACCTTCGTTTGCCCTTAATGGAACCAACGTCTCGTACCGATTCCACGTCGATAGCGCCTCTGGTGATCTTGTACAGGATCACTTTGGTGACCATGTGACGGAAGATCCCAAGGCAGAACCTTCCGCCCTCCTCGGAGGATGGTCGCTGCAAGACCATCATCGACGCGAGTTTCCAGACCTCGGCCGAGGAGACTTCCGAACCCCGGCAGTCCGCATCAAGCAGGCCAAGGGATACACGGTATCAGACTTCAAGTATAGGTCTCACAGTGTTGTCAATGGCAAGCCTGCTCTGGAAGGCCTGCCCTGCACATTTGGTCAAGACGAGGAGGTGTCAACACTGGTGATCCATCTTTGGGATAGCTGCAGTTCAATTGCTGCAGATTTGTCCTACTCGATATTTCCAGAGTACGATGCCATTGTGCGAAGCGTCAAGATCACCAACAATAGCGATGAAGAGGTAACCGTCGAGAAGCTGGCAAGCATCAGCGTTGATCTGCCCCATCGGGAGTATGAAATGCTTCAGCTCAAGGGCGAGTGGACACGAGAGTGTAACAAGATCCGTCGAAAGGTCGATTACGGACTGCAAGGGTTTGTCAAGTACCTCTTAAATTGCGTATCCCGACTGCTAACACAAGTATAGCTTTGGGAGCAGGACCGGTTACTCATCGCACTTCAACAACCCCTTCCTTTCTCTGGTCGCATCCGAGACAACAGAATCGCACGGAGAAGCTTGGGGATTCTCTCTCATTTACACCGGATCTTTCGAAGTCGAGGTTGAGAAGAGCCCCCAGGGTATAACACGCGCCCTGGTTGGAATGAACCCCTGTCAACTTTCTTGGCCCCTCAAGCCTGGGGACTCGCTACAGTCTCCGGAGTGTGTCTCTGTCTTCTCCAACACAGGAATAGGTGGCATGTCGCGCAAGTTCCACCGCCTTTATCGCCAGCATCTCATCAAGAGCAAATTTGTCAACGAGCCTCGGCCTGCGCTTCTTAACAGCTGGGAGGGACTTTACTTCAACTTCGACGAGGACACCATCTACCGACTTGCCCAGGCATCCGCAGAGTTGGGTGTGAAGCTGTTCGTGCTGGACGACGGTTGGTTCGGAGACAAGTACCCCCGTGTCGATGACAAGGCTGGCCTGGGAGACTGGAAGGCGAATCCGAAAAGATTTCCCAATGGCCTCAAACCTCTAGCCGACAAGGTCAACAAGCTCCAGGCGGCAGGCTCCGAAGAGAATCTCAAGTTTGGTCTATGGTTTGAGCCCGAGATGATCAGCCGAAAGTCAGAGCTTTACGACGAACATCCTGACTGGGCCCTGAGTGCTGGCGACTACCCTCGAACAGAGGCTCGAAACCAGCTCGTTTTGAACGTGGCTCTTCCAGAGGTGCAGGAACACATCATAAACTCTGTGGCCAACATCCTCGAAAGTGTCCCTGTCAGCTACGTCAAGTGGGACAACAACCGAGCCATGCACGAAACCCCAACGCCCTCCAACCATCATGCCTACATACTGGGCATGTACCGTGTGTTTGAGACGTTGACTTCTAGGTTCCCAGATGTCCTTTGGGAGGGCTGCGCAGCCGGTGGTGGAAGATTCGATGCGGGCATCCTTCAATATTTCCCTCAAGTCTGGACATCTGATAACACAGATGGACTTGACCGAATTCACATGCAGTTTGGAACCTCATTGGTCTACCCAGCATCAACAATGGGGGCCCATGTCTCGGTTGTCCCTAACGAAGTCACTGGACGTACAACTCCAATTCGATTCAGAGCTCATGTGGCTATGATGGGAGGGTCGTTCGGTCTGGAGCTCAACCCAGATACCATCCCCGAGGAGGAGAGGACGCAAATACCAGAGCTGATCGCCCTTGCTGAAAAGATTAACCCCATAATTATTCGAGGAGACATGTGGAGGTTGAACCTCCCAGAGACGTCCAACCATCCAGCTGCACTCTTCATCTCTGAGGACGGTAGTCAGGCTGTCTTGTTTGCGTTCCAGATCCGAGCCGCGACAGTGCATAACTACTCCTTCATCCGATTGCAGGGACTTGATCCCTCAGCGAAGTATAAGCTCGACGGCGAGGGTACCTTCTCGGGAGCGACGTTGATGAACGGTGGCATTCAGTATCGGTTCAAGTCAGACTACGAGAGCAAGGTGGTGCTGATAGAGAGGGTATAGATGGAAGACTATGTGCTCTATGCGGTGGGCGTAGGTGGGCTGAGGGGTTTGGAGCAGACCGGAACGAGAAGGTTTTCATCTCTGGGTCAAAAGGAGATGCTGCATTGGACTTGGTATGGGAATATGCATACAGAGAGAGTGCAGAGAGAGTGGATGACCGATTTTCCTCTTCAGTCTAGGCGAGTTGGGTTCATCCAAAAAGTAAATCAGTCCCCGAATCCAACAATCCATCAAGAAGCGCCGAATCTTCCCACGTTGAGGATGCGGTTGGTGTGCTCATGTCCAACAGACCAAAGTCATCACCAGCAATCCAACTCAATGGATCAACCGACTCATCTTCCTGCACGATAAATTCCTCCGCAGCCGTCTCATCTCCTGCCTCCTCTCGGCTTTGGGGTTGCTCAAACTGCACATCAATCCAGGCTGATGGATCTGGGGCTGGCAAGAGCCCTTCGGAGTACTCTACAAGCTTGGGGAGGAGATCGGATTGCCGGCCTCGAACTGTTGTTAGTGCTCCTACAACAGCGCATAGCAAATCCCGCGGTCCTACTTCGAATGATGAATTGGTCAAGCTGGGGAAGCGGGCGCTGTCAGCCAAGCTGATGCCCATATCGTACAGTTTTTGTTCCTGTGTCGACTGTTAGCCAGAGTGTAGAAAGCCTTGCGGATTTTGCTTACCATTCCAATTCCATGGCAGTTCTTCGAGTCGGTTCCCGCAGAAAGCAAAGCCGGAAGTATCATCTTGCCAGCATCAAACGGCAGACCGACAGGAAGCAACAGCCCGAACTCGGATGCCGAAGAAGGCTTGTTACCAAAGGCTAGACGCCACATAGATACTCGGAGCCACTGCTGCGTGACGAGTGTATCAAACCGCTGGCTCTCAATGACTGATTGGTCTGGCTGGACCGCGCAGAGCTTGTTGTGGATAGATGGCACCATTTGCAAATCCTTGGGTTGGTGGAGATCGTTCTCAGGCTGCCATTTGTATAGAGAAGAGGGCAATGATTCGAATAGGCGAACATGGTTGAGGAAGTCGTGCATCACGACGGGGCATTCCGAGTCGATTACTTGAGGTTTTGTGATGGAGCTTCGCAGCATGACTGATCTCCGATGTTGAAGGGCGAATGTCCTGCGCATTGTGAGCCATAATATCGAGTTGAAGACATGGGAAATACCTTTCCGTGACAAACAGGAGCCAGAAAACACGTCGCCTCTTTTCCCGCTCAGATAGAGAGAGGTCGTGATAGCCTGCTTCGCTGGTGATATCAAGCGACTGGGCGAGGGTGATACTCTGGTTGAGATAGAACCAAGCATGTCGAGCGCTGTTGCGATTCCCGTAACTTGCAAATAAAAAGAATGAAGCAAGTAGAGAATCGAGGCTGGTATCATCGATGATGTTCGCATACCGAAGTGTGTTCTCAGCCATTGCGAGTAGCGATTCCCCAGTAACATGGGCTTCAGGCGGAGTATTCCCCTCTAGCCCGCGCACATAGTCATCGTCTGCCTTGTCCAAGCCCAGTTGCATTCTTGTCGCGGCGCAGAGAGCGACGATCAACGCGAATCGTGCTGGTGGCAATTGTTCCAGCCGAGTCGCGTCTGACAGAAGCTCATCGCCATCGACGACAGGCATAATAGGAAACATGCGCTTGAGAAACAGCTGTATGTGAGCAACAAGCGACATGGAGAACTGCTTGTTCGATGTAGAAGCGGTGTCCGAAATCGGACCATCCAAGGAGCAGGTTTCCTTGCTGCCCACCTCCATCACAGCCTCGGGGCTCTGTGATGGCGTTGACAGCTGTGACTGCTCAACCTGTCGCTCACCGCCGCCGTCATGTCTCCAGACGACTCGAAGCGATTGCGGAGAAGCAACCCGAGGGATGCTTTGCCCCAAAGCAAGGCCGCGTTGTCTAAGCTGTGACTGTCGCCGGCCTTGACCCTCCTTCGGCCCTCTCCGTCGAATGTGATGCCGATACTCACAGCGCAGATCTCCGAGACGGCAGTTCTTGCATGGTAGGCCGCGGTCGCACTTGACCTTGCGGAACCGACAGTTGTCGCATACTTGACGAGGTCGTTCAGTCATTGTTGCCGTATGTGAGGTGAGGCGAGGTGAGGGGAGGGAAGATTTGTTGGATCGAATCATGTCGGCCCGGACAGGGATACTTCCGGGACCCGGAAAAATCTGGAGATCCTTGCTTGGGAGTGTCATGTGTGCCATCTGTGGTTCGGTTGGTTCCAGCTCGAGTTAAACCACATGGGGAAATGTTCGGCCACACCGAGTTCCCCAGATTGGACTACTCCCCATGGGGAAGATGAGCTTAAAAGTTTCTCTACAATCAGTGATCATATAAGGTGCTGGTGATCGCTAGGATTGGCGAGGTTCATCAAGCTTCGCAGAGTTTCGATCAACCTTGTCCCTGGACATTGATCATCTCCCGACCATGTCTAAAAGCATATCGGACGTCATGCACAAGGAGACTCTCGACGTATCGGTGCCTTCTTCGGAACCCTCCTGAACGGCGTCCCCTTTGCTCTTCAGTGGTTCTGGCCCTGCATCTTGATCCCTGTCATATTCTGTGCCCCAGACACGCCTTGGCATCCTGTCCGCGTCGGGCGTCACGAAGACGCGCTCAACTCCCTAGCTCGCCTTCGACACAACGACTCGGAGAAAGAGCTCCGCGACGCCCTCGGTCTCATCATCTACACCAACGATCTCGAGCACCAGCTCTCAGTCGGAACTTCATCCTGGGACTGCTTCAAGGGGTTTGAGCGTCGACGAAGAGAGATTGCCTGCATGGTGTTTACTCTTGTTGATTGGTGTTCTAAACACAAAGACGGGAAACGATAACGTCGCCACGACTCAGGCTGTGCTGGCATTTGCCTGGACATTCGTCTTCAAACTCTCTTGTGGTCAACTTGGCTAGGCCATTCCCGCCGAGATTGGATCTACGCGACTAAGGCGAAAGACAATCTGCCTGGCTCGCAATGTATACTCTGTCGCTGGTGTCGTCGCCGGTGTCCTGCAGCCGTACTTTATGAACCCAACTCAGTGGAATCTAAAGGGATATACCGGGTTTGTCTGGGGCGGCACTTTTGTCTTGTTAGTCTGGGCTTACTTCCGCCTCCCCGAGACCAAGAATCGCACCTTTGAGGAGTTGGATCTGATGTTTGCCAAGGGTGTGCCGGCTCGCAAGTTCAGCACCTACAACATTGAGGCGTTACATGAAGCTGGGACTGCAGCTGAGAAAGTGCAGTCTCATGCTTAGGAGATTGGGCCGAAGCTGAGGTGTCAGAAGACGTAGTCGTCGGGAGAGCATTCTCTGGCTCCCCTCTCTCAGGCGATGTGTTGGGTTGGATAGTTAGGTAGCGTAGCCACTTATATGGGCGCTCGTTCAATCTTAGGACGAACCAAGGGACCATTCGTCCATATCCTATATAGAACTTTGCCAATGTGTCCGTGGTTATAGTTGAAGCACGGCCCTTGATGGGTTAACTGGGCTAGAAGATCGCGGACTATTTGCACCCCAACGCACCACCAAACTCCCTATCCCAATGTCAACAACTCAACCTCAGGCTTTGCGCCACTGAAAGCACAATAGCTAATCTTCCCAGACCCAACCCTCTCCGAAATCCCATCTTTGTCCCTCCTCAACAACAAAACGTTGCATACATCAAATAGGCGCACACCCCCAAATCTGCCCTCATCCCACCAAGGATCTCCATTTTCATTTGCCCTGTCGTCGCTCGGAATTGAATCCTCGTTCGGCATCGGAGGGATTTTTCTATTAGGAGACCACTCCTCTCTGAGTATCATTTCTTGCATCATCTGAGGATCTCCGCCCCAATACAAGTCCCAGCCAATTGGCGGCGGCGCAATGTGAGGTAAATTGTCACGAGAAATGGCGACAATAAAGTAACCCTCTGGACTCTCTTGCTCAATGCTTTGCGCAAAATTCAAGTCTAATTCTTGGTGAAGAACGTTGAGACTCAAAAGTCCGGCCCGGTATCCCTGATGGTAGACGATATGCTGCCATGGTCGTCGCTCATTCGCCGAGCGGTCCTCGTCGTTGAGGCCGATCTGAAGGAAGTTGTCACTGATGGGAGTTTGAACGGGCCCCAAGTCTCTCATGTCGCAAAACCGTGCAGGTACTATGCGAGCCTCGAGATGTAGCTTGCCATCCGCAGACGGAAGATCAATGATAGGCTGACCAGGGAGAGAGATTGGATAGTTCAACTTGACTCCGGGATATGCCTCATGAACGAAAATATGCTGATTTCGAACTTCGTCCTTCTCAAAAACCCAGCCTCGCTCTTGATAATCGAGATGGAAATAGTCGCTGGGGTGAGGCTCTCGCAAGATGGTCCCAACTTGACGCAATCGACGAGCGAATTCCTCAATCTCATCTTTAGTTCTCTCCTCGAGCGTAAACTTCTCCATGGACTCTTCAAATGTTGACTCATACAGCCATCGCACCATGGAAGCTGGTGGAAAGCCAATAGCGTTGTGCCAACCTCTGCCGCGGTATGAGACCTGTCCTTGCCAGGCAGCCCAGGTCCAACTTGGGAACAAGGGAGTACCATCGTTCGATACGCGTCTTTTGAGTGGTTCTTTTGGTTGCCACAGAAGAGACTGGGTGAATGCAAACTCTGGCAAGCCGTACCAAAACTTGGTGTTGGTTCCGCGCCTGATCAGGTCGGCGATACCTACAAATGCGTTGACAGCATCTGACTGCCACGTCATGTTACGCGTCGTGTAAACATTGACACTCTGAATGTACGTGTCCCAGAGAGTGAAGCCATCAACCATAGGTGCATCTAGGGACTCATCGCTCGGAATAATCTTGTGCTTGTACAGAACCGCCTCCGCAATGGAAGCTTGAACTGGTGTGAGCTCCTCCCCCACCATGATTGTGATGCCGTCATCTGTCTCGAAACCTTTGTTGGTATGCCTCGACTGCGTACGATCACACCATACGCGAATCCAGATATCTTGAAGGCGAGGGACCTTGGAGCTTAGCTGAGATGCGTTATTCAGCGGCATGGGCTTGTAATCGGGGTCCAGGACTGCGATCGTGTCTTCAAATGCAGCACCATGTGGGCATACAAAGCACATTTGAGACGCCGTAAAGAAGACGGCCTTCTGAGAAAGAGCCCTTTCTTGGAATGTCCATGCTCTCGAGTTCCAAAGGCCATCTTCAATCTCTGAATGTCGTAGTCGGCCATCATACAACGCGACTCCGAGTGGCATTCCCTGGATCTTCTCTATAATTTGAGCCCGAGAGCGAGGCACACCGACTCCCGGAAGTCCGTCTGTGGGGTTGGAGTTTGTTGAAGCCATGATTGTAACTGATGCATTTCCGTAGATAGTTCCCATCTTGGATATGATTTGTGCCTTGTCTTGATCATCGTCCTGGGTAATGCAGAGGGCGTCGATCCAGATATACCGGAGGCCAACCTCTCGCGTTACCCTCATTGCGTCCAAGATGGTTTGTGGTAGGTTGTATGTAGCATCCGTTAAGGCGCCTGGAGTTTCCAAGCCCACCTTGGTGTCTGTTGTGTACTGCGTTTGACTTCCCTTTCCCCACACGTATGAGAGGCAAGCGTATTCGCAGGGCATTTCCACTTCTCGGATACAGTTGTCGGCTGTGTCGACAAGTCTCAGGCTTCCCATCAAGGGAGGGACGAGTTTTTCTTGGCCCTCTCCTTTCATACCGTGAGTCTCGTCGCAAGTGTGTAGCCAATTCTTCAGTCGTGGCATATCGGCAACATACTGTTCAACGACAAGTCCCTGGAGTGGTCGTGGTGGGTCATCCTGTTCAGTCATTTTATGCAAAATGAACCTGGGATTTTCCCTTCGAGTTTCATCAAGAATCTCAACCTCTAGACGGAGCGCATATGAAGGACCGTCGTCGAGAACATTGAGGTGAAAGCTCATCGATTCGAGCTCCTCTTCAGGCACACCCTCCATCAACTTGTCATTGGTGATCTTTCGACGCATCAGTCGGCAGAAAGCGCATGATGTTTCCTCCTTCAGAATCTTTGAAAGTCCGAGTAATAAGATGCTGGTTCGTCCTGGCTGTTGGTTCCCAGGGAGACCACGCTTTGATAGCAAGACCTTGAAATCGATGTGTCGACACATGTCGCAAAGATAATTTTGGTCGTCCTCTGGAAATACTGGAGGGTCAGGGATGAACCACTCTTCATTGATGCCCTCTGCATCCGAAAATAGCCCCCATCGTCGCACGTATTGATGGTGTTTGTACTTGTTGAACTGAGCCACGTCGGAAGTGTTGGGCTCGGTCTCTGATTTGTCTTCTTCCTCGTCGTGATGGATCCAAATGCTGATCTGGTTTAGTTGCTCATCTGTCATGCCATCAACATCCCTCTTGTCACTCTTGATGGCATCATCCAGCTGATCCAAATTTCTCTTGCCATGGTTCCGTCGGATCTCCCCCCAGTCTCGTATCATCGCCTCCACTTCAGCGCTGTGACCCGAATGGCCGCCATCACGATCCCTGAAAGCCTTCTCAAAAACTGTGATGGTTTGATGATTGTTGATGTTCTTGGTGACCAGGTTTCGGATTGGTGGCGCCATGTTGACACATGCGGATAGGTGCTAGAGGTAGCGACCTGCCTCTGGCGTTCCCTGTGGCTCGAGAAGTCGGGACGGCAGAAGTCACAAAGACAAAGATAGCGGGCATACCATGCACAACGTATTGGGCGTTTCTCCCTCGGCGACTCGCGGGACGAAGGAAGGTAACATGAATGGAATAAATGCCTCAGCTTTAAAAGCCCCGCTTACGGTGTTTTACTAGCTATCCCTGTCATCATTACTCGTTTCACGTCAGTGAGATGTAAATGGGGGCCGTAAGCAACTGAGACGCCAAGGAAATAGGCAACAGAATTATTATTAACTGGCTCCCGGTTATGATAGAACAAACTGGACGGGAAAAAGCTATTCGTGCACGTCACAATATGATATCAGTCTAGGCCTTTTCAGCAACCTCAGCCTCATCACCACCCATGACACCATCACCAGCCTGATTCTTCCTGTTCCTGATAGCTTCAACTTCTTTGTGTAGACGCGACTCACCCTTTCGAGTCTGCCAGGGGCGAGGACCATCCTTACTAAACATGATCTCGATTTCTTCAATAGTCTTGCCGCAGGTTTCGGGGTAGAGGAGGAAGAACCACCCGGCGGCACCCACGCAGAGGACACCAAAGACTATGAAGATGCGCCACTTGATGTTGATGAACGCTGGTGGGAGGAACATGTTTAAGGCGAAGTTAAAGAGCCAGTTACCCAGAGCAGCAATACCCATGCCGGTTGCTCGGGTTCCCAGTGACCAGACTTCTGCAGCGTAGATCCAGCACACGGGTGCAAGAGTGAGGGCGTAAACAACAATGAGGAAATAGGAGAAGACAATGACAGCGTTGGCTGGGGAGCCTGAGCTGACCTTGAAGATGATGTTGTGGTTCGGAGGGTCACCGACACCTTCTGGGACAGAGATGTAGTGTGTAGCCATAGTACCTCCAACAACAAAGTGGCAGAGGCCCATTCCCAAGGCTCCGTAAATAAGCAGTGTGCGACGACCGAAATTGTCGACGAAAGGCGTAATCAAGCCGGTAAAGACGATGAAGATGGCATATTGGATTCCAGACGTGATCATAGCGACGTTGCCGGTCAAACCTGCCATATGAGCGATATACGTAAGATAGTCTAAGACATGTGTCAGTAAGTCCATGGTGTTTTCGAGTCAATATGATCATCCCAGGCACTTTGGAGCCTTGAGGCCGATCATGGTCCGGAAAGATGGTGGGGCCGGGAGGGGCCGACGAAGGCACTGTGAATCCTCCCTCCAACAAGAAGACCAAGGGAAGGCCTGTGGACTTACAAACAATCGTATTTGCTCCCGCAAGCTGCTGCCATGCCTGAACGGAAAACCCAGCGAGAGTTCGTTTCCACATGCCTCGGAGGACGAACTTGCGCCAGCCCGGAGCAGCTTCCCGTTCAGCTTGCATTGTGGTGACAATCTCTTCCCACTCGGCGATAACAAGAGGATCATTGGTATCTCCCTTGGCGTGAATCCGAGCTAAGGTGTTAACAGCCTCTTTCTCTTGGCCAACCTTGGCAAGCCAGCGAGGTGAGCGGGGAAGAAACGGGAGACCCGCCATAAGCAACACGGCAGGGATGAACTGCATTGCCCAGGCGGCACGGAACGAGGCGGGGCCTTCAATGAAGGTGCATCCGTAACCAAGGAAGTACATGATTAGGATGCCAAACTCGACGGCTAGCTGTTGGATGATGATGATGGAACCACGACTCTCCGCTTTGGCAATCTCGGCAAGATACACGGGGACTTGGGATGACGTGATGCCGACAGTGAAGCCATTAAGCACACGACCAGCGATAAGCATACCGCTACTGTTTGTGGAAACCTGAACAGCAGTGCCAATAAGCCAGAAGAAGGTTGCAAAGAAGATGGAATCACGACGACCGAGTTTATCAGAGATGACACCGCAGAGGGCAGAACCGACGACGGAACCGGCCGACATGCCCGAGCCTATAGCTCCTTGAAGGGCACCGGCCGGATTATGGAAATATTCGATGTATTGCTTGCTCACGACGATTGCAGAGATGGACGAGATATCAAAGCCGAAGCTAAGCATGACGCATTAGTGGCAGCGACAGCAGTCCAGCACCAACAGGCCGACATACAGCATACCGCCACACGTGGCGATAATGGCAATGAAGTGAACATTGTAGATTTTAGGGAAAGACGCAAAATAGTCTTTGGTCATGGCGATGATCTGTAGCTGATTGATCTTGGCATACGAGCGCAGGGTCCAAGACGATGCCCAGACACGAGGCAGTGAAGATGGCTTCGTCTTATACAGAACCATATACCTTGTGCAAAGAAGCTCAAACCTACCCCGCGTAGGTTCCTTGTTTACAAAGGTCCCACGCAGAGTCCACCTTCTGATCTCCCGAGGGCACATCCACTCAAAGGCTGGGGAAGATCCGGGGTTAGGTTTGGGTGTGGCCGCTCTATAGCCGCTCCAACCAGGACCTGGTTCTGTCGACATGTTTTACGTTGCAGGATCGTCTCTACTGCTACACAAAATGCGTGACAATTGGTGGGACGTTGTCTAATGTTACCTCTACTCGGGCCTTTTCAAGGGATGGTGTGGAGGCATCCATGGTTTGTCTGGGGTGGCCAATGGCAGTTGGACCGTCGTTCCTGTGGTTTCCTCGTGACTATAAAACCAGCAGGAGTCTAGTTCGCGTGATGAACGTGTTCTTAAGAGAGGATGATGATACCGCAGGAGCTGTAGGGAACGCTTCCACCCTTCAACGCAGCGATTGGGTCGCATGAAAGAGCCGACGCCACGAGCTCTGATCGATCAGTGCACCTCTTCAGAGGTTGAAAACATGCCACTAGTCTCTTGTATAGTACATGTCAGTTATTATGAGGATACTGTGAGGTGAGAAAACCCCGTGACCTTGCTGGAGAAGATGCGAAAGCTGCTGGAAGCCATCTATTCGTAGGATCCGGGCCCTTGCAAGGACAATCCAGCAACCTCGGTCTTCTGGCTTAACCCATCAAGGGGCAGGCTTCAGCTATAATAAAGAACAGATTGTCAAAACATCATAGAATCATGACCCTTCCAGCAACCTCTTCGATTATATCTTTCAAGACACCTTAGTAGCCACATCTTAAGATTTACCTAGCCACTTTCGAGCCGGGCTTCAGGGGGTAGATTGGGTCATCTCATTCTTTTTTGGTAATTGCCTATATGCGCAGGTCTCTCTGGACATGACGGTTGATCAAAAGCATGACACGAATGATTGACGTCAGGTAATATATTTATACATATTCCTCTTCTAAGTGTGTCATTCCTTTTGGTATCAGCTTTGATAGTGTCATGAGATGAAGTCATAATCTATAGCAATAGAAAACACAATTGTCAACATGGGTCAGCATCACAGCTGATATGACCACAGCGAGTCAGCAAACTTCACGATGTGCAAATTCAGTCAAGGGGCAGTTCGCATTGGTTCAACTCATATTGGTAAGGACAGTAAAATATTAATCAAAGGAAATAGTGTCCGGTGTCTCCACGATAAGAATCTCCGTTTTCCATCACCCATTCAGGGCCCAAACCCGGCATCCCCAGCGCGAGGAACTCTGCTTGGAGTCGACTGCCTGGGGCCTTGTTGGCCAGATGGAGTGGATGCACGGTGCAAGTCTTGATTTAGCCATGCAGAGCTGTTGGGCTGATGCTGTTCCTGCGGGCCAATTCCGGCTTGGAAGATTTGACTCTGAGATGATCCGGGAAACTGGGAGGCCCCTGGTGGCTGGCTGAACGGCTGCCCTTGGGCATGTGCCTGAGTGGGTTCATCCCGGAATGGCTGAGGAGACTGTTGTGACTGCATGTCTGGCGCATGAAAGCCTTGCTGCCGCTGGAATGAATAGCCCTGTTGCTGCTGGTAGGGTTGATACTGGCCTTGCGGAGGGTACTGTGGTTGCTGGAATATCTGGTTAGGACTTCCATACCGTGGAACGCTTCCTTGTTGCTGGAACCCTTGTTG
Source organism: Ascodesmis sphaerospora (assembly GCA_027569015.1). Lineage (NCBI taxonomy): Eukaryota > Fungi > Ascomycota > Pezizomycetes > Pezizales > Ascodesmidaceae > Ascodesmis > Ascodesmis sphaerospora. The sequence continues at coordinate 238,982 of JAPPUR010000028.1, read as the reverse complement.
GCCTTTGAATAGTCGAGCCTGGGAAGCGCGCAGGAAATCCGCTTTGTCGCCACCCACAACCTTGTCGTTTTCGTCCAGCCAGATTGCCCGGAGCTTGCCTTCCTTTGCCCGTCTTGCAGCGTTGGAACCATATAGATCGGTCATGTATTTTGTGAACTCGAGATATGCATTGCGGACAGTGTTGAAATGCTCGACGGTCAGCTTAACGATGGCGTCCGGCTCGAGGATGGTCTTGTGGCTGTTCCCCTGGGCTTCAAATTCGGCTAGGGCAAGGGCCGTCTGGCATGCATTACGGATCTGACGGCCGTTCCACCGGGCGTGCGAGTGATGCACAAAATGATCTGAGGCGAAGCTGCCGATGCCGAACTTGTCGATCTCAATCCGTCGTCCCTGCCGAGCAAACCGTTCCTCAATCATGTCCATGTTGATCTTGAAAACCTCTAGTGTCTTGTCTTGGTTTAGTTCCGGATAGAAAAGGCTGATATGGATCCGTGAGGTAAAAGCTTCGTCAAAGTCTCCGACCCGGTTCGTTGTTAGGAAGAGGATACCCGCATAGTACTCTAGAACCCGGAGAAATACTGGCAAATATTAGATCTGCGATGCCACAGGCTCCTTTTAACTTACCTGCCACGAGCCCATTTCGCTTGAAGTCCTCTTTTGTTCTCTCTGCGAGGAAGACATCTGCCTCATCGAGTAGCAGGATGCAACCCCATCTATTGGCTAGGGCAAAGTTGGTTTCCAGCGCCTTCTCTACTTCCTTTGCTGTAGTCCCCAAATCACCTGTCATTCATTAGCAATTATTCATCCAAATACGCGATGCTGGCTACTTACCACAAGTAATCTGGAAGAGTGGTTTCTTGAATAATTCCGCAACTCCCTCTGTGGAGACGAGGTTAGTCGGTATAAACGATTACATATTAACAAGCGGCTAGCTCTCACCCGCCGTCGAGGTCTTCCCTACACCAGGAGCTCCGTGGAGCAGTAGAATCAAGCCTTTCCCTAGCAGTCTCTGTTAGTTTAAAGCTTTGAAACAGGTAACTCCCTCTACCTTTTCCCCTCACAATGTCAATTTGTTCCGTCTGGGCACCCTTGGATTCCTTGTCTCTGAAGTGCTGAGCAATAAGAGACACGATCATGGGCTTATGTCCCTCCGGTAGGACGAGGCGATCAAACGCAGTGATTTCGCTTGGCTCCTTCTTTTTGTCCATCTCCTTTGCGTCAGTAGTGGATGAAGCATTGTCACTGACCGCTTCGCTCCTCGACTGAATATCTGTGAGATATGCAAGATCCAATTTGGCTGTTTTGTTAGCCATTTACCATGTTCTAGATCAATACCTTGAAGGAAAACTCACCCCATTTGCGACTTCTGAGTATGAAGCCATACACGCGATGTGACATGATGAGTAATTCTTCATCGGAGACTGCTAGGGAGTTGCCGGGTCCAGTACCCTGCAGTTCCTTTAACATACGGGGAACCAATGCGATTGAAGGGGCCTCTGGGGCCCCCTTGTCGGGGAGGAGCCTTTCGATATACTCCCCCGTCTGCTTTCGGTCGACATGGCTGTCGTTGTATACCCTGTCATCCTTGCAGCAGGTGGGACAGGATATGCTCGGGTTTTCATCTTCTTCATCCAGAAAGTCGCTTCCAGTCAAGAGCTCAAGTTCTGGTTTCTCAAAAAGTGCCCGGGTTCCTTCTTCAACGGAGAAAGCGGTTTCAAAATCAACGACAACCTGACTCTCAACCTCCTCTCGAGCCTCGAGGGTTGGTCCAGAGTAGTACATGTGCCTGACTGCGGCAACCTCGAGGAACATTGCACCGCGTCGCACAAGCTTTTGACGAAAGCGCTGGGCCTCGGGGTATTCTTCCAAGCTCCTCCACTCCACGTCGCTGAAGTCGGCTCTGGAAAGAGGATGGTAGCGCAGGGGATATACCGTGAGGGACCGAACTGGCTTCTCACCCTCAAAGCGTTTGAAGCCAAAAATATTCAACACAGGGCCAAGATGTTGGCCATTGAAGTCAATATGGACGCAGAAAACGCTGACATCTGCCTTGGCCTCTTTCTTGTTGTTGCCGGGCAGGTCGTATGAGGGCTGGTAGTCCACGTTACTACGGTGTTTCGCCGTCGTGACGTGGAGAACTCTGTATACTTGTTTGCCATCGTTGCGGATAACTTCGGTTCCTGGCCGGAACAAGTTCCACAGGTCCGAGAAGAAGACGGTCTCATGGCCGCTCTGAGAAAGATAGTTCCGTTTTGGGGAGAGGTCCTCGTCAAGAAACGTAACAAGACATTTCAAATGGTCTAGCGCCGTCTCTGATCTTGTTATGTCGTTGGGATCATCCTCTTGTTCCTTTTCATCCTCCTCATCCTGATTATTAGGGTGCTCGTTCTTGATCTGTTCACCTGTTTCGTTGTTCACGTCACTACCCTCGGCCTTTGACGCTTTCGGCTCGGAGGGATCCAGCATCTCCTTTTCTTCTCCTGGTCCTTCCAGGGACCTTCCCACTGAATTTTTGCTGAACTTTTTCTCAAGTGTGGCGCACCATTCCCGCAGCGCCTGTTCGCAGTACGCCAGCGCCTTGAAGGGTCTCAGGAAGACAATTGGTCTTCCATCTTGTGCCATAACTCGCGACCCCTCAAGCCCGAGGATCTTGTCAAGGATGGTCAAAAGTGTACTCGAGTGCACACGGATCCTCTCTGGTAGTTGTGCCTGCCCTGGTGTCGTGGAGTCCGCCTTGCGCACAGTGACCTTCTGGAGCTTGCGAGAGCGTCGACGGAGATATCCAAACCCCCTCGAACCTTGGCTGAGTTCGTCTTCGATGATAGGATCCCCAATGAGAATGTCAACGACACGTGCACGACTCTCTGGGACTCCCGCCAGGACCTTGAAAGCGAACCATTCTACCCGATTGAGCATGGGCTCAGCGCACCGGCGAACAGTTTTACAAGTTAGAGCAGGATGAGCTTCATCCTGCTTCCCATCTTCCTCCATTTTCCCATCTTCATCCTTTCCATCCTCATCCTGTCCGCTGCCCTGAGTCTCTGTGCTGGGTGCTTCTTGTTGCTGTCGCTCCGCCTCCGCCTCCTTCAGCCTCCTTCGCCTCCTCAAATCCGTTTCTTCGGCCAGATAGAGTCGGTCCATCTCCCATTCGAAGTTCTTTCGAAGGCGGTCGCGGCGGTTACCGAAGTCGATAGCGCAATCGTATTCGTCAACTTTACCCCCATTTCCCAAGGCTTTGTCGTCTGCGCATTGATGATGGGGATCAAAGGGATCTGGCCGGTTGTACTCGGTCTCGATTTGCCAATGATAGCTCCATGGCCCTGGAGGGAATCCGAACTCGTACAGCTTCTCCCGTGAGCGTGGTTCCATAGTGAAATGCTGGGTGCTGTCGAGATTCGCTTGCCACTCCTTGCGATGCCTGTATAAACACTTTTCCATGCGACGATACTGCTCCATTTCATCGGAGAGCGGAGGCGGTACAGGAGGCGGTTCAGCCCGTTTCTCTAGCTCGAGAATCTTCATCTTCAATATCTGAAGTTCGTCGGTGAGCTGAGAAGGTTGAGCTGCCGCTTGCTGGTCAGAGACCACACTGGTCTCAAGTGCTGTACTCGAGGTTCCGGCCATTTCTGGATCTGCGACCTCCGCTTCCATGGCCATGACTGGAATTCTGGTTTCGAAAAAGGGTACTGGTTTGAGTTTAGGCAAAAGTAAAGGCGGAGATCGCGGAGTAGAATCCCGTCGAGGTTGAAACGCTGGGAATAGCGGCGTCGGGACAATGCCAATGGAACAAGAGTTTTCCACGATCATTAAACGCGTACACACACTTGCCTTCACGTCAGAGGAGAGCGGGGTAATCCTCGTTGTGCCATGAGAGATATTCCTTGGCCCTCAGCCTGCTTGAGCTGACCCGCTTAGCTGCTGCCTTCATTGGCCCCCAAGCCGATGTGTGTGTGGTACAACAATCAGATTGCATATTCGGTTGGGCTGCTGCCTGTCCCTCAAGACCTAACCGAGCCTGATTTTTGTCACCTTTGATCCTCGCACACATTTGGTCTCAGGTTGTCACCCAAGGCAGCCAGCTTCCATCCTTGAGAATAGGATCTTCAAGCTTCTTCGACAAGGCATCATGGATTTCTCGAACTCCCCCATTCCAAAGCCAGGTGCTCAACCCCCCACGGTTGATTTCATCGATCACCAACTTCCAAGTCATCACCCAATGTTCCACAACCCCCCAGTCCGTTATGATGGGGTCTCTGGTCAGTACATCCCAGCCAGTCAAGAGCTGGTGCCACAGCCAACGAGCGAGCATAATCACGCAGAGGCGCATTCTTCAATACTGGAGCCAAGCAAACACGCCGTAAACTTGTTTCCTCCAAGGCCAGAATGGACCGATACCAAGGCGATGGAGTTCTGGAACCGTATGTTCCCGGAAGCTCTGGACAGACTCAGGTCTACAACCGAAGAGCCTAAAGGCCGGGCCAAAACGGAATACAGCATTCGGGATGTGGACGACTGGGATGCCATTTATGATAAACTCGAAAGGGCGAGGGCCAAGTATCAAAATGAGGGAGGGACCGTAGGGTTACTACGCAAAGTGCGACGAAAGGCCGCCGACCGCGTTGTCCCCGTCGCTGAGACCACCAGAAACGTCTCAAAGGCTGCGCCGGATAGCATTTTCTCAACCCCTGTCTTAGGAGCAGTACAGATTCTCTTGGATGTACGTGGAGGATAATCCAAGCTACCTCTGTTGTAAATAGCTGACAATTCTATCTGCGCCTAGGCTGCCCAGGTTGCCGCGACGATACGGAGCAAGGCTCTCGCTGGCTTTGATGGCCTTATCCCCATCTTTTCTGACGTCGAACTATTTCTTGGAACTTTTCCTAGAGATGCAGGGCTGCGGAACGCCTCGTTAGAGCTAACTGTTGCGACATTGCTGGCAATCGAACGTGTCATCGGCTTTTTTATCCGCAATGAAGGTATGGGTTTGATGACTTATCCCAGGCCCTAAACGGATCTAATACAAATATAGTTCTTAGGGGTATGAAAGCTCTCGCGATGGGGTCTCACTATGAAAGTGACCTCTTGCAGAGCCTTGGAGATATCGACCAGAAAAGTAGGAACCTCATGGAGGAAGCCGCCAAGTCGCACATCTTCGAATTCCATATATGTACGCGTGATCCAATCAGACCTATTGACAATGGACTTACTAACTACTTGCAAGACTCGCGAGAGACGCGCAGGATCGGACAGCGGATGCTCCGTGAGCAGGAGAGACTGGCCACCAGTATGAATGCTATTCAGCAGTTGCTCGCCGGCCACATCTTCGAGAGAGACCGTGAGTCAGCTTGTTCCAACAATTAAAGCTGTTCTAAACGTTCAATTGTAGGGCAACTCGCCATTGAAAGGGAGAGGCATAGGCGTAAGTTCAGTACCAGATTTACTCTTGACGTGTTATTAACCACATGGCACACAGAAGAGATGGAAGCTTCCAGACAAGAGGTCGTATGCCTTCGAATCGAGAACGGCAGACTGCGCGGCACAGCGCTTCTTCCACAAGGGAACATCATACTCCCGCCTCAGCACTTGGATCAAAATATGCTTCGACAGATCATCGACGCCCAAGACATCGATATGGCTGATATTGCTTTTGCCATCGACAAAACACACGAGTTTCCGGCGCGTGAAAGAACCCTGGTGGAGCAGATCATACACACCAGGCAGTTTCGAGACTGGGTCATGTCGCCCTTCTCGTCGAAGCTTCTGGTGCACTGGGATGGATGTCTTCCAAAGACTATCGCTGATATTTCACCATTGACACTGTTCTGTGTCTCGATGGCGCAGATGCTGCGGGTAAATCCCCGGTTTCTCACAACACTGTGGGTTTGCGGTAGACACACTGACCCAGCTGAGAGCTCTACGGGCGGTTATGCCATGGTTGCGAGCCTAGTTGACCAGCTACTCCGCCAACACTTTTTCGATGTATCCTCACTTTTCATCAATGGGGACGTGGATTTCGACAGTATACAGTCCGGAGATGGGCCACTGGATGAGCTCGTGAAGATACTGGAACTGCTGGTCCAACAACTTCCCGAAACTGTCACCTTGGTTTGCCTTATTGACGGCATCACTCTCTTTGAGCGCGATCAGTTGGGTGCCCTACCCGCTTTTGCCTGTCTTATGAGGTTGGTCGGTGATCCAACCTTGCAAGCTGCGGTCAAGATTCTCTTTACGAGCACCCCAGGGTGCGACGTTGTCAGGTCAGCATTTGAGGACGAGGATTTGATCTTAAATGTGAACGGACTGCCGCGATTAACGTGGGCGCCCAGTGAAGAGCGTGTGGCACGAGAGTTCAGTAGTTACGTCGAGGAAGACTGAGATAGGGAGTTCTAGTTTTAGCGGAGTCACTCTACAGCAGTTTAACCTAGATCAGCGAAACTTCAGTGTTAGAAAGAGAAATTGATCGGGCATACTTGTGTAGTGTGAGTATAATACTCTAGGTATATGTACATTCAAAGTGTATGGTTAAGCTGCACAATATCACACCACGAAAGCATATGAAGATGACAATAAGCTTAGACACATCCGAGACATCGCGCCCCCCGGATCTATAGTAGACAAATGCCCACCTGCAGAGCAATATGCGGTGTTGGAGGTCAAGAGTAGTGCAATGTTAGTGGCCCACATATGTTCATAAATGTGATCTTTGTTATCATGGCTGATGGCTTCTTCTGGAATGGCCGCCAAGTTCACAAAATAAAGGGTTATCCTTCTACACTCAGGAAATTCGGTAACTCATCAGTTTGAGGCCAGGAGGATCGCAGTGAAGTGTCTGATCTAGGCTTACTATCACCATCCAGGTCTGACGTCATGAGGCGCTGAAATGTCTTGGAAAATTAGTTCACGTGGCAATGTGGCATATATGACACCAGACTCTTTGAGAGCAGAGGCTGTTTCTTCAAGTACAAAGTGTGCGAAGCGACAAAATGGACCATTGCCAAGGTGGCGATGACTACGTCCTGGGTCGAGATATCTCCGACTCAATCAGGTACGGCGACTCATCCTGGCCGAAGCAATACCGGGAAAAACTAATTCTACACAGGCTTGATGCCCAACACCTGTTGTGGAAGCTTCACAACAGGTACACGTTGCATCCCGCGATCCCTAAGTCTGACCATATGAAAATAGCCGAAGTCGGGACTGGCACAGGGTACGTACATTCAGAAGTCGCGGAATTCCAGCTGAGATGGAGGACTTCTTAGTATTTGGCTGTTTGACTTGGCGCAAGACCTCCCTGACACGGTCTGTCTCCACGGATACGACATCTCTCCCCGCCAATTTCCCTCTGAGAAGCTATGGACCTCCAACATCAAGCTCAGCCTGATGGATTCTCTCCGTGACCCACCCGAAGCCCTCCACGGGAAGTACGATGTCGTGCACCTGCGCATGTGGGCAAGTAACCTTAGAACTAGGGATGCGAAGCTTTTGATCCGCAGCGCCTACAAGTTACTGAGTAAGTTCGCAGCAACTTGATCATGACTTAGGGGGAAAGGCTAATCAATGCAAACTTTTAGAAGCTGGGGGATATCTCCAATGGGAGGAGGCAAATCTGCTGCATCAAGATGTGCGAAGTTTGGCAGGAAAAGACTTTGAGGCCCAAGTCAACAAGCTTTTCGTATCTGCAGGCCTTGACTACAGGTACTTTACTCTCAGCGGCATTTGGTCGAAATACAGGCCACTGACCTTCCACGTAGCTGGGTCACCCACCTCTCCTCTTCTCTATCCTCCAGTGGTATGACCATTGTTGAGCACAAAGAGCACCCTTTCGCACCCGGGCTGATTCAGATTGGTACTAATACATACCTGATGGCTCTGAAGGAGATTCTTGCTGGTATAAAGCGGACTGGCTCTTGCACAGACTACACTCTGTTTCAGAGCTGCGAGAAGGGGCTGGACAAACTCATTACCTCACGGACTGACGGCTTGGTATACAACTGGGGCCCTGTTTCGCTGCTGGCACAGAAACCCTACGCTGCCAGAATGTGACTTGTTCCAGCTGAGAAACTGGGACTAAGACTCTGGACAGGGAGCTTACTGAATCGGGTGACAAGTTGGAAACCATAGCACCATTGGTGGCGGACAAAAAGTAGATGGCGATTTCCATACTCGAATATAGTGAAGTATGCCCTCTTTTACCAATCCGGCCTTTATTATAGATGTAGCCTGGGCAGGCATCCGCGAGATATCTCATCACCCCAAGGTTTATATTGATGGAAAGCTCTATGGTCTATAGTATACTCTATCTATCCCAGGAGGTCTCCCAGAAGCCCTTTCGCGAGGGCTGTGACGGACTGAACCACAGGGTACAGGGGAAAACGAGGGTTGTAGACCTAATACCTTGTTAGTGTGTTGAAATCAGAAAGAATCGAGGCACTTACAGATTGGCAGACGCCGTTGAATTGTCCTCTCGAAGCCTTGAGCAGAGAAAGCTCATTACCGGGAACGCCAAGCTTGACCAACTCGCCTGACTGAGAGACCTTGTTCCAACCAGGTCCAGCAGAGGGGTTCTTGATCCAGGCAACAAACCACTTGTGGATAGAATCAGCCAAAGCCTGCTGAGCGGCGGTGACGCCCTGTAGAGAATCGAAGCACTCGTTTCCGCCATGAAAGAAGGGGACTTCGGTTCCATGTGTAGGCGCAGTGTTGGGGGGGCCGACGACGTTGTCGTAAGCACCAAAGAAACGGTAGACCCAGGTGTCCTGTCTCTTGCTTCGAACATCGAGGAAGTAGTCGACAGGGCAGTTGAAGCGAGCATCGCCATACTGAGCACCGCTGCGAAGGGATTCGCTCGCATAATCGGAGGCCTTGTAGGCGTTGAGAAGCAGGTTGTCGGGAATATGAGCACTGTCAGCGTCAAAGGTGTTGATCCAAGAGCTAAAGTTGCCGTTCTCAGCGCCGTAAACAAGGCTGAAGATAGTTCCCTCTCCGTTGGAAGTGCCAGTCAACAGGGGAACCTGCGAAGCATAGCGTCCAGCCGAGAAGCGCTTGGCGTAGTTGGAGTGTCGAGTGATATCATCGATGACGGGAGTGAACCACGTGTTGAAGGTCGAGTTGAAGTTGGCAGTCTGGAAGTCGTAGACGTTGACGTCACGAAGACACTCGAGTTGGCCATTGCCCTTGGGGCAACCGACCTCTTCGGCAACAGCATCGAGGGCCTGGTTGACGGGAGCATAAGCAGGTCCCGAGACGGCATTGGCGCTCATCTCGACAGCACCCTTGAGGAAGGTGTTGGGGTGGTTCCAGAGGTAGTGGTCGACTTGGACGGCGCCGGAGGAATGACCACCAAAGACGATGTGGTCAGGGTTACCACCGAAGGCTTTGTAATGTCAGCCAAAGTATTCATCCAGGCGAGCGCATGACCTTACCGCGGATGTTGTTGCGAATCCAGTCCAGGGCCTTTTCCACATCCAAGATGCTGAAGTTCTGCGACTCATCGGGGTTGGTCTTCTTCAGCTCCGCAGAGTTAGGCGAAGCAAAGATGCTCTCGCGGGTGTTGAAGTTGACATAGACGACGCCATTGCGAGCAAAGTTCGTGCCTTGGATCTGGGGGTTGCTGTTGGAGCCAGTGACCATGGCACCACCATACATATACACGAAGACCTATTGGATCCATCAGCTTAGACGTGACAGGTTGTTTTCTACAGTCGGTACTTACAGGCAGATTCGTGCCCTTGGACGGCGCCCAGATGTTGAGGTTCAGGCAGTCCTCATTCTGTTGGGTAAAGTGGTCGTTGGAGATGGCCTGGGGGCACGTCGGACCGTACGAGAGAGCCTTGAAAGTGGACTTGGAGTTGGGGAGACCCTGAGGCGCACGCCATCTAATCAATCGTCAGCATGCATGATAGACAGGTGAGGGTGGCGTCGAGCATCAGGATACTCTAGACTTACCGGTTGTCTCCACCAGTGGTGGCAGCGAAGGGGATACCCAGGAAGACCGAGTTACAGTACTCGTCTTGGAACCCCTTAATCGTGCCCTGCGGAATAACAGCGCTGGGCACCTGCGGGCGGACAGGAGGGCAAGCAGCGGCCGCTGTTCCAGAAACGAAGCACGAGGCAGCCAGAGCTAGACCTGTAGCGGTCGTGATCACGTTGACGAGTCCCATCATGATGCACTGGTCGCTGATGGCTGAAACCTGAGATGCAGAAAGGGACAAGATCGACTCCTCCTTCACATGGAATGTTTTTTTTTCTCAGCAGCAAGCAGGCTCAGACTTTTTAATAATGGAAACTCCCCCTATGAAAGGGCAATATGCCCGAAGAGCGGGCGGTGCGGGAGACTCTAACTGAATGCAGATGTCGAGGGTTCCAGAAAGTGGAGAGAACCATGAACGGCCGGGATGTTCCTCGGTAGAGCTAGAGGACAATATTACCCGCCTCGCTGCACGGAAGATTCAGCTCAGGCAATCATGGTACGCTTTGACGTTTGGTAGCCGGAGATAATCGACAAGTTGAGGCATGGGTCATGACTCTGCCAGGTAAAGAACCCAGCCACTCTAGTGGGATAGCTTCCTAAAAAGGCAGTGTCAAGAGCCCCTGCGTCACTAGTTTGAATGGCAAGACTTCGGGAACACGTCGGGACGGCCGGATGAGCTGGAATATCACCCTGACGGTTTGTGTGGGAAGAATCCATTTCATGGATTATTTCCACGGCTGCTTACAGCCGGGAATACTTCTTGGCTCCGATACCTTGACTCTTTGCTGAGCTATCAAGCCCCTGCTCTAGCGAGGTGCTGAACGAAATCTTGGTCATCAAAGCGCCAGATGTTATCTCTCCCTGAGGCGAGGGATTTTCCTCAAGATACCGTTCTATTTCGCCATCAAGTACCTCTACCCCGAGTCATTCCCAGCTTTACCAATAATGTGAGTACCTTGACTCGATGTCAAAGTGATCGACAGACAAATCCCCAAAATGGGAAGACCAAGGACCGATAAAAACTAGAGGGTGGACCATCACGCAGCATCACCACATTTTAGAGTTCAGGACCCTGGAGGCGTTCATCAGAAGTCTGGCCGTTCCTGGATTTCAGCATCTTTTGCAGAAAATATCCATGGCTTACCTCGGAATACTGCGGTGGATGGACGCTTGGGGACATAAGCAGCAGCTATGGCCATAATACCGTCTTTATTACAATCGTACCATTGCCTGAGTCTCGCCTCCATTAGCTCACAGCGTGGAGCCGAGCCAAGATGGACCGAAACTACGCCGTCCATTCACGTAATAACTCGGCTGCATAAACACACACAGCTGACGGCCTTCCCTAAACACCGAGAACTTGGTCAGCTAATGCACGATCCCTGTACCTCTCGGTCGACGGCATGGAAGGTCAGGGGCCCATGGCTAAAACACAGGCAAGACGGAAAACGGCGACTGACCTGCAGATCGAAGGAATAAGACCCGGGACCCCCTCCACACGGCCTCGCCGCGTGTTGGTTCACTTGCACATCTTGAGTCGCAATGGCAGAGGGTCTCGGTCAAGTGGTATGTGCAGTTTGTTCCCCGTCGCTGATCCCTAGGGTATTGATCGTCTTCGCTAGATATCGTGGTATATCTGCACCGTGGTGGCCTGCCTCTTCCTGGCCGCCCGGTTGTGGATCCGGTTCCGAAAGTTTGGGTCACTGGCGATCGACGACGGACTCATTATACTGGCGACATGCTGTCTCATCGGGGACTTGGTTATACAGCAGCATATGTGGAATCTGGGCATGGCTGAGATTCCAAAGGCGAGCAGGGAGAACTTTATACAGATTATGAAGGTATTCACTATCCCTTTGGAAGGATTTTTGGCAATGGCATCTGACTCGTCGTGAAGATGATTGTCCCTGGATCGATCCTTTACGTGTCTTCGCTATGGGCCATCAAGATCGCCCTCGTGCTCTTCTACAAGCGACTCGCCGCGCCGGGAACGAAACTACAGATTATTTACAATGTCGCGCTCGGCCTCTTGGTCGTGTTCTGGACCGTCATCTTCTTTCACATCATCTTTCAGTGCTTCCCGCACGACAAGAGATGGTCGCAAGACCCCGACTGTACGCGCAATACATCTTCGTGGCCACGACGTGATGCTGACGACTTATAGATCAGTGCGATCCTCACAACGCCGAGATCAACTACTGGTTGACGATCATCCGTAAGTTCAATCACTTGTAGCACGTGTCGCGCCAGCGTACTAACATTTCCCTAGTGAATATCGGCACTGATGTTGCCAGTGAGTATCCAAGTTCTAGCAGCCACCATCTCCATCTAACACCCTCTAGTCATCAGTCTGCCCATTTCCATGGTCCTTCAGCTTCAAATGAAGATGAAGCAGAAGCTCGGCGTTGCAGCCATCTTTGCGCTCGGCTTCTTTGTCGTGATCGCAAGCAGTGCGTCCACATCTTTGAACCTCCTATCGCAAGACCTAATGAGTATAGTTATTCGAGCCTACTATTCGAAACGCAACGAGACCATGTTAACGTGCACTGTCTCCATGATTGAGACCGCTGTCGCAATCATCGCCACATGCCTTCCACGTATGTCCTATCTTCAGAGTTGCCGCCAGTGCAGCTAATACTAACTTTGACGTAGCACTTCGCACTCTCTTCCTCGGACACATGTCCTCCGCCGGAACCGGCTCCAACTACGGTCATTACGAACTCTCATCAGCGGGCGCAAACCGCAGTAGACGAACACAACAAAGCCGCATCACGACCAATGTCGTGGGGGGAACGAGTAACCGAGACAACGACTCGCAGGATGAGCTGGTCAAGGAAACGACGGGTCGAGCGATCGATAGGACAGACAAGGCAGGAATTACGGTCAACACGACCATACAGATGCATCATGGAAGGGGTGAAAATAGGACATCGCGGGCAGAGCCTGGAGATTTCGCCTAGACAGTTGAAGATTGGCTCTTGTAATGTTTAATGGCACTGAATCGCAATGTTTTGTTTGCGAATCAGATATTGTGGAGTTCACTGAGACATCAGGGATGGCAAGCCCTCGTTACTCACTCAACAGCTTGTGGTTGGGGGCACCGCTACAATCACAACAAACGTGGCGGAGGGCAAAGAAGGCCAACCTTGAGTGGTGTAAGTTACTTGGCGTGATATGATGCCTGCATTGATCTCGCCCAAGAACACGATGAGATTGATCACACGTCCACAATTAACGCCCCATCGTCAGGTGGTCGCAGCATGGCGACCCCCTCTCTCTCTCTCGAGTTTGAGGTTGATGAATGAGGATTATAATGTCTAAGTACGTATGTCGGTATCTCTTACAGCCCCATATGTATCGATTTGCTGGGGCGCTCCAAATTTGAGGCCCCTTGTCCGCAAATGCGGCGAGACGATGCTCGTACAAGAAACAGCGTGGTCCCTCAGTTGTGGACCAGATACAATTTCCACAAGATAGGCAGCGCCTGGCTCAGACTTCTTATTGGATTTTCAGCATCAAGCTAAGCCATTCGCGGCTAAAAAAAGCCACTCCGACTTGACCTGCAATACCATGTTATCATTCAGTAGCGAAATCGCCTCCAGGCTCAGATAGTGCACTAGTAGTCCGAGGTACCGCATTAGGCATACAATCTTCGATTAATGAACTCCGCATTTGTGGACGGCCTGGTGCAGTGCAGTCCTCAACCGCAACTGTGATGGATATGGTCCACATACGGGACCAAAGACCTTGAATGAACCTCGTTGTCAACATCCGACAACACACAAGCAGCCATATATAAGAAGGCATCTCCCCCTCAGCTTTAACACCTCATTATCATTACCATCCAAGGTCCCAATCAGCAGCACCCATGATGCCACAGACACTTCCTGGCCCATATCGTTCCCCACCAATACCTTCTTCACAACAAAGTTTCGACAGTGAGACAATCTTTGAAATCACACCCGTTGAGCAACCCTCAATGAGAAGCGCGCAAACACGCAAATCAGCCTCACCCTCTCGGGCCAGGACGCCGCCAAGGCCTACGGGATCAGCAACCTCTGTCCAAAATCCGGCGTACTCCGCGCCCTCTTCACGGTGCTCGGAAGACGAATGGGATGAAGATTCGTCAGGTCATAGCAATGACAGCGATTCCGATTATCAACATGATGTCCAAGGCTACACTCTTCCGCTGGAACACGAATACCAGCAACTCAGGCCGGAGTTACTACGGCTGTCACAGACTGAGCTGGAAGAATGGGCTTCTCGTGTTTACTACGACGCACCACCTCGGACACGATCGAGAATGGCAAACAGGCAGCCAGAGCCTCTATGGCTCGAGGAAGACGAAGATTCTAGCGACACGGAATTGGTCGTGCTCTCTCGCATGCATCGCACAAGAAGATACTTCCACTTGGACTGCCCATTCCATGCTCTCGATCCCGTGAAATACGAGCAGTGTCTCGTTCAAGACGACTGGCAGTCCATCGAAGGATTAATCGACCACATTTCACGCAACCACATGAAGCCGTTCTACTGCGCGAGATGCTCTGGAGTTTTTCCTACTGCAATTGATCGTGACAACCACATCTTGGATAAGCAATGCGAGTTGCTGGAACACAGACCCATTGATGGGATCGACCATTATCAGAAAGCTAAACTGTGGAGACGAGATAGGTGGTACCTCGACGAGAGAAAGCGTTGGCAACGCATCTGGAATACCGTCTTCCCTACCAAACCACCCCGTTCGCCGTATGTCGACCAAGGCCTCGGACTGGAGGTTGCCATGGCTCGAGATTTTTGGGGCATTCACGGGTGGCGATGCGTTTCAAAGTTGCTCATGAGTCCGGATTGGCCCAACAACTCCAATGGTGATGATGAAAGAGCACTGAATGCACTATGCGACTTGGCTCTACAGGATTTGATAAACGACATCATCGGGGGGCATTCGTCTGCCGCTACTTCCTAAACTATTACAAGCTTGCCAAGGACAGATTTTGCGCAGTTGTCCAAGTTTTGGGTGTCATTATTTTGCAGGTTAGGATCCAACATGGTGTTGCTGTTCTGCATGTTGGCATCTGACATTGACACTGTCGGCGGGGATGGGTTCTGAGTTGCAGTGGCAGAGCAGGAGAACATTGTGGGGTTGTTTTGCTGCAGGTTCGGCTCCGGTACCACTGGCGGGGACGTGTTCTCAGCTGCAGTGACGGAGCCAGTGAAGATGGTGCTGAAGATCGGGTCCAGGTTGGACTCCGCCATCGACGTGGACGTAGCTGGTGGCAACGGATTCAGAGTCGCAGCAGTAGAGTGTGGGAAAATAGTGTTGAGGATCTGGTGGCACAGAAGCCAGACATGGTCTTTAACAAGAAAAACCCCAAACCCCCCCAGAATAGAGGAAACTCTGCTTTGAAGCTGCTCCTCAACCCTGCCGCGGTGGGCATCCTCCATCGCGACGACGGTATCTTGAAAGTATGGCGAAGGGGGAGTTGACTTGAAGATGACGTCCCATAGGCCGATCCATTTGTCCACAACAGAAGCCTTTGACCCCTTCTTTGTGAACGGCTTCTCCCAATCTTTGTACTCTTTGGGAAGTAGCACCCCGGTGTCCTTGGCGCTCAATTTCTGACATGTATTGGCCGCTTGGTGGCGATCCAGTCTTTGTCTTGGGTTGCTTCCTTCAACGAACTCGTACCGACAGTTGGGGCAATAGGGCTTTTTTTCGCTAAGCAGGTGCTGGCGCTTTATATGTAGCTTGAGGTCGCAGAAACGTGGATACACATTGCAGGTTTGTTGGTATCGGCCTGGCTCGGACCTGCGGAAAGGACATTCGAACATCTTCTGCACCTCCTTTTGTTTCGAGAACCGGTGCCCATCTCTCTTCTTGCCGCCGTTGTTTCCTTCGCCATCGAGGTCGTCTTTTTCCTCGTCCCCTCGCCCTCCTTGCGCCCCTTGGTCTCCTTGCTGGTCCTGTTGTGCCCCTTGGTGTGTGAAGTGACCACTCTGCGTGGTTGGTGTGTCGGCGCAAGTCTTGAAATAACCATTTCCAGAGTCTCTGATACTAAGGAGCGCGATAATAAGGAGCTTAAGCTGCTGCGCATCCATAGACAGAGGATCGGAGGTATGATAGGGTGATGATTCATTTAAGCCTGAAGATGGCAGGAATTTGTGCAACTTCAGATCAAGGGGATGGAAGAGGTCACGAGTGTAGTTGCCGCCCGCATCGAAATGGCTCAGCCCGAGGTCGGACAGGCCGGTAACACAAGTGTCGTGTGCGCACATGGCGTAGGGGGACAACGTGAGGGGATGTCGAAGTACAGAGGAAGGGCAATTCAAGTCGTGCAAATGTGTCGGCCTGCACAATGAGCCGTAAAGTGCTGCTGGATATATGAACGACCATCTTTTCTTGTTTTCATCAATGAAAAATGGACGATTAAATACTGGGATTTTGCTCAGGGCACCCCGAGGCTGCGGACCAGATCTCACAACTGAGGACAAAAGTACACAATGTCGGACTTGCGCCCTGTAAATGTACCTAATTCCCACGTCTTGATTCGACGGCCTCGATCAACTTGAGCCTCAGGCTAACACACCCACTGTGTCCAGGTATCCGAGGCAGACTTGAGGAGAAGTAGGGCTACCTAGATATGGATAAGGGAGGGATGGCCCAGATTGGCGCTAATTGCGGGAGGCCTAACTTAGGCACTACTGTAAATTTAAGGTCAGCATCCATCTCAGGGTTGAAACTGCAGCACCGTTTCCACCACTCCACCCCAGCAGTGCCACACGATGTTAGGACGACGGAGTAAGGAAAGCCTCAGAGCCATGAGATGAGCTGAGGGCCAGATCCGTTACATCTCCGATCGTGAGTGCTTTCAAGTCACTGTGTATCTGCCCGAGTCGCATCAGGGACGTCTTCAAAACCACACACATGTAACGATTACGAATCATTGCATATCAGTGTCCGCAAACGTGGACTTTCCTCTACACATGCGGAACGCCAATGCAATGATTTAATTTCTCGCAAGCAATAAAATACCATTTCTTTACAATTGTGCACCGCATTCTGCCTCACTTGTTCAAACAATCACACATTGCTGACTCGGACGCCACCCTGTTCTCAGCCCAGCTCTCGTCATGCCCAAATCAGCGCCAACACCCACGCCCACCAGGTGCGCCCTGACTCTTCCCTGGTTTGTCTTGCCAACTGATCACTTCAGCAGCCCGCTCGAGCCATCAATCTGGTTGCCTTCTCCAGAATACATCAACCGGATCCAAGATTGGCTGTGCGATACGGGGCTTGACATCCAAGGCCGCTTGTTGACCGGCCATGGCGGCGTTGCTCAGCCTCCAAGATTCGTCGATATCAGGCTGGAAGAGTGATGGATCGTTTCTGGCTTGCGGGTGGCTTAAAAGTGCACGCGGGTATGGCGTTTCGGTGGCGTAGCGCTCACAATAGCCTTTTTTCCACTTTATTTCATTGTCATTGTTATTTTCAACATGAGTTTTCCCGTTTTTACTGCTCTCACCCTCTTTGCTTTTGGAGGCCGCTCATGAGGTAGGAACCCATCCTCAGATATTAGCTACACAAGGGCCCTAGTGCCCCTATAGCGGTATCACACAGGGCAGGCATTTCCTGCCCAGGCCACCATCCTGTCCAGAGGGACGCGTAATTAATTAGGGCTCCCAGCCAAGATGCAGCAATGGCCACACTGGGAAGCACCTACACGTAATTAGCGATCCAACCTGTCACATCTGGCATTAGCCTGGTCGTTGATTCCCATCCTATATTGCCTTCGTCATTTTACTACTATTGTAACGTCTTGTTCATTCATCGGCTTCCACTCCTGTCGCCATGCACGCCAGTCGTGATAGCTCATAAATCACGGCGCCTCGAAGACATCTGTTCCCAGCGATGGCGTCTTAATAGAATGACATGATGGTGTGAAAGTATGACTCTGCAGAGTCCCCTCCGAACGATCCAAGACTTTTCTAGGCGTTGGATGTCAGGCGGCTCTGTCTTCGCGGCAGGGGAACATGGGATAAGCAGCGGCTGATAAAACCTTAGCATGTCTTCCTTTCAGAGCATGAATTAGATCTCTCGGCATTGGATATTGACTTTATTTACATCACCTGTCAAGCCGTTCACGTGTTACTTGGGCCTCAGTTAACGACACAACATCAATAAGAATTGGAGAAAAGATGCCCTACCGGACCTGAAAATCCCCACAGCGTGGTTCTATCTCGTCTCTATCATAACTAGGTAGATCGTTTAAGTCAAAAGCACAACAAAAAATCGTCCTTTGTGCAGTCATATCTACTGCGCCAGATGAAAGAAGGGAACGACTAGAGAAGAGGTAAGAACAAGTTCGGTTCGCTCACCATATGAGTTCAGGGCTAAAGCGCATCCAGCAACGACGTTAAACATTCGTAGCCGTTGAGACTTCAGTGGTTCCAGGGGGGGCCCATGTAAACTAGTCTAGCACATCTTGTGCCGAACTTCCGATACCTTTGATTGGAGCGACTCGGTTCCGTTATCTAAGCTTGAAGGGACTATTGGGTCAAGAATCAGCAGCTTGGCAATAGTGTGTGATGGTGATGGATCTAGGCAACCCTTCAGGGGAATACACAAACCTCGATTCTTGGCAATTCTATGGGTTAGGCAGCTCGCTCACCACCACACTCATTTGCACCACATTTTGACATTTGCCAACCATGGCTTTCTGCTCATTTTTAGCTCTATCCCTCGCTGCCGGTCCATGCTATGTCTCAAGAACCACTACTGCCCTCACCGGGAGACTACGACGGCCACCACCTCCAGCTTTCACAGCGGCGAAACCATATCGACTAGCGCCACCCTCACGACCGTGAGCAGCGAGGTTACATCGACTACTGCGACCCTGAGCACTTTGAGCAGCGAGACGGCCACCATCAGCACCTCGAGCAGCGAGACAGAAACCAACAGTGCCACCGTCACTACCTTCAGCAGCACTGAGAGCGCATCGACCACCGCCTCCGCCACTACGACCAGCTCTGTGGCTCCCGATCCCGACTGCTACAAGTACATCAAGATTCTCCGGGGCCAGTCCATCGGTGGAGTAAACTTCTATGCAGACTCGATGACCCTTGAGCAGTGTATGGACGTCTGCGCCGGTGCTGGTAACTGCATCGCTTTCGACTTCATGCCGGGCGGTGGCTCGTGCTACATTTCTTATACTGGTGAGGAAGGAAACCTCTGGGGTCCTCTCGGCGACGACATGTATATTGGCGGTTACACCAATACCTGTTAGACATTGAAAGGTCTGAGAGGTCTTGGAGCTGGTATTCTTGCACAGAATGTCGATGTATTCATTGTAGAGAATTCTTGCAGTCCTGAAAAGCAGCCATATACATTTTCTTGGGATGGAATGTGGATGTAATTGGATCATATATAATTCGACTTCTTTATCCCCCTCGATTGATGCAGCTCTTAGTCGTGTTGGGCTATGTACATTTTTCAACACGAGGAGGGTTATCAAGTCGATATTTTTCGGGATGTTGGGGCTAGCCGCCCAGTCAGCCTTTGCTAATACTTTGCGTACCTAAACGTTGCGCAAATCAGATGTACTATCCAAGGCTAAGATTTCCTTGCAATACAGGGGAAAATGATATCAATGCTTCCTATATTGAGTCTGTTGTGCCATGACGTTGATCAACTTATTGTGCTGTAGGGTAGCGTGGAGGCGCACATGGGTGCTTGCCCCACTGTTAGGACACTATCAGCGGCTACGAAGGTTTTAGTGTCACAGAGATATCGCCTTCGTGCGCTTCTGTTGTTAGACCAGTCATGATTGGCTTAGATTCCTGTGTGCGACGCGCTGGATGCCTCAAACGACTCAATGAGAACATGGGCCTTCAGAGCAGCCCAACAGGATAACACAGCGATAAGACACACCAAGCTCCTAGCCTCCGTGCAATCAAGGAGACGTACTGTAAGCTCTCAAATGCCAAGCCAATACGGTTAACGGCATCTCCCAAACAGTCGACGAGGCTCCAGCTGACGACTCGACCAGGTCTAGCGTGCGGGGTGATATTGCTTACCCTGTCCTTGTGCCTGGTTACCTGAAGACCTCATTCGTGCATCCTCCAGTGTCCCCCACAATAACTTCAATTCCAGACAGGCTACGATTTTAGGACTTGATTGAGGTTGTCAGACATGATGGGCCATCTTGGACTCGTCATCAAAGCGTGGCGGAACGAACATGTCTGACGGATCGATAACGGCGACGGAGAGTGAGATACCACTCGCTGACTGTATTGTTGCGAGCTACGCCAGAAGCAAGATCAGCACCGATCGAGAACAAAAGTATTTGCCTGAAGGCTCAGTCGAGCAACTCATCACTCCTTCTTCCATCAGGGAAGAGCTCAGCGATATACCGATCGAGCCAGAGTCGTTGGATAATCTGATCAGCTTTATCGTAACCCGGGCGAAAAAGGTCTTCACAATCACTATCCTCGCACAACTCAGCGGACTCGACCTTTACAACGCTATCAAGACTTTTCAAGACGTGGGATTTGACGATGACAAGCTACCGGTGCTACCAGACCGTCATGCTGACCTTATGTCGGCTGCGTTTAAGGGACGGAGACTATGGAACGCAGTCCGAAAGGAAGGATTCCTGACGGACCAGTGGGGTCTTCTGGTGCCAGTTTTCACCAAACCACAATTGATGCATTCTCTTCAAGAGAGTGCTATCCTTCCCCTTGAGCGTGTCAGCAGTGCCTTCAAGGGAGGCACCTTTGGCGATGTCTATGAAGCCACAGTAAACCGTGCCCATATGGACGATGAGCTGTTCAAGGTGAGTCATGTTCTCTCAGTGGCGTTGTTGCTCCTGACACATCTTGCAGCGAAATGGTTCTCGTACCAATATCGCGGTCAAGGAGATCAAAGCCAGTCAACTGTTGCAAGGAGATGTCCAAAAAGCCTACGACATTGAGGCTCTGGCGCTTGCTAGAAGTAGCAAAGTTGAACACGAAAACCTTATTCCATGTCTCGCTGCCATCGAGAAAGGGTCAATGCACTACTTCCTGTTCCCTTGGGCCGATGCTGGCAGCCTCGAAGACTTTTGGCAGAGTAGTCCAAAGCTCAGCCTGGAGTTTCTTATGGATGTCTTCGAGCAACTACGTGGACTTGCGGCGGCTCTTGAGAAGCTTCACAACTACGACGATAAGAACGTCCCGGTTGAGGGTGACGGACGTCCTGGTTCGCCATCGGGCGGCATCAGACACGGTGACCTGAAGCCCGCCAACATTTTGATCTTCAAATCAGACGATCCAAAGCGGGTTGGAACCATGAAGATTGCAGACATGGGTCTCGCCAAGTATCATCAAGTTCAGACTCGTCTTCGAAGAAATGCCACGAGCTCCAGATACGGGACGTCGCGATATGAGCCACCTGAAGCCGGAGTACCGAAGCTCAACACGACTCCCGCCATGTCCCGCCTTTACGATACTTGGTCTATGGGCTGTATCTTCCTCCAGTTTCTCGTCTGGCTTTTGCAGGGGAAGGAAGCCTTGAAGAGTTTCAACGAGTCGATCCACGAGTACAACATCAAGAACCAGTGGGGATCCATGTACGATCTGGAGCCACCATACTACATCATCGGATCCGATAACAAGGCTCAGCTCCATCCTCTCATTGTACAGCGGTTTGGGGAGCTCTCTAGAAGCTGCACACGCAACACCGCCATCGGAGATCTCCTTCATATCGTCAAGACCAAACTGCTCATAGTTGATCTCCCAAGCAGTAGAGAGCGACCTACAAGCAGATGGGTTTCCTTGAGCGAGTCGAGGCCACGATATCGTGCTACAGCACAGGTTCTCAGGGAGCGTTTGGATCTTATCTTAGGTAATGCTAAAAAGGACCCTTACTACCTTTTGACAGATAGGAATCGAGAGAATGCACCACCGCCGTCGCTTTATGCGCAGCAATCGTCGAGCACCTTGCATCCGGACTCGGCTGGGCTAAGGAAGCGGATCAAACAGCTAATAAGGCCGATTGCGCAAATGAGAGGCCATGTGAGCATCACCTTGATGAAGGCATTTATATTGCAGACAGACTGATCCTTACTATTTAGCCCGTATGTTATCCCGAGGAGTGATTAACACGTGCTAACAAACGATGCGTATTTCGAAACCAAAGAATGTAAGTCAGCATGTCCATGATCTAAATAGATCACAAACTAACCGGTTTCTAGTATGTGAGATAAGTTGCTGCTTGCGATGATGGAGATACTGACCTGTATAATTGCAGTCTGTAAGACATGCCCAGCTGTGTCTGCACACACAACCCATGCCTCACTCCCAATTTTAGGGAAGGGATAGCTAACGTCATCAGCACGTAAGTCCCTTCTATCCAAGCTCTTGAGCCAAAAGCAGTGACTGATATTCTCAAACCAGCGGGTAAATATCACCTTGAACCCCAGCTAAGAGTTGACTAACTGGTCAAAGAACGTGTGTGCCCCTGGCTCCTTAATTGGAGTTTTAGCTCATCAGTCATCATCTAGTTAGACATTCATGTCTGGAATTATCTTATCGACAATGATTTCGCCTTCAAAATTATCGACGCAGGAGATAGCCCTGCACTCGAACCTCTCCCTCACGGAAAAACCGAGCAACTCTGCGACAGCTGCAAGGACCTCGACTTTTGGGCCACGGGATTTCATATCGAGGATGATCTTTCAGAGCTCAAATTGCGCCAAGAGAACTGTCAGTTCTGTAGTATGAGGTGGGAGGCCTGCAAGTATCTTGAAGGCTATTCTCCCTCGGCTAGATTCGACAGGATTGATTCGGTGATGAAACTCAACGAGAGCGATCCTCCTGTCTTCTCTATCTGCAGTGGCCCTGGTAACCTCTTTCTAGTCTCTATGTGATCTCATACACTGACAGTGTGCAAGGCCTGAATCTGCCTGCCTCACTCCAGGTCGGGCTTCCCCAGGTCACCGAAGCAGCAAGAACACCATATCAGATCAGATTGATAAACACTTGGATAAAAGAATGCGACGAGAACCATCCCAAGTGTAGAGGGTTGCCTCAAAAGGACGGACCTGGGAGTCGCAAGGCTTTCCAACTGCCCACCAGGCTTATCGACATTGGCCACCAGCCTGACTCCAAGATCAAGCTGTACGAGACGCGGCCCGATGACAAGACTGATCTCAAGTATATCGCACTGTCTCATCAGTGGGGAGATCCTACCGCCAGCAACCATTTCCGAACCACCACTCAGAATTACGCCGCCCATCTCAACAATATCGACTTCTACAAGCTCCCAGACACCTTCAAGGATGCCGTCACCATAACCCGTGACATGGGCATTCGATATCTTTGGATCGACTCCATCTGCATCATTCAAGGCCCCGATGGAGATTTCAACACGGAGTCTCAGAAAATGGAAGATGTTTTTAGTTCTGCCTACTGTGTCATCGCGGCAAGCTGTGCTCGAGATCAATGGGATGGGTTCCTCAAGAACAGACCTGAATCTGATTCGAGGCGTTTTGCGACATTCAGGAAGGGCGGAGACCCGCCATTCTATGTCTGTCAATTCCTGGATGACTTCAACGCTGATGTTCTTGAAGGGCCATTGAACAAGAGGGGCTGGGTTCTTCAGGAAAGAGTCTTGGCTCGTCGGACGATATTCTTCACTGATAAGCAGATCTATTGGGAGTGCGGCAACGGTGTTCGATGCGAGACTCTAACGCACATGAAAAAGTGAGCCCCTTATCCGTTTCAAAGACATGTCACTTACTGTGTTACAGTGAGCTTGCAGCTTTTCTTGGAGACCCCAACTTCCCCGAAATCGCCATCCACTCCCCTCGGGCCGATCGAGACACGTCTCACGGCGAAAAGATTCTCTACTACCAAGATCTCTACAAGACCTATTCCCGACTAGCTTTCTCCAAACCAGAGGATCGAGGAGTAGCAATGAATGGTTTGGAGCAGAGACTCAGTCGCGGTTTCGTTTGCAACGGCAAGTTCGGTATTCTAGACGACAAGAGTCTCTTTCATAGGAGCTTGCTGTGGAGACGGGCCGTGACTGTTACTTCTATGGAGAAGATCTCGTTTCCGGCGGATAGACAGCAAGTGCCTTCTTGGTCCTGGATGGCTGTGAAGGGTGAGATGGATTACATCCCTGTGCCGTTCGATACAGTGGACTGGGAAAGCAGTCTCAAGTCTCCTCTAAGGCACTCCTTGACATTCAAGGATGAACAAAGCAGAACTATGGAGATCAGAGCCAAGGCCAACGAACTGGTTCCTGGCCACGGTGATGATCTTGAGGAGTTCTACGACAGAGTCTCTGATCACGAAGAAACCCCCCGAAAGGTGCTCTGCGTCATTGTTGGGATAAACAAGGGCTCAGGTCGAGCTGAGGAGAAGTTTCACTTTGTTCTTCTCGTGTCTCCTAAGCCGTCTTCTGGACCATGGGTGTGTGAGAGAGTGGGAGCTGGCAAGGTGCCAGGAAGCTGGATTGATTTTACTCGACCAGCAGCTGACATTGGAATTTGTTAGAGACAGAGGTCTGGTGTCATTATGTTATCTACGTCTAGGTGGTATCATTAGACTCGTGATATCTATCACTGAGCCAGCTATGCATCCAGACCCCAAGTCCTATTTCCCCGTTCACCATGGGTTCGGCTCATCCGCGTAACCTGGGACACTTAGACACTTCTGATAGAACTTGTGCAGCTCGGCAGCAAGCGGTCCACATCCCAGGCGCTTGGGGCCATCGACATCAGCCGTTTCGACTACTAGCAACTCCTCCCGAATAATCTCAAGAAAGTCGTGAATGAAATCGCTGCACTTAGCGTGAGCGTGAAGCCATTCGATAAACTAAATAATGTCAGTCAAATTCCATTATGAGCAGGGTTTGATGCTTACCTCGCCTACGCATTGCTTGACCTGGGCTGATCTGCCCTCTTCCAGCCGGTCAAAGAATAGATGCTCTCTAAGCTGAGGGGCCCAAGGAATATCAGGACCTGCCCTCTGCCGAGCAAAAATTGTGACTAGACTCCAGCCACCCAGCATCCAAGCAACAAACTCGAGATACAGACAGCCCATCGTCCAGATATCATATGACCGACTGATTGTGCCGCCCTTGATGTCACATTCGGGCGGCCGATAGAATAGAGAGATGGCGACGTCCGTGTTTGGTCGGTTGGATCTGCTGTGAGCTGAATGAAGCTCGGCTTGTCCAAAGTCGCAGATCTTGAGAATGCCTCTACCCTCGGGGTCTTCGGGATCTTTGAAGAGGAGAATGTTTTGGGGCTTGATATCCCCATGCCTACCGTACAGCTTCCTACCAGGAGCAGCCTCGTAGTCAGCTGTCGTCGAAGACTGGTATGCACTCTGTTCAATGCTTCCATAGCGGTGAATAGTCTGGAGACCATTCGCAAGCCCATAGCACTGCTTGGCTACCCAAAGCACAGTATCCTTGTTAAACGGCGGCCTGGGTTCCGTAAAGGTCCAGAACCGAGACAAATCTGTATCAGCCCAGTCGAAGATGAAGTAGCAGGCATTGCGAAGGCGATATGCAGCTCTTAGAGGGACCAGGTGAGGGTCTTCGGTCTTGGAGAATGTGGCAAGCATGTTGAACTCGGACTTGTACTTTTCCAGACTTCTTGACTTGAGCTTTTTGATAGCGAATGCGGAATCGTTCGACTGCAAGTTGTTAGAATTGAAGAAAACTGGGGAATAGAATTTGGTAAACATACCTTGCCATCGTAAAAGTTGTGGTGTTCTGGATGGATGTACACCTTGGAAACCTTGCCAAACCCTCCTTCAAACTCTTGCTCTTCAAAAGGATCTCCGGGTTGTCTCTTTTCCTTTGAGAACGGCAGAATCGTAGAGTCTGGAAACCGATATCTCATAACCTTGCCGTCCACCGCACGAGAGAAGAACGGTGCCATGACAGTCCACTGCCAATCATCAAACTGCATGAGCTGCACTTGGTTCCATCTTCTGAAGCAGGCAAGACGACTCGAATCCTGGGGTCGCGGTCGTAGTTCGAATCTTGGTACTCTCGCCGACTTGACCTCGACTCTTCGCAAGGGGAGCGCACTGTCATCAACCCCTTCTTTGATGAAATCGCCAATGGACGAGACTCTTTCTATGAGTACCAAAATGGCAAAGATCTTGAGATAGGACTCGGGTTTGGAGTTATTTCCATGGCTTGATCGTCTGTGAGGCGAAGGGTTACAGATCAGTCTCGTGTACTCATTGGCCTTGGCCAAGATAGTGTGTGATGGCCCGGAAGGCCCAGATAATGCTTCAACAATCTCCTGTCTCACGTCACGCTCCTGAAGAACCCGCCTGATATGGCCCCTGGGGATGAATCCCTTGCTCCCCGCCTGCGGTTTGCGATACTCGGCTAGCAGCAGGTCGTGCAGCGCGGCTTCTGGGTGGCGATCTTTTTGCCACTCACACAACCTCTCCTCCGGCCCAGTATCGTCGAGGCCATCACCAAGATCGGAGACCTCACTGTGGTCTGTCGGTAGAACAGGTTGCTGATCGGGGCTGAGAGTCGGTAGTCCCTTGCCTCTTATTGAAGCGAGGGCGATGTCGTTGTTGGTACGTTTGTCGTAGAGGTTTGGCGATGAGGGTCTTGAGATGTCTCTCTAAGCTGTTGTTAATTGACTTGTGGACTAATTAGGTTTAGGGGTACGTACTAGTTCAGAGTCTGACTCTTGAATCTGAGGCTGGTTGTTGAGAGGCGTCCCCTCAATGTGGATGATGACTCCAGTCGGAGGAAAGTCATACTCATAGTCCGAGTCTGTCAGCGGTTCTAGATCCGATGTCGAAGAAGCAGTGCTCCGCCGAGACACAGGTTGTCCATCGTTGTCTGTACTTGATTGGGAGTGCTGTGCTGGCACCTCTAGCAGTGCATCGCCTGCAGGGCCGGGGTTGTCGTGGGAGCTTCTCATGGCGACAGCAAGGCAAGACAAGGCAAGGATGGGCCGATCGAGAATTTACCGGGAATTCCGAGGCAACCAGTCGGTCGCAAGGGGGCGCTGTAATTTAAAGGGTATTTGCAATCAGGCTGCGGTAATCCGACAGGCTCAGCTGCCCTCTCAGCCTAGCAAGGCGGACTCTCATTGGGAGGGAGTGAGACATTTGGTGACTCGAGACTCGAGGCGCAGGGGGTCATGGCTCTGGAGGACCCCTGTACGGAGTCTCGGAGGAGTGACCCCGACGCAGGGGTAAGTGTGAGAGCACAGCCTCAGTTGACCAATCGATGCTCTGGCTGGACAAGCAGGTGGCTCATGAGTTGAACCAGTATAACCAATAAGCTGAGCTCTTGTGTCTCTCGACGGGGGGCCACCGAGTGTGGCTGAGCAAGAATGATAGGTCAGCCCTTTTTCCACTTCGCGTTGCGCGTCAAGATGGCAAAGTCGTTTCCCGAATAGGAACCATTCCCCGAATACACGTGAGCCCATGAGCTGCCTCACCACCGTGGCTGAGAACGATAAAAGTCCTACAAACGCTGCCTAGTCCTTTAGAACTTGATCCTAGCAACAACAACAGAGCCAAGCATCCCATCAACAATGTCTCGCGACAGTGAGCGTCCTCCGCTCAAATCGACAAACACCAGCGGTTCCGACACGACGCCCTACGACGATGTCGACGACTGTCAGGATGTTGACGGCAGGAGGATCGACCCTACAAAGCTCGTCACTTTTCTGAAACAGACGTTCAACGAGGGAAACTATGAAGTTCACGTAAGTACATCCCACTCCCGGCAAATGTGATGCGCCATCTAACGTATTGTTCTCAGAGAATCCACGACATTTACAGCGTCCGCGCACCACGCAGACTCTCCATCGACGAACTTCAGTTGTGCATGTGATGCATCACAACACCTACGTTGAGATGTTTCATCTCTTAAATACGTTTCAACCTGCAATCTGCAATCGCACAAGTTGCATGGTCCCATTTCCTTCCACCTCCAGACGCACTGTCAACCGACGCGTCTTGTTATCATCACGGCGAAATGCCCATGAGAAACGACCTTCATTTACGATATATACTACCATGAATTATGATATTTGGGTGGATATTTGGATTTTTTAGCGTCATTGGATTTTTCATTCGTTCTCCTGTTCTAGAGCCATGAGCATAGCAACGCTTCGCAAGGGGCACTTTCATTTCTCAGCATCTAGTTTACTCAATACTTGACCTTGTTCTCATGGCATTATCCAAGAAATGATACCTGCGGATTAGTCTGCCTACAGAAACCTGTGATTTGAGTCACCACTTCAATCCTACTGACGGCTTAGTACTCTGGAAGGTTCTCCATACAAACGTTGCCCTTGTGGTTGCCATCTTGTCATCTCTGAGGCCATTCTTCTATCTCAACAGATCACCTGATACTTCTGGTGTACTGGGTAAGACTAACGAGTCATCCGGCCGGTCAGCAGGAATCACCACAGGGAGTGGGATGGATTGTGAGCAGGCTGAGCCTTGGACAGTTCTGGGCGGCTTGAAGTCAAACGACCGTGACTTTTACCCCCCTAGCCCGCGCGTGGACACGACTACTACTAATGGTCACTGGGGAGAAGTACTGGCAGTAAGGTCAGGGTGGCTTAGATACAGAACTACGGATCGTATTATTGCATGTGGATACGTGAGATATTTCAGGGACAGGGGCAGAGGCAGTTCCAGACATACAACAGAAGAGTAGAGAATAAACCGATGTAACAACAATGGGCTGAATACCCGTACTACCTGGCAGATATCACCCAATGCCCAATGAGCCAGCTACACAAGACCAGAGCGAAAATGATGCTGCCACCTTTGCCCGATTCTAGTCGTTCTAGTTGCTCCGAAACTGATGCTGATAACATCACAAGGACGTAATTCAAGCCGTCGAGTCAACATGCACTGCAGCGCCTGTCGAGGACACAACGTGCTTCTCACCCTTGGGGGCTGAGTAATCAGCGTCAAGAGTGCTCGAGGGCTTGAAGTGCTTGCTTTTCCACGCTTTCGAGACAGTGTTGTACAGTTCGTCGATATTCTCCAGACTAAGGTCTATAATTCTGTAAGCTGACATGGACGCAGCGTGTGAATTATGAGGGACATACCTTTGGTTTCATAGACCATGATCCAGCCGAACACAATAGAAATCAGGCAGCATCCGCCCCAAATAAAAAAGACCTTGGACTGAAGATTTGCATGGTCGGGATCGACAAGGTAGGGGGTGGAGTAGGCAATAGCAAAGTTGAGCAACCAGTTTGTAGCCGTGGTGATAGACAGGGCCTTGGCACGCACTTTAAGCGGGAACAGTTCGCCGGTTACTACCCACGCGATGATGCCCCAGCCGGATGCGAAGAAGAAGATGTAGAAGCAGACGAACGCAATAGCCGCCTTTTGAGCACTGGTGTTGCTGGCGTCTGAAGCGGTGCCCACGGTGGCTACAACCAGCTGTGATATGGTCATGCCGATGGCTCCAACTATCACCACTGGTCGACGGCCAAACTTGTCCACAAACCAAAGGCCCGGTATGGTGGAGGCCTTGCGGTCGTTAGTGAGTGAACCTGTGAGTCTTCTAGTTCGCCGGACTTACAACGTTGACAGAATTCGTGATGACCTGGATGATAAATGGCTGGTCGAATCCTGCTCTCTGAAAGTAAGAGGTACCGTAGTAGAAGATGAAGTTGACGCCGCTAAGCTGCTGCAGAGCCTGAATACCACAGCCTGTCAAGAGGCGCTTGCCGATGGTTCCCTTGAAGCAGTCTGCGTATGATGCACTTCCCACGGATAACTCGAGTTCGTGAGTCTCGCGGATATCTCGGAGGGCGCCTTGGATGGCCTCGTGATCCGTGGGCAGTCTCTGCAGCGTGGACAAGGACTTGAGGGCGCCTTCGTAATCTCGCTTCTTAACTAGATACCTCGGTCTGTCTGCGGGTCAGCATCATCCATTTAGTCGTTGGCGTTGTGTTGTGCTCACGTCTCGGGTAGGAAAAGCATTCCACCCGCCAAGATGATGGACCAGGCAAACTGCAAGGCCACGGGAATGCGGTAGCAGGCTGTGCTTTGCATATCCGCGGTCCCGTTATTGACGATAGCGGCCACAAAGAGCCCGAGGGTGATGGTGAGCTGGTATGCGCCGACGATGACACCACGGATCCATTTAGGAGCAGTTTCGGACTGGTATAGAGGGACTAAAGGTATCAGGATGATTGAGGTCATCTTGAGAGAGGCAATTCTTACCCTGAGCAGAGACCAGACCGACCCCGAAGCCCGCAAAGAACCGTCCTGCGATGAACAACGGCTGGTCTACAGCAGCCGTCTGCAAGGCGACGCCGAGGTTGAAGAATGTAGTAGTTGACAAGATCAATCCCCACTTGCGGCCGAAGTAATCAGCGACAGGAGCGACAGTAAGGGCGCCCAGCAAGGTGCCCGCCGAGAGAATGGAGACGATGAGGGACTCGTCACCAGCCGAGACGGCAGGTTCCCCTGCGGAGTTGGTGTTCCCGTTGGCAAAGAGACGGCGCCACTCAGGCATACTGAGGATGCCACTGATAACCCCAGTATCATAGCCATATAGGAAACCGCCTAGACTGACAAACAGGCCTATGGTTATGGCAGGCCAAGAGGCACCGGCCGTGTCGGCGGGCTTATTCAAGAGAGAAATCATGCTTGAGAAGACAAAAAGGATCAAGAGTTCGACGGTGGAAGCTCGAATTTCGTAGCTACAGGTTCGACGTTTTCTACGCTGGGCATCGCAGCCCCTTTCTACTCCTCGAGCCTCCCATCCCCATGGGGATGAAGCTTGGCACTCTCTAGCCTGTATTCGCCAGTTGCCCGGATTTTAGCAAACCCGAGCAAGGATTCGTGGCCATGCAACACTAGAATATTGGCATCTAGGGAGATGGTCACTCCACACTTCCTTCTACTGTAGCTCCGTCAGCGCCGACTGGTGGATGCATCACGACAGGATGAAGAGCCCTTGTGCTATGGACGACTAACCCCCGTCCCATGTTGTCGAGGTTACTATCCCAGTAAGTAAAGAGAACATGCCCTCTACGAACCACGTTAGTATCAGGTACCTTACACCTCAACACATGCTCACTCCAGGTATGTCACTAGCAAGTCTGGGGAAGCGGGGAAGTGGGTTCCATCGCCATCAACGCTTCAGGGCTAGGGCATCAGGGATCCAGATGGAGCTTTAACCCCTCCAGCTCCCATCGAATGTGCGGACTCTGCGGCCCGCCTCCGTGTTGGAGCTTTAATACAACCTATTCATGTCCCACGGGTTCAGGCGGGCCGCACAAATCCATCTTCCCCACCACCTAACTTTCCATCACCAAAGCACAGATGGATCCAAACGCGCGCAAGAAGCGTGCAACCATCGCCTGCACGCTCTGCAGGAAGAGGTTTGCTCCATTCCCCTTGCGCCGTTTCATGACTGACGAGGCATCTCTGCGGTAGGAAACGCCGATGCGACGGGGTAAGCCCATCTTGCCAGCTCTGCGTTGATAGTGGCGTGGCTTGCACATACCCTGTTCCCGAAGAGACGGTGTATGTGCAGATCCTTTTTCCGGCCTCTGATACTAACCGTCTGGCAGATCGAGGGAGGACCGGCTGCTTGAACCCATCAACAGCCGCCTTGACCTTCTCGAGGAGAATCTCCGTCGTCAGACCACCCTGCTGGAAGCCCTGAATGATCGAAGTCAGGGCGGCGGAGGCGACGGGCCGCCAATGCCGGCTGACCACCCGACAGCCTCGCTGGCATCGCCGGTCTCATGTAGGTTATCAGCGGCGACCTCCACACCGAGATCTCATGACAGAGGCTCGCAGGCGGGTCGGCAGGCCGATGGCGGCCCGCTCGATGTAGACGGCACCACGCCGCCCCCGATGACCATCCCCGTTGGCCACTGCACAACCACAGCCTCTTTGCTGTCACTGGATGCCGTCAGGGCCATTCTCGGGGACTTTCCCGACGATGTCTTCGTGAGAACGGAGGAAGGGAGGCGTTTGCCGCCAGAATTGCGAGTAAGCGGCCCTCCAATCAGCATTGATGACTTACCTCCTCTTGATCCTCTCCAGGCTGAGGGCCTGGTGGAGTCCTATTTTGACCACAGCCATGGCGAGGCGCCCATACTGGACCGAGGGGAGATTTTCGATTTGCACCATCGCCTGCAGCAGACACGCCTGGGACTGGACGTAGAGAGTGCGCTATACCTGAGCGTATTGGCCCTTGGGTGTGCCTATGCGTCCCACGCAGCTCCCAGAATCCATGGATCATCACCGCCCCCCGGAGCCGAGTATTTCGTTCCCGCCTTGCGTATCCTCGTTCCCGAGTATCTCGAGTCGTATGGATCCTCGCTCATGCTGTCTCAAGGGCTGCTTCTTGCCGCCAGGTACTTTGCATTCTTTCTCTGTCCCTTGCAGTCGTGGAAGCTCGTGCACATGGCTTCGACAGATATTCAGCATCAGATCTCCAGGTGAGCACCTGAGCGTGGGGACACTCCTCACGCTTATTTTTATTCGCGCAGGTAACTAATGCCGGCTCTAGATCCGACCGAGAGGACGGCCCTAGAGAGATGGGCCCGCAGACGAGTCTGATAGTCTGGGCCATCTTCGACATGGAATGGTTCGAACCTCCCTGAGCCACCGCTCCCCCGGGATGTAGCATGTAATCGTGGCTAACCCAAACCAAACTAGCAACCTCATCGCAGAGCACCAGTTCCCCCACAGCGGGATCGAACACATTGTTGACCGCATGGAGCTCCCCGGCTCACAGGCCGGCGGCGATCATGAGTCGCACACTATGTTAAACTGGTTGGCGGAGCTGGCGGTCCGCCGCTTGCTCAACCGTGTACACCACACCATGTATGGCAAGGGTGCCATGAAGAGGTTCGCACCCAAAACGCCACTGACAGGATCCCGCTCTATGACTGCCGTGCTCAACTTCTCGTCCGAACTCAACCAGCAGCTCGATGTCTGGTTCCAGACGCTGCCTCCGATGATCCGACCCGATCTAGCAGGTATCGAAGGTCACGGCCGGCTCGAGCTGCATCTGCTGCACCGGTACCATTCGGCCAAAGACATCATCTTCCGCCCCTTCGTCTTCCTTGTCTACAGCGCCCCCGAGCACGCCGAGCTTCCTGATTTGGTCCTAGAGAGAGCTGGAACGTGTCTGCATCACTGCCGTTCGTACTTGGCAGTGGCGGAGAGGATCTTGCCGTTGCCGTCAACGTCGAGGGAGATAATAATGCATTCGTAAGACATGTGACCCCTTTCCTCGGACTTGAGTGTTGTACATACGGCAGAGCTAGTCTAGTCTCCACGTGCTGATCAAGCTATTAGCGTTCTGTCGGCCACAATCATGCTGACGCTGGGGGTTTTATCGCCACCGTTGGCGCATCTAGTGGAAGACATTCGAGACATGCATGATACGGCTATTTCGTGTCTGATCCCCTTTTCCTACCCAGGGTCTTCTGTTGAAACCATGTGCTGGATTCTGCAAACACTCGCAACGAAAACTCATCTGCTAAGAAACACGTCGAGAAGGCATGTTACTCGAAGCTCTGTCTCCTCCTGAGCTACCGGCGTACCTCGTACGCTTCACCTGCTCTGGAACACCACTTCGTGATGGACTGTATTCGCTATGAGAGTTCTCATAGAGATGGAGACATGAACATGGATAAAACAATGTATAACCAATCTCGCGAGTGACCAATAAGTTATTGTTACCACAGAGTTATGACTCTTGTGTCTTTGAGCCCCTGTCCACTGCCTAGTCCTTGACACCCTCGATCAAGACCTTGAGTACCCCAGGGCCTCCATTGCGAACCGTCTCAAAAGCCTCAACCGCCTGCTCGAAGCTGTATCGGTGGCTCACAAGCTTTTGCGGGTGCACCTTGCCAGCCGCAACTAGCTCAACAGCGGAGGGATAAACTCCAGCCACGTATCGAATGGAGCCACGGATAGTCAAGTCGCGGATACAGGCGGTCGTGATGGGGAAAACAATATTCTAAAGAGGGAAACAGAGTTAGTCGAAGCCATATATATCCCCACGCCCGCCGGGAATACTCACCTCACGACCCATGCCGGCCTGGACATACATGCCCCCCTTCCGGCAGAGCTGGACGCCCGTCTGGATAGCGGATTGAGAACCAGTGGCGTCGATAACGATGTCGGGCCCTTCTCCAAGATTAAACTGCTCCTTGATGCGGCGGCCGACCTCGGCGTTCCAAAGCATCTCCTTGTCTACGTCGCCCTTGTATTCCTCGGGCATCGCTGGAGGCGCAAAGACTCCGTCAGCGCACTTGAGATCATCGGTGGCTATTGCAAGCCTCGCCTCGTTGATGTCGATGCCGATGACGGTACTCGCACCGTATACCTTGGCTACGCTCTGAACGAGCAGGCCGATGGGCCCGCAACCGAAAACGACGACTTTCTGGCCACCGCGCACCTGGCCGACCCTACAAATCTGCACGGCGCAGGCCACAGGCTCACAGAGTGCCCCGTCCTCCAAGGTCATGTGGTCCGGGAGCTTGTAGCAGTAGTCCCCTGCTGTCTTGAAGTACTTTGACAGTGTGCCATTGTGAGGCGGGGTGGCAGCGAAGACGGTGTCGGCGCACAGGTTATAGCTGCCCGAGCGGCAGAAGTCGCAGTGACGGCATGGGACGCCTGGTTCGATGGCGACTCGGTCGCCTGGCTTCAGGTTCTGGACGGCACTGCCAACTAACACGACGGTTCCTGCAGACTCATGGCCGAGGACAATCGGGGAGTCCAGAACGAAGTCTCCGATGCGGCCTCGTTGCCAGTAGTGGACGTCAGACCTGTTTTCCAGAGTGTTAGATGCAAGGTCACTAGGGACTGTTTACGGGTTGGTTTCATACCCACAGATGCCCGTTTGGCCGATTTCAACAATCACGTCGTAGGGGTCTGTCAGCTCAGGCACCGGGACTTTGTCAAGGACGATATCCTTGATGGCACGGAGCACCAACGAACGGTTGGTTGTGGTCGATAGTTCGGCTGTCATGGTAGCAGAGCTGATGATGGGAAAGATGGGATGCTTGTTAGTCAAAAGCGGGAGAGGATTGATGCGTGTGTATCAATATACGGAGATTGAAATCGATGCCCAAAGTACCTACCTATTATAATACCTATACCGAGTTCCACCAGCCCACTCAAAGGCGACATATTGGCGTCTACCCCGCCCTTGACCGAGCAATGCTCCGGCGGGGAGCTTCAGGCAGTGATAGGCGCTCTGCATTTGCGGCGGAGGCGGAAGCTCTGATCCGCCTCGCTAGAAACTGCCTTGGCTACATTTAAACGAGGTTGCGAGATCATGCACGACCTGTTTCATTGCTTCTCCATCTGGTTCTTTTCCTATTCATCAGCCTCCACAGCTTCATCTCAGACACATTCTCATACCAATTCCTTCAACATCAGTCACGATGCCTATCCCCATCCCAGCCGCCTCCCACCTCAAGGACCTCCTTTCCCTCAAAGGCAAGGTCGTGGTCGTCACCGGTGCCTCGAATCAGAGGGGCATCGGTATCGAAGCGGCACGAGGATGCGCCGAAATGGGTGCCGACATAGCCCTGACGTACTTCTCTCGGGCTGAGGGAGGCATCGCCAATGCTAAGGCACTCTCCGCGGAATATGGCGTCAAGGCCAAGGCCTACAAGTGTGACACGACTCAGTGGCCCCAAGTCGAGCAGTTGGTCCAGGATATCATCAAGGATTTGGGGAAGATAGACGCCTTCATTGCCAACGCCGGCCGCACTGCCTCCAGTAGCGTGCTCAACGGCACGATAGCTGAATGGGAGGACGTGGTGCACATGGATCTCAACGGAACCTTTTACTGCGCAAAGGCTGTCGGGGCGCACTTTAAAGAGAGGGGGACGGGAAGCCTTGTAATCACCTCCTCTATCTCGGGCCACATCGCCAACTTCCCCCAAGAGCAGACATCTTATAACGTCGCCAAGGCCGGGTGTATTCACATGGCCCGTTCTCTCGCCAATGAGTGGAGGGATTTTGCCAGGGTCAATAGCATCTCTCCGGGATATATTGATACAGGACTTTCAGACTTTGTCGACCCCAAAGTCCAGAATCTTTGGCTCGATATGATCCCTGTTGCGCGAACTAGCGATCCGAAGGAGCTCAAGGGTGCTTTCGTTTACTTCGTGAGCGATGCCAGCTCTTACACGACTGGGGCTGATCTTGTGATCGATGGTGGATATACTTGCCGGTAAGGGCATGGGATTAGAACACTAGCGAGGAGACAATGTCAGACAAAGGAGGTAGATGGAATAAACATTGATTCTCATTTCGCTGAGCAGGATGTAGACAATGAACTCGAGATATAGAATTCCTTAATAGACTGGCACCATGGTTCCGCAGGCAAAGCTGAAGATAACGCTGGACACCCTTTTGTGGATTGAAAGACTCGTCAAAGATTTAGGGATTTCCAGCCCACCCCTCGCGTGGAATCGTTCTACAGCCCGTGAGAGGAGACATCATGGCGGCCATCAGCAGCACGACTCAACTAGGACTGGACTAAAGTCCCTGCCGGTATCGGCCCATCCTACCGAGAC
Source organism: Ascodesmis sphaerospora (assembly GCA_027569015.1). Taxonomy (NCBI): domain Eukaryota; kingdom Fungi; phylum Ascomycota; class Pezizomycetes; order Pezizales; family Ascodesmidaceae; genus Ascodesmis; species Ascodesmis sphaerospora. The sequence continues at coordinate 202,433 of JAPPUR010000028.1, read as the reverse complement.
AACAGCATCTTATATACAGCTGCCGACACCTTGAGGCAGTTAGACATTACACCTAACTAGCTCGATCACTCAGACTCACGTATACTTTGCCTTGCTTGCTATTCTCTAGTTGCACACGTCAAACATCCCTACGTACTTTGCCAACATGGAAGAAGTCTGTCAACTATTGGTTGAACGAGCTCACGCGTTACAACAAAGGATGGAATCCTCCACCTCGAGCACCCACTGGAGAAGCATCATCGCCTTGGCTGGGCCCCCGGGATCAGGCAAATCTACTGTCGCTACCCAGGTCGCCCAACGCCTCAACCAAGGCCACGAAGACGCCCCGATGGCCAAGGTCATACCGATTGACGGCTTCCATTTCCCTCGCTCTGTCCTCGATACATTTCCGGATCCCGTACTGGCACACGCCCGACGTGGTGCGGCGTGGACGTTTGACGCCAGCGGCGTCGTTGCCCTCTTTGAGGCCCTTCGTGCGACACAGCTTGCGCCACCGCTCGAAGCGCCTACTATCCGTGCCCCCAGCTTCGATCACGCCGTCAAGGACCCCGTTGCCGATAGAATCGTGGTTCCGCCCAGCGCCACCATCATCATACTCGAGGGGAACTGGCTACTATATGATAAGGAACCATGGAGAAGGCTCGCGTCGCTGGTGGACGAAACGTGGTTCATTGACGTGGAGCCGTCTGTCGCAGAGCTTCGCGTCGCCAGGAGACACTTGCAGAGCGGGATTGAAGGGACGTGGGAGGCAGCCTTAAAGAGGGCTCGTGAGAATGATTCTGTTAATGGGATGGAGGTGCGGGAGAAGCTTATCCGTCCTGACGTTGTCGTGGAAAGTGTCGAAGCAAGGGACTAGGAAGGACTGGGTCCTTTAAACGGAATCAGAGTTGAGTGAAGAGATATACGTGTTTATTTCTATGCTAGATTTTCTTTACCTGCAGGAACCTACGCAAATGAGTAACCTTTTACTCGCAGAATCCACTAGATGGGAATTAGAAGGCGGTAACGGTTAAACATGGTTTCCAGTAATGCAACTAGGACCTCTCATTATCCTATCTATGTACTGAATCTGAAGCCTCCGTTGGCGCAGACGACACTACCGGTACAGAAGGACGATTCTGGGAAGCACAACAAGGCCACAATGTTGGCCACCTCCCACGCGTACCCAGGTCTCCGGCCGCCGAGTTTCTCTCTAGCGAAGGCGACAAGCTTAGGTTCGTCCATATCCTCTCGAATGGCCGCCAGTGGCATGTTCTCGTGCCAGCTCTCCATCTGCTTCCAGAAGCCCTCGCCCGCCTCGTAGTACATGTCACCCTCTATCGGGCCTGGGTTGACAGCGTTGACCGTCGCCCTCTCCGCCAGCTCCCTGGACCACGTCCGCGTCATGGCTTCCAGGGCCGCTTTAGTGCCACCATAGATGGTCTGGCCTGCGAAGCCCGTGGTCGACGACACGCTCGAGATATTGATAATGCGCCCCGAGCGGTCGAGAGGCAGATACGGCTTGCTCTCTTGCGTCATCATCAGGGGACCGAGCACGTTGACGGCGTACTGAGCGTGGAAAGCTGCTTCGGGTATCTCGCCAATCTCATAGTTGCCACCGATCCCTGCGTTGTTGACCAGGATGTGAATCGTCAGGTTTCCGGCCGTGTCGCCAAACTCCCGCTTAGCTGCCGCAATCATCTTCTTGGCCGCCGCCACCGGCTCGGCGAGGTTGGCCTGCTCTGCGCGGCAGATCACCCCATGATCCTCGCTGAGAGATTTGCACAGCTCGTCGACAGTTGCCTGGGACGAGGCTGACGTGAAGCCGAGCAGAAGGTTGGCTCCCTTTGAGGCGAGTGCTCTAGCAATAGCGGCCCCAATGCCTGCGGAAACAATAACGGCCCTGGTCAGCTACCCGTACGTCTAACCACCGCGGAATGTCTCACCTCGGGAGCCCCCTGTCACAATAGCAAGCTTGCCCTTCAACGGTTGCGCCATGGTTTCAAGTTGTAACGAATTCACACGTGGTGTTAAAGTTGCACGCTTGTAATAGAATAGGTAAAGGAGAAGTGTACAAGATACGCGCCATCACAGGCAGAAGAGTTTGCTTTATAGCACCCTGTCCTGTCTCGACATTTGTTTTTCCGTACCTACTAACGAAGCGGCAGTGGTGGCCCGCAAGACCCGCGGCACATGAGCATCCGGCCCCATGCGCCGGCCCCACACCCGGCCGGCGGACGTCCGGACCGCGGGCGCCGCCTAGTTGAGGACCCGTAGATAACAGTTGGCCAGGTAATACACATCCAAGCATGTCCCAGCACACACATATTAAACACTCAAATGATGACAATTAAACGGCTTAAACTGTCTTTTAAACCACGTCATTGTCACATTGCGGTTGATTCATGAACCTTGTCCATTTTTCAAGGTACACACGATGACTGCCTCAGAGGGGAACCCGCACGCCGCGCTCCTATCCCGGAGCATCCCTACTATGACCTTCTCAAATTCATCAAGCCCGTTGACAAAACCTGTGGCCCCTATACAGTCAACTAATTCCCGTGTACACGCAGCCGAGCGCTTCGCCGTTCACGGCGGTGCTGTCTTAACCGGCGGAGCTGGCGAACTCGCCCTGGTTTCCGCGAGGGCTCTCCTCCAGCATGGCTTGTCTGCTCTCACTCTTTTCGACCTAGCCCCAAGTTTGGAAGCTTCTGCCAAGGCTATCAACTCTCTACGACGCGACTTCCCCGACGCTCTGGTCGAGGAGGCAGAGGTCGACGTGACTTCGGCTGAGGCCGTCGATAAGGCCTTCGCTGAAGCGTCGTCGCGAATGGGCGGCATTCAGACACTGTGCTGCTTTGCCGGCATTGTCAAATGCATCCCGTCGCTAGACATCATCGTCGTTGAATTTGGGCGTGTCGTCGACGTCAACTTAACCGGATCCTTCCTCTGCGCCCAGGCGGCCGCACGGCACATGAAGGAGTCCCGCGTCGGCGGTTCCATCTTGTTGACGGCCTCGATATCAGCTCACCACACCAACTATCCCCAGCCGCAGTCTGCCTACAACGTCAGCAAAGCAGCCATCGCTCATCTTGGCCGCAATCTTGCGGCTGAGTGGGCGGTGCACGGCATCCGTGTCAACTCTATCAGCCCCGGTTACATGGACACCATTCTCAACGCTGGTGATGGGTTGAAGGATATCCGAGAGATTTGGAACGCCAATTGCCCCATGGGGAGGATGGGGGATGCTGAAGAATTGACGGGGGCTGTTGTCCTCCTCTGTGCCCAGCGGGCAGGCAGATACATTACTGGTGTTGATATACTTGTCGATGGTAGATCAATGTCTTTATGATATACTCACCACGCCACCGACCCTGGAGGATTGAAAACCGGATTGAGAGATGGCATTCATGTTAAAAATAAGTCACCCAGGGGCTATAATTCAACGTGGATTCTATTAATCCTGATCATAACCACTATACAGCAGATAGGAGACAAGAAAATCTCGCAGCGACTTGTTCTATTCTTCCAAGTTACCCATATAATACTTGTCATTAACGCCCTTGCGCCCTTTAACCTTGAATCGCCCCACCCAGGCGTGCCGATATTTGCACCGGTGTTGCTCTAACCCAATAAATACGTACGACCTATAAAAGGCAAATGTCCCCATCCTTTCTTTGCCGTCTTTTCACGAAGCACTATCAAGAATACCAGCCCCTTGCGATAGCCAGTGTAGTGGTTCTTCCTCATCATGGACAATTCAAGTTTACACGAAGCCATCATATCCTCATTTCTTACCAGCCAACGTCCCCCAACAGTCAGAGAGATCGCCAACCGTTTCCAATGCAGTGAAGCCACCGCACGACAGGGCCTCAAAGCATTGGGAGACTACCATGGGGTTGTGCTGCACCCACATTCCGACGAGGTCTGGGTTGCCCACCCGTTTTCAGCAGCGCCCACGACCTGCATTGTCACATCAGGCGAGCGCAAATGGTGGGGGAACTGCGCTTGGTGCTCCCTTGGAGTCATGAAACTAGCAGGCGGCACTGCGACCCTCACAACAAGACTGGGTGCTATCGGCGATGAAGTGACCCTCACCGTCGAAGATGGAAAGCTGTTGGACAAGGACTACGTTGTACACTTTCCGGTCCCAATGCGAAACGCCTGGGATAACGTCATATACACCTGCTCGGTCCAGTTACTGTTCCGCGATGAAGCCGAGGTGGACGAGTGGTGTTCCACCAGGGGAATCCCCAAAGGCGATGTGCGGCCAGTTGAGCAGATTTGGGATTTTTCTACGGAATGGTACGGGCGCCACGCTGATGCCAACTGGACGAAGTGGACATTGGACGATGCGGTAGAAATCTTTCGCCGTCATAACCTGACTGGCCCAACTTGGACGATTGGGGGCAATGCAGGGCGCTTTTAGGACAATCTACTACCCATTCCTCTTTGAAAGGGGAACAAGCTATGAAGGGCCAACCCACGAGACTCAAGAGTTACTAGTCAGTACGCGAAGAATAATGCAATTTGGTAAAACGACTGGAAGTGCAGGGTTGATCTGCTAGAGCACTTGATTGTTTCCAGGGTTGTTGTGACGTCTTCTCAAGCAGCTCCCATTTCGAAATGGATACGAATGCAGTTGTATCTCCTATGCAAGAGCAGAATGCAGAAAAGTTTGTGTTCATCGTAACTGGTGTCCTTCTAAAGATACTCAGATTCATCTTGTTCGTGACACTGCCAGTTTATCTCGAACGCCTATACATCCTCCTCCACACCCATATACTGACTACAGACCCCTTGAGCTTTGGGCAGATAATACTGAGCTCTCCCCGGTCATGGCCTTTGCCAGGCCTACCCAGCTATCTTCGTCGCCCCTTGGAGACGACAAACTCACGCCTTCCAGTCCTCTCATGTGCTCAAGAGCCGCAAAGCCTCTTAACTATCACACACACTTGACAGTCCTATTTACCATGCTTCTCTTGCTTCTTATCCTACTGCTACCCCAAGGCAATTTGGCATGGGTTTCACAGTCCGCACATAATCGAGCCGCTTCTTTCACCTTCTGGGAGCCTATCCGTTCGATCTATGAGAAACACGAAAATATGTTACTTCCTTTGGTGACTCCCTTTGAAGTGAGCGGGCCCGTGCCTGCACACCCCCGACTCATTCTCTATGGCCTGTTTAGGGGAGGCTTCACATCCTGGTCAGGAAGTCTTGGTTCACTGCCACCCCTACCAACCAACCTCGTTGCCCGGGTGAAGGACTGCGAGGCCAGAGTCAAGGCTCTTGTGAAGGACCAAGACTCCGTTGAGGATACGGCTCCCTTTCTGATTGCCGGAGGGGTTGCTACTTCTCTCCTCAACGCATTGGCTGAGATCGATAATGGCTGACTTGAACAAAGAGCCAATCAAACCCTGACGCCCAAGCTCATGAAGATAGGTAGCTGATAGCGCGCAATGCGTCGACAACCTACATGAAGATGAAAGGCCAACTCATGTTAATTAGTTACTGAGGCTGATATTCAGGAACCCCGTAATCACAGATGTGGGACGGGGTCTGACGAATGGCCATCACTAGAGCCAGAGCTATTCGTTATCGCTGATGGTTGGTTGGTTAGATCTTCCCCCTTATCAAAGTCATTAGTACCGCACTAACTGGCCTAGGTACTTACCCGACAGTGGGTATCTCTCTAAGTGCGGCAAAGGCATGATATCTTTAACCTCGAGGGCATATAAGTGATAGAGGGGTGTGATTGGGAGAATAGAAGAAACATGGTGGCTTCATTTCTCCTTACTTCATAGATTTACTACGAGCGCTCATATAGACCAGAATTTCTGGTGATTCTTCCAGAACTTTTATTGCCGCTCCATCTTGCCGAGTTCGTCGGAAGCGGACCGCAAGATAACCAGTCCCGGGCCGCCCCCGAGACATATAGACAACAACGGGTCACGAGAGGGGCTAATGCCACGTACTTTACTACTGCGAGACATGGCCAGCGTTTTGGACGCCCTCACTTTTCTCCCTTTTTATGACATGCCCGTTGAAGCACACGTACCATTCTATCCCAAGCAACCATGGCCACACCCACGACCGAATTTGCAGTGCTCTCGTTGGTACCAGGAGCAAACTTGGTAGATCCTGAGTCTGAAGGGAGCCGCGTCTGGAGAGATTGCCTCCAGACATTGAGTTCCTTTGAGGGGTTTCGCAGCTCCCTATACAGCGTTGATGAAAAGAACACCAATATCATGGTGGAGATTGTGGGTAAGAATGTTCCCTGACTCGTCATGTCTTTCTCTGGGGTAGACGAGGGGCTCCGCAACTCTACCACCATCTCCCCTCTGCCTTTTTGTCGCGCTGACAATGAGCCAGACTGGGAGAGCCTCGAGGCCCACCAAGCGGCGACCGAATCTCCCAAATATGGCCCTTTCTTGGAAAAAGTGAGCACCATCTTGGCAGGGCCTCCAAACCTCAAACATGCCATGCTCAATGTATACGGGGCAGAAGGAGAGTTAAGCCTATTTCCACCGGCCGCCGTTTTCAAGGATACTCCGACCGTCATCCAGAAGTTCTACTTCCCGACTTCTGTCGATACTGCGGCAGTTGACGTATCGGCTCTCGAAATTGTCCAGTCGGTCAAGAACTTGAAAGGGCTCAAGGCGACGGCAACGGGGTGGTTGCTTGAAGACGTTGAGCACCAGGCATTGGGAGGAAGCGCAGGCAAAGGTTTTGTTTTGGTTACGGGCTGGGAGAATCCTGGCCTTGCTAGAGAGTTCAGCACGTCTCTGATTGCCAACCGTGAGCTGCAAAGAGTTGGAGCCAAGGCAGATGAGGGCTTCGTTGCTAATTTCTAAACTTGTCTGTGGCTGAACCTGGGGCGAGAGCTGGAAAGAGACTCAGCAACTATATTTCAAATGACCCCATCACCACAGAAAGACCTAGCTTGCTTAACTTGGCGAGAACGGATAGAAATACCTTAGTTAACACGATTATGGAAACGGAAACCATTCCCGTTAATGTTCAGGCAAAAAACTTCCCACTGCTAGCCTCTGTTCACGTCGTTGTTGTTGTTGTTATCCCGAACACAGAGCCTGGCATCCTCCTACGTCCTTCTCCTTTCCATCGACTCTACATTTCATGGCTACATTCAATAGTGCTCATTGATAATTCTTTGGACTTTGAAGCCTGTCAGTTCAAGTCTGACCTTGCCTCCCAGGTCGAGGAAATGACACCAAGCCGCTCGATAGCAATGGGCAAGTCCGGCGGCCGAAGTCCGTCCGAATGTGCCTTCGGGCCATCCCGCGCCTTTAGTGGATCAACTGGCAGGCGGCGATATAGAAGTGGTTTGATATATAGCCTGGTCTCACCTTGAGGAATGGCCTAGTCCCCAACTATCCGCCACGCAACACTTGGGTGACGCTGACATGATTCCCAAACCTTGAAGGGTGCGAGCTTTACACGACATCGAATGGTTATCCACCCACGGCGAGGCGATGAGGTGATGTCACCTTGGACTACCTGCAAGGGGAATAGCCTCAAAGTCTTTACCGCCGTTCTGGATCGGCATCTTCGTTTACCCACAAATAGGGAATGTCTCGGAATTGTAGAGCCACATCAGGATAGTTATCATCCGGTTCCTGCTTTCTTTATGCGGGTGCGTGGCATGACTGTGGATGTCGTGTTGGGATGATCTGATAGTTGGACCCATTGATCAGTTGACGAGTGGATACCCTCAGCTTCAAGTATAAAGGATAGAGCTATCAGGCGTCTATCAGAGGCTTTTACTTGCTCGATATTCTCTTATATAAATCACATCGTCTTGTTAAAAATCCCATCATCACTTCTCTCTCCTCAAATACCGATATAAATCAACTTTAACGCCATCAACATGACGAAGTACGTCCTCACCGGCGCAGATGGAAATCTGGGCAGAATTGCCGCCAGCCATGCCGCTGAGATTTTTCAACCCGGGGATGAGCTAGTTCTCACGACATACAAAGAAGATGCTGTCCCTGCTGAGTTGCGCCAGTCTTGGATAGACAAGGGCGCCAAGTTCGCAGTTGCCACCTATGATGACATTGAGAGCCTCAAGGCCGTGTTTGAGGGAGCAGAGGCTATCTCGTTCATCTCCACATGGCTCTTTGGTGAAGGCCGACGACGTCAGGCTCAGACTGTTGTTGATGCAGCAAAGGCATGCGGCGTGAAGCGCGTCTGCTACACATCATTTGTCGGGGCCGGTATTGAGGCCGAGAATGAACTAGATATTCCCTTCTTGCCCCGAGACCACCACGCTATCGAACAGATCATCTACGCCTCTGGTCTGGACTACAGCATACAGCGCAACTACCTCTACGCTGACAACATCCCCACTCTTTTCGCCCCGTCATTCAAGTTCTGCGGTGAGCGCTGGTTGACAAACACCCACGGTCAAGCCGGTGCCTACGTTGCCCGAGAGGATTGCGGTCGCGTTTTTGCTTGCCTACTGCTCGGCAAGGGAGAGCCCAACACTGTATACGAAATCACCGGCCCCGAGGCTGTCACAAACCAGGAAGTCTTTGACTGGATGTGTAGCCAGACTGGTTATAAGGGAGAGCTTGTGGACATGCCAGACGACGAGCTCAAGCAGTGGTGGCTGGACCATGGACTTCCCACCGACTTCTTTGGTGACTTTTCTCAGTTGCCCATGAAGCTGTGCATTGGCGATCTGATGTGCTGTGGCGAGATGGTCGCCGACGGACACATGGCCAAGACGACGGATAATGTTGAGAAGCTGACGGGTAGGAAGCCAGTGCCTTTCCGGGAGACTCTTCTTCAGTATAAGGATCTCTTCCCCAAGCCTGAGTAGTAGTTTTGATATGATGGACGTATGAGTAGTTTAGTTATGATAGTTCTGAAATATGAAGCCTGTGTGTACCAACAAGATGTGCAATGAACCAATCAAAGGCAATGCCCAAATGTGATAACTATAATACAGGCGAAGAAAGATACTAGTAAGGTGAATGGACATCTATGTACTGCGCAGTCTATGCTTGGAGAGTCATTTTATCAACCATTTAAAAAGCAGCAAGGCCAGAATTACCAAGTCCAGGCATAAGGCCCATTCCCTTTCCAAACATGTCACCAACCTGCTGAAGCGAACCATCCTCCTTGATCTTGTAAGCAACAACGGCGCCGGAGCCTCGGAGGAGGTTGTAAAGATACATGCCGTCGCTGCTGAGGGCAAGGTCGACAGGCTCGGAGCCATCACCTGGGAGAGCGGCCTCGCCTTCAATAAGAGAAGTGGTTCCGTTGTTGAAGATGGCATAGCTAGAGATAGAGTTGGAGACAAAGTTGGCAGTGTAGGCGTAGTGGTTGTCGGGGGTGACGACGACCCAGCAGGCGTCAGTCTGGTCGCTTCTCTCGGCCTTGGTGACGGCTGTCAAGCTGGGAACCTCTCCGCCATTGAGGTGGTAGGTGGACAGAGCGCTGTTCTTGAAGGCGGGGAGACCGGACTCGACGACGTACAAGGTGCTCTCGTTGTTGAAAACAGCACCAAAGGGGCGGAGACCGCTGGAGGCCATGGTGGTGACGGGTGCAGAGCTGGCTTGGCCCTTCTCATCGACGGAAAAGACATCAATTGTGCTGCCGACCTTGTTGGTTACGATCAGGGATCGACCATCAGGTGCAAAAGCGACGACACCAGGGACACCGATAGGGGTGCTGAGTGGGATAGTCTCGTTGGTGAGAGGGGAGAGCTTTCCGGTCTTGCCGTCGACCTTGAAGCCAAAGATGCCAGTCGAGGCAACGGAACCAGTGAGGGAGTAGGCATATCCATTCTTACTCAGAGTAATGCTAAGAGGCTGGTCACCTCCGTAGATGGTCTGGACCTTGGTGAGAGACGAGCCATCAACAGCAAAAACAGTGATCAGATCGTCGGCTGGGTTGACAGCATAAAGATATTTGTTCTTGGCATCCAGCTGAAGACCGCCCTGGGTATCAAAGTCAACACCTTGACCCCGCCCACCAGTAAGGTACGCCTTGGTTTGAGTCAAAGAACCATCGTCGTGGCGAGAGAAAGCGATGACTCTGTTTCCGGTAGGCTCGTTGGTCATGGCAAAGACAGCGCCTGCGCTCTTGGCCGAACCGCCTTGGACGCGAATGTCGATGCCAGCACGGGCTTCGATGCCGGAGATGGCAGTGAGGGCGAGAGAGGCGAGGTTGAGGACACGCATTTTGATGGCTATAATGTGCTAGAGATGTTGAAAGAATGTGTTGAAATGATAGTTGTGGTGATTGATATGCTGGTGGAGCTGTTGATGGTTCTGTCCCGAGCGCTCTTCACTACTCTTTATACAATCCAACAACTCCCCTTCAAGTCCAAAGAATTACTACGCATCAACTAGTTACGTTGAAGCCATCACCTCCGCAGCAATGCATCTCGGCTTGCGGCAGGAGGCTGAGCAAATTTAGCCCCTTGATGTGACGTCGAATGTTATCCTGTGCCGATTTCCCGGGCGATCTCAGCCCTACTGGACCCCAGACTGTGCCTCGTCTCGGAGATATTTCCTGTGGCTAGACTTTCAGGGCCTGGAGTGATTCCAAAGGTTACAGGGGTAACCACTGCAGGGTTCAGCTGAGGTTGGGCAAGCCTTAAGCGATCCACGTCGGCGACCAATTAATGTCAAGTTCGTTACGCACAAGTTTTAGTCTCTCAGTGTCATCGTTGTTGCGTTTCAATTATTCACTGGTATTTCGCAGGGTGGTCTCCCAGCGACGTAGTTAAAGCCTGGGCGTCGGCTTGAAGCCCACCACGTTGATGCTATTCAGAAAACCTCTATGGAACACTGCAATACTCCTTACCATGCCCAAAATCGGCAGTTCATTTTCTTAAATTCCGTTGCTCATCAACCTCGGACCATTCAAGCCAAGTAAGGAGATGATTCCATCTCATCGTCCTGAATTGCTTGCCCCAGATTGTTGACCGGCATCGAATTTTAAAGCCACGAGCAATTTTCGGTTCCAGTTACGTAAAATATTTAAACTCATAAGCTGAGCCCTGAATGATTCCAAAGCCAACGCGCACTAAGATCTCACCCGCGTCCATGCTTATGGCTTGGACACAAGCGAGCTATAGATCAAACACAACGGAAGTTTAATGAGACTTTGGAATCCATGTTTATTGAATGAGGTGATTTTTTACAATTGTCGCATCTATGACACTTTACTCGCGATGAATTGGCTTGGGGTTACGATGAGGTGTCTTGGCAAGCCGACTACATCCAATATTCCGCTTGAATAGACTTGGGGCGACTGCAGTAATCCTTTGATGATGTGGTGTGCATGTGGAATCAGTGATGTGTTGAAAGTAGACATACTGGCAGTCGAAGTGTATAAAATGCCTTTTTACAGCGGAACACCCACTGGAAAGCAAACTTCATAACCCAGTAGAACCTGCGTGACAATCCGAACAATTGAAATGCCTCCAAAGGTTTGTCCCCTCCGAAAATAACAGGTAGAATCAAACAGACCTGACCTTCGCCCCAGCTCACTCTCTACTCGTTTGTTGGCTCGCAGTGGGCGGGCGTTGCCCATCTTGCCTTGGCAGAGAAAGGATTTTCGACAGATGACTACGAAGTCAAGGAGATAAACTTGGGTACGTTTCAACACCTTCACGTTAGGATCAACACTCATATATCCCAGCTGCCGCGGAGAACTTTGCGCCAGAATATCTCAGGATCAACCCCCACGGCACTGTCCCATCTCTGGTGTCTTCTGCCCTTGAAAAGCCCCTCGTGCAGAGCATTGACATCCTCCGCTACGTGGACAGCCTGGGCGAAGCCACTCTCGTACCCAAAGACTCTAAGGTGCAACAAAAGGCGCAGCAAATCATCGATCACGTTCACTCTGCAGACGTCGACACAAACGTCATCCTCTTTGATGCTCGTGATGCCAAGGAGATGGAGGCCAAGAAAGCTAGCATGTGGAATGACTTTCTCCAGAACCGACAGACCAAGCTCGAGCAAGAACACAAGGCAGCGCCTGACAATGCTTTCTACAGCTTCAAGAGGGAAGAGAATGGATCGGTGAATAAACTCTACACAACAGAGCTTGGTAGCGATCACCAGCAGTTCTTCGAGACATCCCACAATCAGTACCGTACCTTTGCAGCTGGCATGAACAAGCTCGAGGACATTCTCGTGCTCCCCTTCGCTACCGGAGACTCTCTCACAGAAGCTGACTTTCACGTCATACCCTGGCTCTCGCATGCTATGTGGGGGGCTGGAACAGAGCCGACTGATATTCACAACTTCGGGTCGTTGGAAGAGTTGATTCAAAAGTCAGACCCTGAGTTCGGGGTTGGACCGAAGACTAAGCAGTGGTGGAAGAGGGTCTCTGCGACCAAGTCGTTCAAAAAGGTTTATCCACGCCTTCACTGAGTTGGATTGGATGGAGGGTGGCAAACTTGGATCTAACAAGACATTCTTTGTTATCTTAAAAGAGAAGAATACTATTAACACAAGCCACGAGGGCCCTGCCAACGTAACTAATCTACCTACCTACCTAACTCGAACAAACACCAAGCGTCCAGATCCATTGCACAATCGACTCCTCCTGACCTCGACAACTCCTTCATACAAAACAAATCAACACTACCATTCGTCAACACCAATCCAAAACTTCTCCTTTGTCTCCTCAGCATCCCATACCTCCGCAGAAACCAGATCAACCATGACCCTCCGGCTAGGCGGCCTTAACTTTGTCAGCGGCTGCTGGATGAGTTCAATCCCCGTAACCCTGTCCTGCTCATCATCGTACACCTTGAGGCCAACAATGAAATGTCCCGTGCGGGGTGCGAGAAGATGCGTGGCGTGGCATGCCAGGTCTCCAAAGTCTCCATGACCACCAACAGGAAGTTGGCTGAAGTGAAAGAATATCCCGGTAATTACTGTTTGAGTTGGAATTATGTCGTCTTCCTCATCGTCATCCGGCTGATCGTGATAGATTCGTATCGTGATGCCCGCAAGCCAGCCGTTTTCGGGAAAAAATACTTGATTTTCGAGGTCGAGGTCCATGCTTCTCTTGTACACAAAGCCACAGTTTCCAACTTTGATGGCCTTGAATTCCAAGTTTTCGGTCCATTCAACCACAATCTTGGGGTGCACAGAATCCAAGTCGCCGAAGTTGCGCAGGAAAAGAAGCTCTCGGCAAGTCTTGTGATGGGGCTTGGGCCCTGTGTCGACTACCGCGTCGATCATGGTTTCCGGTATTGCCTCCTTTTCCTTTTTCCGGATGGCCATTTCCTCGTGGAAAGCCTTGACGAGTGGCGAACAGACTTGCCATATCCGCTTCCTGTTGATAAGGGCTGGACTCCTGTGCTCACCCCGGCTGAACGAAGCCAAGTGAAGTGTCTTGTAGACATCCTCCCAGTCCACGGGCGACTCAGGATAGGGCACGTCAAACATCCAAGGCATATCCCGAATCAACCTGTCCCTCCAGTCCCTGTTCTTCAAATGGAGAAGATCAGTCCTCCTCGATGCTCCTCTCCACTGACAGAAATCAGCCATAGTCATATGCTCCATGATGAGCAAGACGAGCTCGGGAGGCAACTTGACGAATGGGTCATCCCTTAAACTTGGTAGACGTTTAACAACCCGAGTTTCCCCATTCATTTCTGGTGGTTGGTTCTGTATCATAGCGTACCAGCTTCTGAGCGTCCGATCCGCGGAGGGCGTGACCAGATAATGGCTCTCGCTTGGAACGAATTTCCAATATTTTCCCATGAATCTCTCGGCGCCGCCATAGTCCAAGGTCAGGCATCTTGAGGGAGCTGAGCTGGCAAAATTTTTGAATGCCTTGTAAACACACTCTAGGTCCAACTCTTGCGGTTCAACCATCTTTTGAAATAGAGACATGCATACAGCATGGACGGGAAACGCGACGGGAAAGTCTGTCTGATTGTTATACCTGGATTGAAGTATCAGCCAAGTGCCCCATAGAATAAACAGCAATTTGAATAGAATGGTGCACTAACGCATATTGCTTTATTGTTCCCATATGTCGTATATCGTAAGCGTAGAGGCCATTGCCGAGATGACGAGCGTCTTCCATTAGGGCAATTCTATAATACGTCAGTCAAGGTCTTGCCAAGTTTAGAAATGGGTTACTAGCCCTACACCACCGAGGTTCTCGGTGAGGATACTTGTCTCTCTCAACCACCAGAGGGTTCTTACTGGGGAGGCCAGGAAGCTATAGGAGGCATTCGGATTGCCGAGGGTCAAGCCCCGACCCAGGGGTGGGTTGAAATAAGTGAGGGTGCCGCATAGCGCACAATAGACCTCACCATCAACCATGAAGGGGTCGTCCATGTGAGTCTTGGAGGGTTAGTTAGAAGAGGAGTGTTTGGTGAGGTGATGTTGTTTGCAAGTCATCAAAAGAAGGGATGGCATGGTGAAAAGGCATGAATTTGGACTACACGTCGCTTTTAAAGGCAAGAGAGTTGATGGGATGAGAATGCTAAGTATCATTTTAACTTTCCATGAGCATATGAATATCGTTTGCTCTCAACAAATACCGTTGATGCGCTTGTCGAGTTAACAGCACTCCCAAGATTGTCCCAGTTTTGGTACCCATCTACGCCATTGCTTGCATATGCAGTTAGAAATTTAATTAAATCCGACCCATTGAATAGTGGGGTTCCCTTCTATTAATTTTTATCATCTTTCAAGTTCAATAACCTTGATATTTTAACTTCCTTTCGACAGCATGTGTGGCTCAACGCCGACATTTCGGCCGAAAGAAACGATGGGCGGTTGCTAGATGCACAAAAATACTGGAAGAGCATGTAAACCAACGGCCATGCATCTTTCAGGTGCATAGATGGGTCCCTTTCTATGCATGAAAAAATGATAAAAACTCCTGGTTTGTTGATGCATGTATTGCCACCATCGCGAGACACGATGTCATGTTGCAGGTGGTCACGTGATCACCCGTCAGTTTGCTTGGAGCTGTTTACACTTGCAGCATCTCGTGTTGGATCAGCCGTGCATTTCTTTTTCGCCTCTGAGTTATTACAGAATCTTCTAGTCGGTCGATGTTTGCATGTCACTATCGTCATCAAGAGTTGGTGTGTTGGACTGCTCCAGGCTCCTCTTCACTCTGGTCATCCAAGTGCAATTTTGTTAAGACAGATCAATAAGTGCCCAACATCAAGGATGCAAATGCCTAAGCTTACTCAGCAAAGCATTTGAGACATGTCACCGATCTCCACCATCTGCTTGGCCTTTTGAGTTGATAACGACGAGTCACGTGGCCCCCTTGCAATGTCCCTTTGCCACTTCTGATATGCCTTTGTCTAAGACTCTACAGTAAAGCCTAACCAATCATGAGAAAACAAGCATTTGGGCTAGGTTCCTTGCAGGGCTTGGCAAGCCATTGTCATTAAGACTTGGCGGCTTGGAATATTCCAAGAGCGCGACGCAGTCTAGGGTGAGAGCTGAGTGACGCAGTTGGCTCTTCCATAATATCATAAATAATGGTTCCAACTTGATATAAAAGAATGAAATTACTCTATGAATTTTCTCAAAATTTTCTAAAACTCACAGTTTGATCTCTCAACAATCTACGCTCAGGTCGTCCACTATGAAAATCCCAAGGTTCTTCTTTATCACTTGACATGTAGATCAGGGTCCAATCTTCGATGCCCAACCCACCTGACAACTACGTAATTACCCCATGGATAAAGTGATTAACTACGATCATATAACCCCCCTCATCGTCGGAGAATACATGACAGCATCAACCCAGTCGTCATGAAACAATCCTCCCCCTTCAATTAGCCGTGCTGCAACCCCCAATCTCTCGTTTTTCGTCTTTGACGCCTTTGCCGCTAACTCGGTGGAATCCCGAGGCACCCCGGAAACACGATCGACTTATACCCGACCAATCAGGAGGGACCGGGTTCTGACACGTCATCGCAATTTTGTAGATCACTGTCTCAAAACTGGGAAAGTTTGCCGTGACGTCATGGTGGTGGTGCAAGTCCATGCACTAAAGTTCGCGTTGCCGACCAACGACGCTGATCGAGCGACTTGCGGTGTGCAGCCATCGTGTACGATACCGTACCCATCATGACTTCTATATACCCGATGCCGCTGCTCTCCCGAGGGTTGACGTCGATCGTGTGGCTAGACATCCGACTCCTCCTACGGACGACAAGCCGATAGCAGTAGCAGACAGACACACTGCCGCCATGAACCACGCCAACATGATCGAGGATAAGCACCTCAAGGTATCTCTGCACGCTCGCATCTACCTTTGACCCCCTGCTAAGGTTTGCACCAGAAAACCTACATCATAGCCGTGCTGTGTTCCACCCTCGTCGGCACCTTCACCTCGTCCATCGGCCTCTGGGACCGCGTCAAGGAGCGCCGCAAGCAGAACCACCGCGACACGACCCAAGACGAAGAGATCAAGAAGCTCAAGGAGCAGGTCGAAAAGTCGGAGAAAAAGGCCAAGGAAAAGGATCATGCGCTGGAGAAGGAGAAGGAGGCGGACGAGGTTAGCGCTTCGCTCAAGAAGTCGAGTGCCCTCATCAGCCGGGAGTTCGAGGACGGATACGAACGACTCGGTCGGAAATTCGCCATTGGAGACGTGGTTACCGAGAATAAGCTGCAGGCACAGGTCATTGCTCTCCAGCAAACCGTCATCAATGTCCTGCAAGATGCCGTATACCACGGTCGGCGACTTGACCGTGTTGACATGCAACACCTTATCGCTGCCTCCGACGCCGCACGAGACGGATCCCTCGGAGCTCTTCGAGAGCAGCGACAGCGTCTATTGATGGCTACCGAGAAGCCAAGGCCAGCACTGGCTCCGCCACCGAAGCCACTGCCTCCGCAAAAGGCACTCCCTGCTCCCGCTCGCAGCCGCGCATCGAGCATCGTCCGGTCCGAACACCCTCGATCTGAACACCCTCGATCCGAACCCGTCCGATCCGAGCCCGATCCTCTATACTGCATATATAGCATTGATCTACAGTGCGACAAGAATATGCGCATGGCATCAACTTTTGCCCCTGGAGGCATCTGTCAATGTCCGGCCTGTGGGATCAAACTTGGTGTTGAAGCCGACGACATCTGGGCCATCCGGAAGCCCACTACAAGGTGGATCACGATCGATGGATACGAGCGAGAGGTTGATGAAGATCTCGAGTTCATCGTCAACCAACGATTCGTGATCAAGTGCCATACTCCAGACGGGGACTTTGCCTGCGTTCTCTGCACCAAGTTCCGCGACGGAGACGTTCTCTGCGCGAGTGCGGATGCACTGATCAACCACGTGGGCCGATCTCATAGCATTGATGAGTTAGAATGGGAGCCCGACTTTCGTATGAGGGCCTTGTAAGTCGTGCATTTTTGGGCGGAATCTTTGAAGCGGCATATCTCTTTGGGCGGACATTGTGAAGCGTGCGAGCATTTCTTTGGGTGGCATTTTGCATTTGGGGTTTGGGAAAATTGCATAGTCGGATCTTTGATAGAGACTATAGATGATACATGGTAGCATTCATGAATGATGACAGCTCTTTTGATGTTTGCTTTTGATCAGTCACATCTTAGCTTCGTGAGCTCCTGGGGGCTTCCTTGGATGTCCTTCCCCAAGACAGCGTTCCCCTGACATGCTAATCGGCTAAGAGATTAAGCTTAACAACACATACCAATAAGGCCATTCGCATCTGGAGCCATCTCTTGGCGTCTCTGGGCAGGCTGCGGGATGGGGTCTGGACCAAGGTGGGCTGAGACAGCTGAACAGCCTCCACTTGGCGGTGACTAACATTGGGCTCAGCCTGGGGTGAGTCAGACCATCACCATTATAAGAGAGTCGTGCACATAGCTGAGCTTCAGGAACCTGCTTTACCTTTTGTTCAACAAAAAGAGCAACTGTCAAAATGGAGAACCAAGCCCCTTCTAAATCGCTGGCTTCACGCATGAAGGAGTACGAAGTCACAGCCGAGATCCATCTCGATCCATCCAAGCCTGCCATCCTCCGACTCGACGGCCACTCTTTTTCCAAATTCACAGCGTCATTTGCGAAACCATTTGATGAGCGGTTACACACCGCCATGGTCAAGACGTGTGCTGACCTACTTGGCGCATATTCATCAGCCAGTTTAGCCTACACGCAGTCAGATGAGATCACCCTTGTGTTCCCGGATGGCGTAGGTAGCCAGTTCAATGGCCGTGTCACAAAGATTGCCTCGCTAGCCGCGGGACGTTGCTCTGTTCATTTTTACTCGCACCTCGTGGGCGCACTGGTTGAGACACCAGAACCACCCGTCAAGGGCTTTTCCCCACTCCCTTTTCCTCATTTCGACAACCAGACACTTCCTCACTTCGATGGTCGCCTATTTAATGTCCCAAACGTTGAAGAGTGTCTGAGCAATGTCATATGGCGATGCCGCGGTGACGCCATCCGGAACAGCGTATCAGGCTTTGCAAGGAGTCATTTCACAACAGAGGAACTACACGGAAAGAACAAAGACGACATGCTCGAGATGGTCAAGAAGAAGGGCTTCCCGTATCAAAAATCTGTGCCAGAGTGGGCTCTAGAGGGATCCATGGTCAAGAAGACTCTGGTCAAGATGGCAGCTGTAGACCAGAAAACCGGTGAAACAGTCGAGGTAGTGCGGACGAGGACAAGGTGTGAGGATAGAGGAATAACAGAGTTCTCGGACAAGAACTTGGCTCTGGTAAGGGATAAATACTGGCCCGAGGCATGATGATAAGGGCGGGGCTCTGTATCGTACTGGCCACCAAATGAGATATTGCATCCTTGACATCAGGGTCAAGTACCTCAATCTGAGTCTGCTCAAGTTTCCGAAGCGGCACATTTATCTCAAAGAGCCTATCAACCTCCTCTAGAGTGCGATGCTTTATCTCGGGGACCCGTAAATGGATCCAACCTTGCCGCCTAGACCTGCATAGTCACTGTGAGGAAGGTAGGGTAAAGTGAAGGATGTGACAAAAGTTGTGAGAGTGGAGATGCTGCAGGCGATCAGGCTCATCTTTTCTCTGATGCGGGCATGAAAGCAGATGTAACTAGGAATTTTGGTAGGGCCAAGTGGTAAAGTTGAGGTTACTCGTGGTAGTGTGGTGACCGTTGGTGTGCCTGCGGGGGGGACTCGCGTTCGATGGGAATGTGCATGAATGCCCTTACGGCAAGAACCTCTTGATTGGCAGTTATTGACACCTATTATAGGGATACGAAGACGATCTGTTTGACGACTTTACTGAAACCACTCCCGGGTCTTTGGATGCGTTGAGGGCTCGTTTATCGGATTTGAGCCGGACACACAACTCCGGCCAGAAAGAAAGCGGCTCCGAGCTCCAGTAGTTCTCCAGCTTGGGAGCCTGGATGAAGCAAACTACGATGCGTCTAGTAGGAAAGAGAGTCAGGGGCAGAACCCTCCCTACCATCAACCTACAGGTGCCACGACATGGCCAAGATCAACCTAACCAAGAGGTTCTGCATCTCCTCCTCTGCATTGACAAGGGAGAGACTGTCACAAGATTTCATCAAGAGCGCCTCCATGGGATAAGTGAAGACAAGGAACTCTTTTCTATGCTCAGAGAAAGCTATCTCAAACATAGGAAGTCCACTTTTAGAGTCACCCTACGGAGTGTAAAGAGTTTGTCACTTGCTAGAGTACGTCCTATTGTCCGATGTAACATGCGGCTTCCTGACAGCTTTGTAGTTCAAAGTAGACGCCAGCGACTTTGCGGGGGTTCATAGCCATGGCTTTGTTTGTTCCTCCCAGTGTGTCTACCTCCCCCCCGTGGCGAGAGTCGAATTGGACGAGTATCGATGCACACGTGCACAAAGTCGACCTGGGGTATTTACCAGCGCTTAGCTCACGAGAGATGTTGCACTACTTCAAAAAGCCTCACGATCTCCAGATCTCGCAGCGCTGTTGTCTGAACCAGATCCCGAAGCCAGCATGTGGGCAGTTGAGAGCATCGCAGGATAAATTCGAGCTTGGTTGGGAGTTACATTTTGAGGAAGGGTGGCATTGGAACATCATCTACTTCATCATTATTGCCCTCGTAGCGGTCCCAGCAATGGTCTTTGGGACTATTTGGTCGGTGGTCAAGGAAGACATCCAAAGTGCGTTTGCCATTTCCGGGACCTGGATAGCTTTGGGGTCCTTGATACTGGGGTATATAGCGATTCGAGATGTTTGACGTAGTGGAGGGCCAAAACATGTTGGAAAGGCATCAAAATGTACACAATCTTCAGCGTAATGGCGTTAGGGAGAAAGGTGACTCGTTGGCAGGGGAATATTAGCACAGCTAGGCCTTTTTGTCTCTATCAAACTCATATATAACTGATCAAAGCTTCCAATTCCGGTCAATATCGCTTTCGATCCTCTCGAAAACCTTGACACCCTGCTTGCCCAAAGCAGTGCCTACGGCCACCGCGCTGGCACCGACCGCTCTCATCCTCCGAAAGCCATCACCATCACGAACCCCACCAACTCCAATGATGGCAATATGTTTCAATTCCTCGGTTTGATTAAGAAATCTCCGCAAGGTTGACACGTTTCCCAGAGCGAGAGCGTGTAACGGTGGACCAGCCATGCCACCGACACCAAGGTTTGGCAGCTGGGGCGTCAGGCTGTTTCCACCACCTTGTTCGAGGATAAGGCAAGACCCGAGAGTGTTTGTTGCGGTGATGAAGCTGATAGAAGACGCTGCCCGCACGAGCGTTTCAATCAAGGAGGTGAACTGACCCTCGTACGTGTAAGGTGGTGTTTTGATTCCAATTGGAATTACAGGGTCCTTGGGCAGTATGGAAAGATATTTCTCAAGAGCTGCGCCGTGATACGCAGGTGGCGGGGAGCCAGGGATGTTTGGGCAGCTCAGGTTGACTTCCATTGCCAGAGGGAAAGACAAGGCTTTTGAAGCGGACGCAAGCAGCTCATAGGAGGCCAGAATATCTTCGGGTGAGCCCGTGATGCTTACAATGAAAGTCTTCTTCATGGTCGGAAGCTGGGCGCCAATTTCCTTGAGAAACTTGATGTATCCTTCCAAAGGGATTGGGCTGTAACCAAGACTGTTTAGACTGGCTGTTGCATTCTCTGTGTGGCCTGCGGGGGGGACTTGGTTCGAAGAAGTTCCCTCATTTGGCTTTGCCGTTGCAGGATCAAAGAAAAGATATCGATGGTTGGCATCCTGGTGGTCGAAACCCTTGATAAGAGACGTCCTTGTCGTGACGGCACCTGTTGATGGGCAAGCGGCTAGGGCAATGAGATCACGAAGGTCTGTAGCCCATGGCGTCGCCGAGTTTAGTAACGGAGGGTCGATCCTCAGAGAAACAGGCATCGCTGTGGCGTTGGCGGATGATTGTTGAGGGTGAGGGGTTCACTGCGCTGCATTGCAGTCGAAGATAAAGGTCGTTGATAAGGTTGGGCGGTTATGTAATCGGTGGTGGGACTGGAGTGGCGATAACCTCGGCACCATCAGGGGCGCTGACCTCCGGCCGTACAACGTATGTTCCGAGAACTGAGGTTAAGATGTTTTCCAGAGCTTGAAGGTTTCTAATGAATGATGAAACGCAAACTCGAGAATGATGAGCCTGGCCGAATTAGAAATGGGCAAAGGTGGTCCATTAAGAAGAGTAGGGGGAAGGCATATGATAGCTTGAGACAAAAAGCGTAGAAGTCTTGACGAAGTCAGATTGAGAAAAATAATGCTTGTCAATTTTCTGCATCAGATGGACCCTCTAGACAAATGCTGATGGTAAAGTTGGCTTAAGTAGTCCCCATGACACCACCAACAACTTAAACCTTCTGCAAGGCAAGACCATCAAAGTACCAATCGAGCTCAGAACCACTCGAATAAATCTTGAACATGAACGAAGCCTCGCCGCCTTGACCCTCACGCACAGTGAACCTGGTGTAGAATTGATGCCATCCATCAATGTACTGGGCCGGATACTCAGGGAAAGCCTCATAGATGGTCTGATCGCCACGGTAAATGACGGTGCGGATTAAGTCGAAAGGCTCAATGTCCTTCTTGTTAGACTTGGCGAGGAATGTGATCCGGTAGGAGGAACCAGGCTCCAGGTGGAATGTAGGCAAGTACTGGACCTTGACTACACCTTGGTTGGCGACTTCCAGGACGCGAAGGGCCCAAGAGTCAGGCTGTTGGATGTCGAGGTAGAAGTCTCCCTCCTTTTCCATATCTAGACCCCATTTTTCAACATCCCGGTCCTCAAAGTCCAAGTTGAAGAGGGTGTCGGCTGGTGATAAGTCATTAGCATGGGGCTCAAGAGTGTGGTAGGAGCATGCACTTACCGTTGGTACATTGATAGCATTCAAGCTGAGAAAAGTAGCTGCCACTGGCTTCATCACGGTGGCCAACAGAGGTAAAGTCGCCAGAAAAGAGCTGGCAAAAGCCGGATTCGGGTCGAAAGTTGAAGAAGGTGCACGAAGGAGTCTTGGCACAAAGATCGGCACATTGGGTTGCTCGAGGGATGTTTTGAGGATCGCCAATCTTGCCAGAGACGTCGTCGATGTAACCTTGCTTTGAGCAAGCCAATTTGCCTGGACGGGCGTTGAGAATAGAGCAGTAAGGCTCTGGGTCGCGAGGGAGGACGGCTGCACTGGCTCCAGAGACGAGGAGGCCGGCAAGGGCTGTGAAGTACTGAGATGATCGCATGGCTCGGCTTCTCAGTGTAGATATATTTGATAAGGATGCTTTTTGTTGAATGAGATTGAACTGTAAAAGTCTCGTGAGTTTGCTGTAGATATATATCACTCCTAACTCCTCTATCCGCTTTTTGTTGCAATGCAATTACGGCCATCAAGTGTGCAACTGCGCCTCAAAGCCCATCGGGCTCCGAGTAAGCGGAGTACTAGCTAAGATTGAGCAAGCCACATTAATGCTTCATCTGGACCGTGATTAGCCAATAACGGGATTATGTGACACTGTTGAGTCCAGCCACACGATAAAGGCCGAGGGCGTTGAATCCGCTTACTTGCAGGGTTTAGAGGTCGCCGACCTGCGAATGCATGCACGATCGGCCAAGTCCGTGTACGGCCTCTTTTCTGCCACTACCAAGCGCCGCAGAAGCTGAGTTCTATACTCAACTACAGGCCAAACATGCAAACTGTCGTCGCGCAAGTAGAGTCACATATGGCGACGAGTAGCCGATTCTGAATCCGAGAACTGTTGCATTACATCAAAGACTATCGTCACAAACGAAGAAAACTCTAACTAATGTGTTCCAAAGCCACAGACAATCCCTAGTCGCAGCACTCTTCCCGCAAACAAAAGCCTCACATAGAAAATTCAAGCAGTCCGAGTCATCTTGACCTTGCTCAACCCCGACCCACCATCATCCCTCGTCGAGCTAACAGCAAGCTCAAACTTAGTAGTGGCACCAGCAGCAGCCGCAATATTAACAGTCCTAGTCCTGATACCACTGTTCCAAGCAGTCGTTCCAACCCTACGGATGCTCCATTCGATGCCTGGGTCGGCTTCAAACGTGACACGCATCTTTTGGCCCGCCTTGATGGAGAAGATGTTGATGGCGCCCTTCCAAGCTTTACCTGTGACAGACTTGGAGTAAGTGCCGCCAACTTTGGCAACGTTGACAAGGGGATGGGTAGTTGTGGGTGGTCCCCCGAGTTTGAGGGGAATCTTCTGGCCGTTGGGGTACTTGATGGTCTGGTCCCTGCAGGCAAGGACGAAGCGATGCCACAGAGTGGATGTAATCTTTGTGTCTATCGACAGCGACTTCCGCTCAAGTTCGTAGGTCGCCTTGTTAGGATGCCCCTTCATCCAGTTGTTGACATCAATTGGAGACCATCCGCCCAATCTATCGGCAAAGTGGAAGAAGAGGGCAGCAGCCTCGTCATTCTGATAGAGAGGGATTCCAAATTGGTACTCTTCAGGGTAGAGGCCACGGTTCATGATAGCGTTGGTGGTAGGATAGGCGAGCCCATCAAAGTAGCGAGCAATGCCCTGACGCCACCATTCATTTCCCTTTGTCCAAGCAGTAACAGTCGGACGATGGAACTGCTCCACACACTGGTACATGCCCTTGATGACATCCTTCTGAATGGCCAGAAGAGGGTACTTGCTGGTGCCAGGAGGAAAGTCGATGATCATGTAGCAAGGGTCTTTGGTGCCGAAGTTGTTGTCGTCGACTTGAACGATATCGCCGAGGACGCCCGAGACAAAGCCGATGTGGATCTTGAGAGGACCAGCCATCGATCCAAAGATGCCGACGCCTTTTTTGATGGCATCGGCGACACCGTTGACGATCTCGCTATACCGAGGTTCCTTCTGCCAATGTCCAGGAACCTGGTACAGACGAGCAGTGATGGAACCTCCTGTGATGGTCCGAGTCCAGGCATTGCTGCAGGTACTTCCAGCAAGATCCTGTGCACTCTGAGGAAGAGGTCCTTTCCAGACTGGGCAGCTGAACGTCTGGCGGGTCCACCATTTGCTCCAGTCAACCTCGAAGCCGGGGAGGAGAGTCGGGGCGGCCGGTTCGGCGACCGGGCTTGCGGTAGCAGCAGGAGCGAGACCTGTGAGGGCCGTCGCAGCGATGGCGAGGAGCCGGAGGGAGTTGACCATGGCGAGTTTGATCAAGAGTGAGTGGCAGTATCAAGTTGAAGCTCTCATGAGCGGGAAACGAAGAAAAGGGCGAGCAAAGGGGAAGTATTTTAACAACACAGCTTCTCTCGCCAAGGATTCTAGGCTTCAACTATTTTTACTCAACCGCCTAAAAAAAACAAGCTTAAATTTCCAGGGCCTTCTAGTGTACCCTCACGAGAAGCCACCACGTCTCCATTCGAGGCAGAAAGCCGTTAGCATTGGCCCATGCTTAAATATCGTGGCGGCGCCTCAGTCGAATGCCGAGTTGCACTGAAGCTTCTGGTTGGTTGGTGTTTTCAGCCTTGGACGCTACTTGTGAGGGCTGAAACGCGTCCTGGCAATCTCCGTTGAGTTGCGGAGGGCGGTGGACATGAGAGCAGAGTCACACGGGGAGGATTTTTGGTCTTTATTAGAAGACATATAACGAGTTCTCTTTGATCCTTCCGGGCTCTAAATGACAATGAGTGCCTACTCGGTATAAATCACAGTGATGAGGGCAATATGTTCGACGGGGACATGCGACACTCGCTATGAACGACAAGGGATGGGTCCGTCCCATTCAGGCAGCTGCATAATGAAAGAAGCACGCCGATTTCTTAAAGGATCGTTTTGTTGGGTAGTATCGCAGTCGCCAAGCTCGACCTTGTACCACGCGACTGCTAATATCCGTTGAGAAACGGATCTAGCGGTGGTTGGAGGCCTTGAAGCTGGAAGCAGGCGCTGGCAATGAGGCTTGGCTCATGCAGGTACTCAAAGCGCGTGCCCAAGAAGTGAGGGGTCTTTACCTGTCACCATTCAGTGATGGTTGGGGCAAGAGGCTGAGCAGTGAATGGGTGCCATAAACAAGAATAGATGGAGAGGATACGGGCAACGAGACGGCGACAACAGAACAAAAAATCGTATCCAAGTGCCCTGTTAAACCAGCGGCTTCTGTCCCATCCAAAAATAGTACTTCTCGTATGTATGAATCTCTGTATCATAGAGATCCTTCCTCGCCGCTGCTAGGAATGCCTCGATGTCCTTGATCTCCATAATCTGGCGGAAAGGTTTTGCAGCCATAGCGCCAAACATGTCTTCCACCACGGTCCTACAGTACAATCCTATTAGGCGTAGCTTCTGATCCTATTTGTGTCTTTAATTAGTAGGACGAGTAACTGCAGGACGAAGGGGAACCTGCCTTTGCCCACGCTCCAATAGGCACCTTTAATACTATGCATCCCACATTGATGAAGCCAGCATTCTGGAGGGGCTCCCCAAGTCCTTCGCCAGCTCTGAAGTTCATGCCGAAACTTTTTACGGCATCCTCAGCTATGTCAAAGAATTTGCCTAGGGAGGAGTCAGGCGAAAGAGATCCATCATCGCAGTTTGCACGAGCATCAAGCTCCTGTATTTCTATCCACCCTCCCGGATTAAGATTTCTGTAGGCTACGTTCAGTACACTTTCAGCACCTAGAATAGTCAACCAGAGTAAGGTTTGCGGCTACTTACTCATAGGCTTGTTGAAGAACAGTTGGCTGATCTTTCAACCACGGACTGATACAGCGCATGTGCACAAAGTCATAACCATCTCCAAGCATCCATGAATCCTCTATGTCGTCGACAACAAATTTCAGGTTCGGTGGCACCCACAAGGGCTGTATAGGACTAAGGTCAATACCAACGACGGAAGCGCTAGGGTAGACCATAAAATACCTAGCCCATAGGTATATATAAGACCTAAGAGTTAAAATAAGTAGCTTATAAGTAGTATATTTATTTATAGGTAAGATATAAGTATTTAGGGTAAGTATTTCTAATATAAGACTACCTAAGAATTACTTATAATATAAATAAAAACCTAGAGGGAAAATAAATAAAATAACTTATATTTAAGGTATAATTAATAAAAGAAATTAATTAAGTATTATTATAGGGTATTAAATTATTTATAACCTACTACTATAAGATATAAGTAAATATAAATATAAAAAGCCTATTAAGGTTTATATAGGCCCTTAGAGATAGGTATTACTATAAACTAAGTAATAATATTATTAGTTAATATAGTAATCTTAGGAGAAGTAAAATATATTAATATATACCTAAGACTATAAATATCTCGGGGTAAGAGGGTCTTATATTTAGCGACTTAGGTAATAATATTAGTAGCTAGAATAAAATTATTATATTAAATTATTATATATTATTATAAAGAAAAGTATATTTATTAGCGAATATATTAGTTAATATAGACTTAGAGGCTTCCTAGAGGGCATAGACTATATTAGATATAATCTATATATTAGAGATTAATATAGCTTAATTAATTATAACCTCTTAAATAAAATAAATAAAAGCGGCTTTAATAAAAATAGGCCTTTAGCTTTTTTTAATAGCCTATTAATATTTAAGTTAATAAAGAGCTAAAATAATAAGTAATAATATAAGGATAAATAGCTAAAGAATATATTATTAGGCTTTAAGTAATAAGGATAAGGAGGTAAAGCTTAACTAATAGGCATAGTCTTCTTATTAATATTAATAGGTAGATTACTAGTATTAGGGCTAATAGCTTAAGTTATAACTTAGGCTATAATATTATATTTATATAAATATTTAAGGCGATCTTATTAAATAAACTAATAGGTTTTAAGGCAAAAAATATAAGCTATAATAATAAGAGGCGATATAAAGGAAATATATAAAGATAAATAAGCTAAGAAAAGAGGGTTAATATAAAAGATTATTATAATAAAAAGGGAAAGCCCTTACGCGAAAAATAATAATCTAAAAGGAAAATAATAAAGAGGGTAAGAATAAGGTTATTAGTATAGGTTAAGAGAAAATAAATATAGCGTAGGAGAGGCTAAGTAAGCCGGGGGAAAAGAGATTATTATAAGCATAAAAGAAATAATCTCGCGCGGGCGAGGAATACTAAGAAAATAAGTAAAAAAGATTAATATATTTAATTATTATAATATATAATAATAAGATAAAAGGGAAGAAGCTTATAGGGTTATTAGCGTAATTTAAGAGAAGATAAATATAATATAAAAGAGGCTAAGTAAGCTATAATAAGGAAAATTAAAGGTAAAGCTATAATAATAGGTAAATAAAGAGTCTCTATAAAGAGGCTATAAAGGAAGTAAAAGATATAATAGTAAAGGTATACGCTAAAGGTAGGTAAAATAAGGCTAATAGAGAGGCTATAAGGTAAAAGAAAATAAAAAAAGATAATATTTTAAAGGGGTTATAAAATATATACGAGGTAACCTTTATAGGCTAATTAAATTTATTAATAAGGAATATATTATTTTATATTAGGCTTAGTTAAGGCTATTATTAATAATTATAAGGTAAGCTATATTTTTAGCTAAAAATATTAATCTCTTTATTTATACTTTTTTTACTCCTTATAACCTCTATATTAATACCCCCTTACTTACCTTATATTTATTCTTTAAGAGGCTTTTTATTATAATTTATATTATATAACTTCCCTAGCGATTATAGGCATATAAGAGAAATATTTTCTTTTATTTTTCTTTACTCTAAGAAGTTATAATACTCTCTAATCGCTTATTTATTATTTATATTATTTCCTTGCCTTAAATAACTAACTATGCTATAATAACTAGCCGCCTAAGAGGTAAGTAAGTTTCTTTTTATTATACTAATTAATTTATATTAATTAGTTAAGTCGACTAGCTAGAGGGCTATTAAAGAAATATAAGGCTAAAAAAGAGCTATTAATAAACCCATATATAAAAAAGGCCCACGACTAACTTAATAACCTACTAGAAGACTAATTACGCAAAGAAAAGGCTAAGAAGGCCTTTAATTAATAATAATCTAGAGTTAAGGCTAAGCTAAATAAGAACCTAATATATATTACCGCTAATATAATAATAAGAGTAGCGATAATATAAACCGCGCGTAATAAGTATAAGGCAAAGTAATATATCTTTTTCTTCTAGTTAATTATTTACTATACTAACCTAATTACTAGTATTACTAATAATAAGTACCCTAATTACCTTAATATCTAGCTAATAATGCCCCTTATGCTATTAAGTTTAATTCCCTAGGATAATAATAATATAAATTAGGTTAAGTTATTAGATCTCACGGATAAAAAATAGGCTAAGCTAGATATAATTAATAATATACTTAATATTAAGGCCTAAGAAGAGGGTAATATAATTAATCGAGCGAAGGTAACTAAGTAGCTATAAAAAAAAAAAACTTTAATAAGTAATAAATTATATTTCCTTAATATTAGCGGCTAATAGGTCTTAGGAGGATAATATACGCCTACTTATTAGTATATAAGGCTAATTTCTCGCGATACTAAGATATCTTTAGCGTAAGCTTAATAAAATAAAGCTATAACCTATTAGTTATACCTTAGGTAAACTTAAGCTACTTAAAGATATCCCTTTTATATTATAAGTAAAATATAATAATCACTTATAGTAATTAAGCCTAATAAGCATCTTAGTAAGATACTAATAATTAATAATAAAGAAATTACCTAAAGTATTTTCTCTTAAATAGAGATCTTTATATAGTTCCTAATTAGTATTAAACTAACAAAAATAATTTATTATAATTACTCTATTAACCTAATTAATACCTTTAGTAAGATAAAATAGCTATTTATTAATAATATAAGATAAGATATATTAATAAGGGGGTATAAAATATAATTTCTAAATACCCAGGCTAGGTAAATTTAATATAAGAGTAAGAGATAGATTCGCAACTAATATAATAAAGGAACCACATAGGATTTTATACTTATTAATAAAGCATATAGGTATTATAACTCGCTGCGGTTACGCGACCTATAAAGTAATTTAATCCGACTATTCCTTAGATACTTAAGGATATCTATTAACTCGATTTCTATATTTATATATCTAAGAGTTATTAGAATTAGTAATATTTACTTAGACCTAAATAATTTTAGACTAATAAATAACTTAATAACTTAAACTTAATAAAGAATATTACTATAAGGTATACCTTAAACCTAACTAATATTATATAGATTATAGCTAATATATTTTAGGTCTTAGAGCTAAAGGTTATACCTCCTCCCTAGGAGGAACTTTAATAATTTAGCTTAATTTAATTATATTTAATTTCTTTTATTAATTAAATAAAGTAATTATAGAGGTACTTCTAATTAGATAAATATAACTTTAATATATCTATTATTTTAATATATCTATATCTTATTACTTATATTTTTATTATCTTTAAGTATAATATTAAAGTTCCTTATAGTTATTAAATATAAGAGTTATTTATAGTAATAGGATATAATAGTTATTTATAGTAATTAGATATAATAGTTATTTATAGTAATTTAATATAATAATTACTTATACTTATTTATAGTCTATTTATCTTAGCTTCTATAATCTTATCCTAATATATACTATTCTTATTAGTTTTATATTATTTAGTATTAATATAACTCTCTTTATATAGATAGCGGCGAGGTTTAAATCTATAGCTATTAGTAAATATATAGCCTATATTATTATATATATACTCTTAAATAGTATAATAAGAAAGCTTTTAGTAGCTTTATATAGTGCCTTAATTACTATTAATTAAAAGTATATACTTAGATAAATACGATACGTAATATTATATAT
Organism: Ascodesmis sphaerospora; assembly: GCA_027569015.1. Lineage (NCBI taxonomy): Eukaryota > Fungi > Ascomycota > Pezizomycetes > Pezizales > Ascodesmidaceae > Ascodesmis > Ascodesmis sphaerospora. The sequence goes on along the minus strand of JAPPUR010000028.1, from coordinate 172,165 downwards.
TACCCTTTAAAATAAGAGTCATAAGATAAGAAGGTTTATTAATTATTATAGATAATAGATATTACGTAAAATAATAGCTATTTAATTAGTAAAAAGAGAATATAAGAAAATAATAAATATATTACTCGCTTTTTATTAATAAGGGATATCCTATTTACGCTAGGTAATCCGCCGATATAGCTTATATAATATCTTCTAATCGGACTTTTAGCGATTTAATCGCTATAGTAATCTCGCTTATAGATAATAACTCTTAGAGTATAAGGTAAATTTAGAGTTTATCTAAGGGCTATTAATACTAAATAAAATAACCTAATAATTTATCTAGGGGGTATATTAGATATCTTCTAAGATTATATTAAGATTTTATTACCTTAAAGGTAATAATAAGTTACCTTATTTAAGCGGTAAAGGCATAATAAATAGAGGTAAAAGGTTAATACTTAATTATAAAGAAAATAAAAGAAAGTACTTATTAAATTTAAGTAAAGGCTAATATGGTAGAAATAAGAATTTATATAGATTATATATTTTAAAGTAAGCTAATTATAATAAAATATAAGCGATAGCTATATAAGTATATTATATCGTAATATTAATCTATATTAATCCCTATAGTATATTAGATTTTATTAATTTTTATAATAATTTAGATTATTTTTTATTTAGTTTTTCTTTTTTTTCTTTAATTACCTTATATAATAATAATTATTTAAAGTAATTTATATTTATAAAGATTTTTTTTTCTTTTTTATTATCTTCTTTTTTTATAGTTATAACTTATTAATATTATTATATTATACTCTTTAATACTTTAAGGGATACCTCCCTATGCTATTTTTAATAATTAATATAAAGAATAATTCTTTACCTAGTAGTAATTAACTATATAATTTAAATAATTACTTTAATTATTAGGGGCCCCCTAAGATTTAAATACCTATAAGTCTTCTTATTACCTTTAGAAAATCTTTATAACCTATTAAATAATAATAATCTAATTATACTTTAACTAAGGTACTAAGGCTAGTAATAGTATATTAGTCTTACTTTATTAATACTATAGGTATTAACTTATATACCCTAACCTTAAGGGGATTAATATATTAAGTATAGCTAGGTATTAGGAAAAGAAGGCTTATAAAGATAAGGCTCCTTAGCGTTAACTAGTTTAAGTTAACTAGATAATTACCTCCTAATTTTAAGTCTAAAATATATAATAATTATTTATAGTAATTATACTAATATTATATTAGATTAATAGTACTAAATAATAGGCAAAGTCTTAGTAGTATCTTATTAGATTTATTATTAATACTTACTTAGCTATTAATATAATAATTAATCCTTTCTTTAAGGAGTTTTTTACTTTTATTTACCTTTCCCTTTATCTTCTATCCCCCCCTACCCTTATAAAGCGTATCTAAGAAAAATCTTAAGCTATATAAGAGTTTATTCTTAGTATCTTATTAGTAAAAATAAAAGTCTCTCTTATAATTAATACTTAGTCTATGCCTTAAAATCGCTTTGCTATCCTTAGAATTCTTACCTTTTTTATTAATAAGGCCTAGAATATATAATATTATATCTTAGGGTTTATAGATATATTAGAAGATTAGTTATATATTACTTTAAATTCTTATTTAATTTATACCCTTTAGAACTATTAGCTACTAAATCGCCTATAATTTATTATAGCTAATAACGGCATATATTTTGACCCTAATTAGCTATATAGCGAGATTAATTAAGTACTTATGCCTTATATTATATATTATCTTACCTTTATTCGCTATATAGCTTATATATTAAACCTTATTGCAAAGGAAATTATTAATTATAATAATATTCGCTTATGCCGTATATATAATAATGCGCCTAGCCTTATATTAAAGTAATTATTTAATAAAAATAGCAATAATTTACTAAGTATAGAGGATCTTAATAAAGACCTTAAGGCTATTAAGCGAGAGATTAATTTATAACTCTTTAATTAATTAGAAAATAATTATATATCTAATACTATTCTTAAAGTAAGCTTATTTTATATAGTAATTAAATATAGTAATTATTACTTACTTATATCTTTAGATTTAATAACTTACTATTTAATTTATATAGAGCCCTAAAAGCTTAAAGGCTTTTTAAGATATTTAAGAGGCTACTTAGATTTCTTAATAAGACTTTCCTTAGCTATTATATCTTCTTAGGGATATACCTACTTAATAGAACTCTACTACTATAATACTTCTATGCGCTTATATATTATGCCTATCTATTAATAAGTAGTTTTAAAGGTACCCTAATTCTAAATCCGAGCTAATTATTATAAATTAAGAGTAAATTAATTATTTTATTAATTATACTTATATTTTTATTTATCTTATAGATTAAGTTAATTAGAATATACTTAATTACTTAACTATAATATAAATATAATTAAAAATTATCGCTTATTACCTAGCCCTCTATTAAAGCTTATTACTTATTATACTTAATTATATAGCTTATTTATTATAAAAGGAGGTCTTAATAGATAAGATATTAGCTATAATCTTAAAGCTTTAGGCTTATATTATATAATTCCTTAATAAGATATTATATTTTATTATCCTCTTATTAATACCCCTTAAGGAATATAATAATAAGGATAATACCTAATAGAAAGGCTTATATTTATTCCTTAGCGATATTATAGCCTTTACCCTTAAAGCAAAAATAGAGGTAAACTTTATAAATACCTTCTAGCGATAATACTCCCTAGGCTAAGATAAAGCCCTAACTAATCTATATTACTAAAAAAGATAGCTTTTAAATATATTTCTTAGCCCTAAAAAGATATATTATTTTCTTTTATTTTTTCCCCCCTTATATTTCTTATTACTATATTAAACTATTATATCTAATTATTATATTTAATTATTATATTTAATTACTATATCTAATTATTATATCTAGGTCCTAAGACTCTTAATAACCTAAATTAGGGTTATTAAATACTAAGACTTTAATTTTATTCTTTTATCTTCCTAATTATTATAAATAATTATTATATTATTATATTAATTATATTTTATAGGCTTAATTTTTCTCTCCCTTTATATCTTCTTTTTATTAAGAGTTCTTCTAAGAATATATATATTTTTAACCCTTATTATTATTTCTTTTTAATATACTCTAGGTTATTATTTTAGTAAAAGTATTTTAAACTTTTAGTCTTAGCTCTCTTAGATACCGCGATATAAATTAATCTATTAAATAACTTAAGACTTTCTTTTTATTTAACCTAATATTATTATACTTAAAAGGGCCTAGAGTATCTATAGGTTTACTTACCGCTATAAATAATATATACTTAAGGTTTTAATTATTAAGTAATACTTTTCTCTTTACTTTTAGTTATTACCTTTTAATTCTCTTTATATATTGCCTTATTTAGAGGATATTTTTAATAAAGCTATATTATTAGTCCCTTATTAGCTTATTAAGTTAAAGAAAGCTTTATTTTATTTTTTTATTTTCTCTAAAACCCCTAATTATCTTTATTTTTTTCTTAAGGCCCTAAAACCTATTATAAATATTATTATTATTAGTAATATATTATTAAGCCTTTTAAAAGATTTATCTAATCTTATTATACTATTAAAATCTTTTTACTTAATCTCTTTTTTCTCTTAACCTCTCGCTATATAATCTTTCTCTAATTAACTTATATTATTACCTATATTTTTTTTTTCTTTTACCTCTTAAGATTATTATAATACTTTTAATCTTAGAACCTTTTCTAAAATTCTTTTAAAGCGCTATAGGTATAATTAATTAATATACTTTAATTTAATCCCTTTACCTTATAATATTTATTCCCTTTGGTATACTTCCTCTATATAATTAGCTACTTAAGAATAATAATTAATTTATATTTTAGGATTAAGAAGGTTATAGTCTATATATTTAATAATTATATATTTACTAATTTATTAATTATTATAATAATTATTACTTTAATTTTTCCTCTTTTATTCTTATATTTTTTTATTACTTATATTAGGTAATTAGGTAACTTAGGTACCTATATTAGGTAATTAGGTAATTTAGGTATTTACTCTTATTTACCTTAGTATATTATACTCCTTAGGTACCTATTTCCTAGGTACCTATGTGTATTTTATACCCTACGCTAGGGTATATGTCGGCGACTATAACAATCAGATATGTCCAGAAACTACAGGGCCTTTCGGGGGTCACCTTCAATAGCCCAAGAGCCAGTCCCAGTGCCCAAGTCGAGGACCTTCTGTGGGTTATTACCGACCGGGGCGAAGAATAGCTTGCCACTAGTCAGCGTTAGCGAGCCGCTCCTCCTACACTACAAGTACTCACTTAGTAAGTTCAAGCATTATTACATGCTTCATATCATCTCGGTTCTGCTCGGCATCATCATTTGGGATCGGATATCTGGCAAATGTCAGGTTACACAACGGCAGTTGAACTTGGCTTGAAACTCACGTCCCATGCCGGTAGTGGTGATACTACTGTAGTATCAGTTCATTCTGCCAGGGATGCACACAGACATGGTAACAAATACTCACCCGCCTTCCATTCTCATAAAAGTGTTGATATATACTCGAATTCAAGCTCGCAGCCTGAAAGCTGACAGACTCGGCGTCATAATCAGACGTGGGAAACTCGTCCACCTCGTCGACCCGATCCCGCGATTCGATTGGCTCAATAGTAGCAGCATGAGCAAAAGCCCCCGCTTCCATTTCGACGGTTAGACAGTTGGACAAGAGGTGAACAAATGGGGCTTGTTGGTGTGATGTACGACCATGTTTGCCGGCGCGAACCCCGCAGGCGGAAAATGGCTCAAGTGCGTGAGATGTTTGAGTTGCATCAGAGGCGCAGATCCAGGTCTTGGCACCACGAGATGTAAAGGGGGCAAAATAGCCGGCCTCGGCTTAAGCTCTTGGTTTCTACAGTTGTAACCTGATGGCATAACTCACGTGTTTGAACTTGAAGTGCATAATATCGTTGTATTTATGTCCCAGACAAGATCTCGCTTGGGGTGGTCACGAGAGTCTTGGGAAGCGGTCCAGAATGTCACGCCACTCCTTGCAACCTAATCAGGTTTGCAAAGACTCTGCACTGCATCCACAAACTGTCCATGTATGCTAAAATATGCTATTAGTATCCAATATCAAGGGGATTTACTAAGGATAAGTGGGAAATTTGGCATAGAGTTTTGAGTCTTGACAAGTGCAGGGTAGGAAGGCCGAGTATGGGATCCTGGCATGCGTCAACTACCCAGTTATCTCGATACATCCTTCTCACTTCGCTTATCTTGTCAATATCTTCTTCATCCAATACCCGATGTGGCCTTGGCAAGATAGACTCTGAAATCGTGACGGGTTACCATTGGTGGCTTTCGTCTACTCTTTCGGCGGGTGGATGTGTTATCAATCTTGATGTTTGACAAGATTATGAGCTTAATCTCCACGAACATCAGCACTAATTCGCCCGAGGAACCAATACTAGGTCATCAAAAGATGTTCTGAAACCTCTCAAGAGTCAAATCTGTTTCAAATGACAGATTGAGGGCCAAAACAAGTCATCCACCCTCAGAAATGTGACGCATATGCAGCCTGAGTTACCTAACGATTTGGAATCTGACAAAATCATCTCGGACTTTCATTGCTTAATTAAAAAACATCCTTATTTAGGGTTTTTGCCAACGGCTGAGACCCTGCTGTCTTACCTGGATCCACAGCGTAAGCGCCGAGTCGCGTGGCTGAGCTCTGTGCTTACTCTTCGCAATCCAAGGACAAATCAAACATGACCAGCTTGCAGGGCATAAGCTATAGACCAGGTTCCTCCCTCGGCTATGCTTAAAAAGTAGCTTGAAGGATCAAACCGTCATCCTCGGCGTCAGCCGTGAGGCGCGGGTCTCCGCTTATGGGGGCTGGGGAGTCGCTTAGAACGGGAATAGCTTCAGGTACGCCAGCCTTCTTTTGACTAGTCCATGGACCTTTGGTCTTTTTGGGGGGGCTTGAATCTGACAGTGATCTTTAAAAAGTGAGTTCTCTGTCAGCAGCTTACTTTTGACCCCACAGAATGCATTCCCTTACATGCACGCCTTTTCCCAACTATCAGATCCTCTAATCTTTCTTCTCTCTTTTTCTCCTTGTGTTCAGCGGTATAGACTCAGCGATTTCAAGATGGTTTCATCGGCGCTCTCTTTCATCCTTGGGTCATTGGCCATTGGCGCCGTGACAGCCAAGCCCGTATCTACCACGGCTACCACTGTGTCTTCTTGTGTGCCCGTTCCAACGACAGTTGCACCTGGAGATCCCACTGTCACCTTCATCACCCAGCGTAAGTATTATTACCAGAAATGTCGAATTTTGTCTCTCTAACTTTCTTCAAGCCGAGGAACGCGATGACGATAAAAAGCCCAGCACCTCCCTCCACATCGACTTCGAAGATAACAGCCTCGACCACTGGACCATCAATTCCGACAAATCCTTCTCCTACAACATCGAGCACCTGCAAACTCCCTACGGAGACTCACATGTGTTCAAGATCATCGAGCCTACCGCAGAGGGCTACGCCTTTATCGACTACAAGGAGATCTTGAAGCTCGAAAAGAGCACACGCGGCTACAAGGTTGCCTTTACCGCCAGGTGCAGCTGGATCGATAAGGACGGCGTCACGGATTGGTCACCTATCGAGGTCATCCTCAAGCACAGCGGTAGCAGGGTATTCGAGACGAGACCTTCCAACGGCAAGGACCTGGGCAACGGCTGGGCTCGGTTTGAGGAGGAGCTTCAGAATGAGGACGTCACTGGCGATACCAAGTTGAGAATCAGGGTCAAGTCGACGGGTTGGTCCTTGCAATGGTACTTTGACGACATCGTGGTCGAGAAGATCGAGTAGAGAAGCCCATCTATTGATCCTCGATCCTCATGTAAAGTACCAAGAAGGAGCCTTAGGAGTACCGGAATTCTTGAAGCCGAAATGGATACCCTTGGAAGTTTCCCCTGCATTGAAGATAATATGTTGTCTGTCTGCCTTATTCAGTTGGTAGATCCTTTTATTTCCAGCCTATCTTTTCCAGAACAAATAATACTACAAAGAATCAGCATTGTCTTGATCAAGCCCTTGATGCCAGAATACTTACCTCCTACGACTGGAGAATTGCCACCTGCATACTCTGGCTAGATTGATCGACTTTTTGTATGATGGCTTGAAAAGTATGATGTATGATGGCTTAATTGTCTTGAAAACTGCATTTCTCTTGCTGGGTTGCCTTGATCTACCTGCGGGTATGCTATGAGGTTTAATAACTATTCGATTGATCAACTACCGACCCCCAGCATATAACAGAATGGATGCGTTCAAAGAGTTGGGAGCACCTTTGACACAAACCGCTTTGGGGAAAGGCCCAGCAGGCTGCTTCTCGGCAGGCTCACTCAGACTGCACTGGCCAAAGTTGTCAGCTCTCCCACGCCAATGTGGACATCCACGGTGGTACGCCCAATATATATATGGATCTGTCAGTGGATGATTTTCTCAGCCAAACTTGGAAGCCAACATGAGATGTCCGCATTGGCCGTTTCCAGGAGGTGCAACGAGACAGTTTTGTACTTTTCAGTCCATGTTAACTGAACGTTGGGAGAGAGAGCTTGAAAACCACCACATTCATGACGCTGTGAGGTTATTGCCACAGGCCTTTGTCCACTTGTGATCCCATTTAGCCGAAACACTACAATGCTGATATGAAGCATAAGAAAACTAACTAGCCAAGCTACCTTGTTAAATTCGTTAACTAATCCCCTCCATAGTAATTCCTCCATCATACAAGACTGAAGTCCATCTGCGTCTTGGCAAGCTCCCCTATCTCTCGTGCCCAAGGATCGAACTCTGTGAAGCCAACCCGGTGGTAGACTCCGCGTTCTATTTCAGCAACAATCATTACATACCGACTTGGCATAGAAACTCTCTGAGCCAGCTCGATGGCCAAGCAGGCACCCATGGCCCGTACATCTAAATCGTGTTCAGTGATGTTGAACCTCCACTTCACTGGTTTGCTATCCACTCTCCAGGCTGCGACCTCAATCTTGTCGTATGACGGATCACTGACAAGTTGAATTGGTGTAACTAAACCTGAGCAGAGGAGCCTGTCTGAAATGGGCATATGGTGATTGTCGCACTTGTGAAAATACTCATCCAAGTCACACTCCTCGCCGCATTCGAGTTGGACTTTGAATTGGATGTCAGAGGTGCTTCGGAGTTCCCTCCATTCGTCCTCGTGGAATGCCCATTTCACTCTCCCCTCCCAGCCTGCCCATGACCAACTTGGAAAGCCGTATCGCCGCTTTTTAGGCGTTGAGACATCCCAGCAGAGTCCAACGCAAAACCCCACAGTCGGAGACCACTCGTAAGCGTGGTAGATCTCTTCAGCCTCCTTCGGCCTAAGACCTGACGGTTTGGGTGGCCTGGGGAGGAATGGCACTCCTTTGCAGTGTCGAATCTTATGTGGACCCTGTTTCAACACGCGTAATACGCCAGACATCCCGTCTAAGACGTCTGAGGGGTTGGTGAGTGACTTTGCGCTGTACTCGGTGATCCGTTCAACAACCTCCCACTCAGTGCGCCCGAGATCCCGAGGGAATATTCCAAGGTTCACACCATCGCAGAATGAGGCTTTGAAGCGTGTCGAGTCCTTTAGATGCAGGGCAGACATCTGAAGCTTTAGTACCTCGAAGCAATACATGCCGCAGCACTCAAAGTAGACTTGGTGATCGGTGAAAACCAATCGTCTCCGAGAGAGCAGCCCTTCTTGATAGGTCCAACCTCTCTTATTCCACGCAGACCGCCTGACGAGCAGACGAGGGTCTGTCATTGTTGAGACCAGGTGATGCTTTCCGATCTTCGCGGATGGTTGGATCACCCGTCTTGGCGAGACGCCAGGGAGGCCATAGTCGGCGTTCGTTCCGCCAGCGGCGATGATTGTTAGCTCTGCATGGTTGTAGATAAGATCCATCTTGTGAACTTGTTCTGCTACTTCTTCTTGACAAGACTGATTGATGCAGTATCGATCTACCCAGAGGTACCTGAAGCCCATGGCCCGTGTGGCCGTCATGGCATCTTTAATGGTTTTCGGAACGTCGTCTGGTAAAGAGTTGACAGATGAGACTGCGCTGTTGAGTCCACCTCCCCAGAGATAGCTAAGAGCAATGTATGGCATTCCATTGGCGGGAATAATGGTATTTGTGTCGCAATCGATGAACTTGAGTGAAGAGATCATACTCAGTTCGTCATTGTCGCGAACTGCAGCGCAAGTTTTGCCATGCTGAGTCTCGCAGTAGCGCAGCCAAGACTTGACGAGATCGAAATTGGTGTGGGGCCCCAAGAGACGAACAATTTCCATGTGTTTGGATTGGGAAACAATGTATGGTCTGCCACGGTGATGGTATTGGTCCAGTGATAATAAGGTCGTATCAATCGATGCCCACCCTTGGTCTATAATCCGCCTGCTGGAGAATGATCGGAGTTGCTTCTCGTTTTCGATCATTTCTTCCTTGGTCCGCAGGAACGTTTTCATAACCAACTGACATAGCGGGCAGCTGTCAAAGTTGGCTTGATCAACGGGGCGTTCCCATCCCTGAACTTCTTCCCCGACCTTTGTGAGGTGACTTCTGCGGAAGAGAGCGTTCAGGTTGATCCTTCGACATCGTTTGCAGAGTGGGCTGCTGTCGGATCTCTTATGCATCATGTATTTGATGGATACCTTGGTGATTGGTGTTTTGATCTTGGGTGAGATTGTTGATTGAGATTCAGTAGTCACATCGCCAACTGCGCTGTCCGTTGTTTAAATGACATGACCTGTGCCTGGGCGGTTAAAATTCGATCTTTGTGGTATGAAACTGGCCTCTGAAGTGGCCATGGGAGGAACGAATCGGAGAGTGGGAGGAAGCGCCTTGGTAGTTGTGTTGGCCAGCTAGGCCGCTGTAATTGGCCTTGCTCCCCACTGAGATGAATTCTCCTCGGGCCACGGTATTGACCGTGCTTGCCTCTTTACGAGAAGGCCTCACACTTGTTTTGATATACGTATGTTTTGATAGATGTTTTTTAATAAAGCTAGACCTCTGTCATTGGGTATCTCGAACGATGTTTGGGGACAACTCGTGCCTTGGCTGACAGCAAACCTGCCATCATCAGAGACCTTACCTAAGGCTATCATATGGGATGGCTAAGGATTCTCATGACAGCATTTCGTCACAGATCACGTGTATTTGCTTCAATTGAGAAGAAGTCAAGAAGCTATGAGTAAGTATTGATCGCCAAGCGCTAGTTTGGCAGATATGGATATATGACATTCTATCGACCATCGGGCAAAATGATTGTTAACAGCGTGGAGCATGTACAGTGCGTCTAAGGTGAAAGAAAGATAGATAAAAGAATTAGGACATCGGCGGGGGACTGCTGTAAAATACCAAGGCTTTCAGTGTTTGGCCGTTGCTAGAGCTTCGCTCCTCTTACTGACCCGCCTTCTCGATGGTGACAGAGTCCACCCAGCCCAGCGTCTTGGAGCATGACCACCTGAGCATCAGAAGAGGATTCTTGTCCAGCTGCGCCTGGGACCAACGGCAAGTGGCCTTGACTTGAGCAAAGTCATTCACTGAGTCAGCTGATGCCAACAACAGTCCATTGCCTCCATCCTCAGCAAAGTCCCACTCGTTGTGCATACACCAGAGGAAGAGTTGCGTGCAGCCCTCGCCATTGTCGTCGACTTCCTTGCCGAAGCGGGCCCAGACCGATATCTCGTAGTCTTGCTCAGCAACGAGAGCCTTGGGGTTCAGGGGGTTGACGAGGAAGTAAAGCGGGCGGTTGTCGAACTTGAGGCGCAGAGAGTGGCCGCCTTCGTGGGACAAGTCTGAGACGACGCCCATGAGGATGGTGGCCGCATCTAGGGCCGAGTACCAGGGCGACACGTCGTAACTATCGTCAAAGTCTCCGTTACGAAGGTAAACAGTCTCCTCGGGCTCGGCGGAGGTGGTGGTCGTGGAAACTGAGACGCTCTGGGTCGAGACTGTAGTCGATGCCGTAGTCAAGAATGTAGTAGAGAAAGTGGTGGAAATCGTTGCAAGACTTGTCTCTGTCGCCGAAGCGGAAGACTCAACGGTGGTCGTGCTGTCAGTAGCCGTGGCGCTTGTGCTCAACTCTGCCGTCGTAGAGGAAGCTGACTCTGCACTAGAGGAAGCTGTCCCGGTAGTAGACGAAATTGTCTGAACCGTGATTGAAGAAGTCGAACCGCTCGGGTAGCAAACACCAGCCTCTGACCCCGAAAGCAAAGATAAAACCGCTAACGCGGAAAGAAACTTTTGAGAAACCATTGTACAATGAGTGACTTGGGTGAGATGCAGAGCTAACAATCTGGAACGGCTTCTGTGGCACAGTCCTGGTTCTTATGGTTCTTAAGAGATATTCTTCTCTGTACAGAGAAGGCATATGGTGGCTTGGCCGTTTAATTAAGGTGCTGGCAAGTGCTGGCAAGTGCTGACATGCTTTTGAGTTGGCATTGGGCGGTTTGGTGATAGCGTCGAATAGTCCATGTGTGGCGCTGCCTTAACAAAGCAACCAAGTGAGTGGCCAATGATTTGTTTCATTCTAACGCCAAGCTCCATGAAGAGCGAAATTATCTACCGTTTTACCGCCAAGCGTTCTGGGTAGCCGTTGTCTGTCAAGAGTCTAGACTGTCGTCACTCTCCTTATGGAGCTCCAGGCATTCAGCCTCCCCTAAACAAGTCACCGTTGCTCGCAGCCACCCTCCCTTCACTCTCCCTGTGATTGGTCTTTTCATCTCTCCATCGCCTCGCCCAACCAAGCTACAAGGTCCGTCAGCTCAGATCCCCGAGCATAACCTTCTGCTTTCTGACCGTCTCTACCCCTTGTATCTACTCGTACTCCTTGGCGGACTAAGAGCCTGCCAAAGTCGGCCGCATGACTGCCACCCTTCCTCAACACTCTGTTTAGGAGGGTTCTGCCCCAATTGTCAGTTGCATCCTTGTCCACACCCGTTGCGACAAAAATGCTGAACATGGCCTCGCAAGCGGGCCAGCCCAGACTACTATGCTTATCTCTCAACCACTCTACCAGTACAAATCTTTTAACACTCCTGGGAAAGGCGCTGCTTCATCTTAAATGTTAGACTTTGAAAAAGAATGCCGTTAATTAATACATAACAGTTGAAGTGAAGCTTTATATGTGCATACAAAGAATATTCGTAACACATCAAGTGACAATCATTCAAAACTCTCGCTTAACACGCTTGATCGTCTGGTTGCCTCCCTCGGAAGGAGCAATCTCAACAAATCCATCAGTAGTTCCCTTGTTCTCCGCGTCGGCGACTGCTTGAGTCTTGGCACGGCTGTACCAAAGGCCCACAGATCCGCGTCGAGCCAATTTACCTATCCTCATTTATGTTAGTCTCTCGACATCGAGAACGTCAAATTGCTTTCATGTCTGTACGTACTTGATGCTGGGCCATCCGTCGGGCAGTTAGGTGCTTCAATAAAGACACCTGTCTGGGGGAATGGGTCAAGAGGGCCCCAGACGTTACCGTCCTCATCGCGGCCAACACCCTTGGTGAGGAAAGCCATCTCAGAAAAGTCGTGGGGAACCGGCGGCGTGCCAGGGATGTTCTGCTCAGCCTGGACCCAGACATTGACAGGCTGCACATACGTGCCACTGAGGATACCATTCTTGGTCATGCGTGTCTTCTCAACGCCGTTGATCTCGGCAACGACCTTGTACTCTCTGGTGTAAGAATGCAAGATATCATTCCGGTACTCGAACTTGTTCTGTTCGTTGCGACCACCACGCAATCCCATTGTGGCGATGATACGGTCTGTCACATCCCCAGTACAAGGGTCGACATCCATGGCGTACAAGGCAACGGTTGCTCTGTTATTGGAAGTGAACCCGATGAACTATTGATTAGTCAGTGGACATACTCTCATGTTTCTATCAAGGGGGCTGCGGCAGCAAGAGGCAATAGTACGTACCCTCGAGTCCGCGAATTCAGCGTTAGGGTTGGGGTTATCAATGCCCAGAAGGCCGAGCTCCATCCGAACATATACAATGTCTCCCAGGGTCTGAATCTGAACGTTTTGCGCAACGATGCTAAAGGCAATAACCTCGTTGCCTTTGCGGAAGCCAGTGAAAGTGATGAAATCTCCTTCCTGGAAGGGTGCCATTACAAGGGGATCAGGGGCAGTACTTAAATCTTTTTCAGTACTTCAAGTTATCACAAGAGAAGGGGCATTATACGTACAAGGTTCCAGGTCCCTTGAAAGGCCTGTTGCTGAGAGGGCAGAGAGGGTCAGTGTCGTTGCGTGGGATGCACATGGGAAATCCAGAGAAGGACGAGATGCTGGGGCTCTGGTCGTCTGCCGTCATGAAGGGAGCCCCATCATAGCCGACAGAAAAGGCACCATTGGGGTCGCTAATACGGACGGTAGGGCCGTTCTGGATTTTGATGCTTCCGTCTGCGTAGTCGAGTGACTCAATGAAGCCACTAGCAAGACCCTCGAAGAACTCATAAATGACAACTTGGGCAACGCGGTGAACACCGTTGATGGTGTTTCCGAGGACCTAGTAGAGGGAGACAGTCAGCATATCAAAACACCGATAAAGCCAAGAAGATCTTGCGCACCAAAGTCTCGAAGCCAGCAAAGTCTGCCTTGCTAGCCACGAAGTCCTTCCAAGGGACCCAGGCAGCAGGGAACTGGACCAAAACATTCTTGGGAACTACCATGTCAAAGCCATTGACTTTGATAGTCCCGCCGGTGTTATAGAGAGATTCATCATCCACTGTAGCATCTTCGAAGCCACCTTGGATGAAGACAGGAGCGTCTTGGGCAGAGGCAAAGAAAGGCAGACCAAAGAAGTGGCCACCAAAAACAAGAAATACGAAAAAGGAGAGCAACTCCATGTTCAAAAGAGTGGTGTATAGTGGTGTAAACGATTGAATAAGGTGAGGATTGAGAACGAATGTAGTTGGAGTTCGACTTCAAAGGAGTGAAGGGAGGTGGTGAGGAGAAGTGAGAACTGTTCGGGACGGAGTGCCTTTTATCATTTACATGATGAGTGAAAATGAAAAATCCATTGAAAAGCTCCCGTATGCCGTCCGTTGCAAGGCCATCGGCCAACCGTGCGTCATTGCGAAATCAGTGCATCTGTGGCCCAGGGACGGCGGTATTTTCCTCAAACGTCGTGCCATTGACCCCCTCGGCTCGGTTCTAGATCCCAATTGTGGTTTGTGATGCTTAGAAATCGATCATATGATAGATTCGTTCCCAATAGGTGCTCCTATGCCGTGCTTTCATGGTATGGAGAAAGTTGACCACGGTCTTGCGCCAATCTGAGTGCATGCAACCTGCATGTCGGTGAACTGTCCGCGGGCTGAATGATGACAGGTCACTCGGGGAAGCCAAAAGACACTGCCGCGGAATCCGGACACTTACTTATTGGGTGCTAGTTCAGGTGCTGTTCATGCAGCCTGGTTCCTTACGGACTGCAACATTGGCGGTATCTGCGGGATTAAGCGCTCAACTATAGTTTGGGCATACTTTCTTTTGGTGGCGACCAATTATCATGTAGGGGAATAAGGGGAGAATTTGACTGACAGGGTTATCCCAAGTAGAGCAGTGTTGGGGGGTCAGGGTGCACGGTGCCTTTCAACAATACCGTCAGTTATCATGAGAGACTCGGCCGGCTCGGGTAACCTATTAGGCTGGTTTCTATGCCGTCTCAAAGATGAATTATGGAAAAGAGGCAACCGGCCACGGGGCTTCATCACCACCGTGCCGGTGAGACTCTTGGCCGCCGTGACTGTCATGGGCTGACTGGGGAGACAACACCTTCCAGTCCAATTGACCAATAAGACCCCTGAAGTTTGATCCCTGAAGCTCTTGCAGACACATAAAGGTAGAGAGAGGAGGGGTATGACGTTAAATTGAGCTGTAGGGGAGTCTCCACCTGTTCTCCAGCTTCTAAACGACTGGAGCACCGTTAGGTAGTATCACCAGCTAAGCTCTGGCCGAAATATGCAGTGAGAAACTTTGGAACCGCTCCCCGAGCCATGACTCTAGGATGCGAGAAACGAGCTCCATCAGGAGCACGACCTTCCATCTAGAAGAGCGGGTTATATCTCCGTAGCCCCTTGCTGCGGTTCATGACTCTGACAGGCTCCACTCGCTATGCGAGAAGTTCGGAGAAGCTTGGGTTTAAGCTTGGTTTTAAAGTGCAACAGGTGCCCCCACATGTGTGACATTGTTCTGTTTCTCTTGCTCATACCTTCAAAGCATAGATCAGAGCAACCGATCCTCAAATGTCCAACAGTATCGAGTTTTATGTCCAACACTGTAGCAAAGTTACCTCGTGCAAATGGGATAAACTGCATGAAACTGTGACATGCTGTAGTTGTTTCTGCGGTACAGCCAATTACTTCTCATGAACCCTGCCATCCATCCCGCGCTAGGCGCAGTCAAGATGCATTCCCAAACTGCATGACTCGGGACAAAAATTGTATGGAGCAGGGGCACGGTCCTGCACTGAGGGTTTGTGTCACTGGTAAAAGGAAACCAGGCCTATCATAGTCAATGTTCTCATCGGGTTTTTCTTGGCACGGACTGTAACCCCGGGTTTCTATTTATCGTTCAGGGGGAGGTTTATCACTCGTCTCCAGTCCCAGGTTTCCAGGGGACCCCTGTTGTTTTCGAACCGCCCGTGGAAGATTTCTCATCGATAGGTGCTAAGCGAGCTGAGGGGAAACCCGCGACGATCCCCAGCCGCCTGGCGGGAACGGGCAGATACCCACCTAGGTGCAATGTTTTCGGCACTTGCCCCTGTCCTCAAACTCTACACCGGGGCCAGTACGACGTCACTGTTTGAGTAGCTGTCTTGTCTCGACCGCATCTAATTATATCGTAACCGAAGGAGGAAAAAGGAAACAAGTGGTAAAGGAGAAGGGGGCTGGAGTTTTATGAGACAAGGCGCATTGGGCGGGAGCCAATATTGCAGAGAAGACAGGAGGACCGGAATGTGTCTTCCCCTCAAGCGCAAACAACGGCTGGCTGTATCTCTATAGCATACAAGAATTAACGAATACCAAATCGACATATCGACTTGAACTGCTCAGACGCTACAATTGCCTCGCTTCGAGCTTCGGAATCTTGGCAGTTCGTGCTCACATTTTGCTCCAGTCGTTGTTCCTTGCATTCTCCTGCCCTTGTTCAGAAGCCCCAATCGATAAACCCCATGGCTGGCGTACACGTGCATCGAGAGCGCCAATCCAAGGATTGACCTCCCGGCGGCAGCGTTACAGTGGCTTGAGTCAGCCTCTGGCGACCCGCTCTCTACCCTTATTTCCTCTTTCCCCTTCAACCTGCATCAATGATTAATCCCAATTAGCTCTTGCCTACGACATGAGCGGTTGTACTCGATCGTGGGACATCCGCGTATCGCCGTTCTCGTTGCAGTCTTCGTGGGCCTTGGCATGCCTTTCATACTCTCTCCTTCTGTCCGCGCTTCCCGCTGACCTCATGACCATGTCCTCCTGAGATGCTTCGCTGACCACAGAAAGACTCATCACCTATAGTGGGTCTTTGTATTGCTTGTTGCATCCCTCTATGCCAGACTCGTGCTCCTTCTCCGAAATGTCGCATCAGTAGGCGTCTTGGTCATGATGATTGATGGGTGGACTTATGACTACGGACGGTAATTCTGCAAGGGGCCTTCGTTGGCAAACTATTGCATGATGTGATTTCGTTTGTCTATGGCTCAAAGGGTGGTAGTTTATGAGGTCAAGCTCACTCAGACTTCATCACCTGGATTTCTATAAATCCGCTCGCCCCTAGAGCGAAGAAGTCTCCTCAACCCCAACTGGAAGCATCTGTCGTTACACAGACACCACTCACCCTCCTTCAACCCTCTTCCCGTTCTTTCAAACTTTACGCAAGCCTTTAGATCAGCAACTTCGCTCATTATGGAGCTTACCCGCTTCCTTCTCTCTAGCCTGGCTTTGAACAGCCTTGGTGGGTTATGTGCGGCCCAGAAATGGACCTATGATCTCCCACCTGAGGAATCAGCCGCTCTGGAAGCAGTCGTCGAAGATGATCCCAACGATGTTGTTTATCTCATGAAGAGCGACGAAAGCCCCTTGTACCCTCTCATCTATCGGAACGCTCTCCCAATCCCGCCCGTCAAGAAGCCCTTGAAGTAAGATTGCCCCTTTACAATACCGACAGAAGCTCATAGATCATCAGGATCATCAAGAACCCCGTGACTGGTAAAGACATCTGGTACTTTGAAATCGAGATTAAATCATTTACCAAGTCTGTGTACCCGAACCTCCGGGATGCCACCTTCACTGGCTATGACGGTATGGCGCCTGGACCTACCATCATGGTCCCCAAGGGCACTGAGTCTATCGTACGCTTCATCAACAATGCTGCACATGAGAACTCAGTCCACCTGCACGGCTCTTACTCCCGAGCTCCCTTCGACGGGTGGGCCGAGGATATCACACAACCAGGAGAGTACAAGGACTATTACTATCCTAATGGACAGTCTGCCCGCCTCCAATGGTACCATGACCATGCCATGCATCTGGTGAGTTGATGAAACTGCAAATTATTAACTTTCTGAGACAAAAATTCTCACATACTGCACTAGACTGCTGAGAATGCGTACATGGGCCAAGCTGGAGCTTACATCCTCACCGATCCGGCTGAAGAGTCGCTGGGCTTGCCCTCCGGATATGGTGTCTACGACATTCCATTGATTCTGAGCTCAAAACAGTACAACGAGGATGGTTCCGTCTTCTCCACGGCCGGCGAGAAGGACAGCCTTTGGGGAGACGTCATTGAAGTCAACGGTCAGCCATGGCCTTCTCTGAAGGTTGAGCCACGCAAGTACCGGTTCCGTTTCCTGAATGCCGCCATCTCTCGTTCATTTGCGTTGTACTTTGTCAACTCAAATGCGCTCAATTCTCGGCTTGGCTTCCAAGTCATCGGATCTGATACTGGACTATTGAGCAAGCCTGTTCAAGTCTCAGACATTGTAAGTCACCCACTCAGAATTGTAGCTATCGAATACTGATCGACCGTTAATGCAGTACGTATCCATGGCTGAACGCTATGAGATTGTTTTCGACTTTTCCAAATATGCCGGTCAAACACTCGAACTGCGGAACCTCGAAAAAGTCGGCGGCATTGGCACGGATGACGACTATGAGAACACAGACAAGGTTATGCGTTTCGTCGTGAGCTCCGACAGTGTTGAAGACAACTCGACAGTGCCCGAAAAGCTCAGAGATATCTCGTTCGCCAGGCCGGAAACCAACGAGATCAACCACCATTTCCGCTTCCACCGCACCAATGGTGAGTGGCGCATCAACGGCGTTGGGTTTGCCGATACTGTCAACCGTGTTCTGGCCAAGGTCCCTCGCGGCACTGTCGAGATCTGGGAGCTCGAGAACAGCTCTGGAGGCTGGACCCATCCCATCCACGTCCATCTCGTCGACTTCTTGGTTCTTGACCGTGAAGGCAGACGGGGAGCCATGCCCTATGAAAGCGCCGGACTTAAGGACGTCGTGTGGTTGGGCAAGGGTGAAACCGTCCGCGTTGCCGCTGTCTACGCCCCCTTTGACGGACTTTACATGTTTCATTGCCACAACTTGATCCATGAAGACAGTGACATGATGGCTGCCTTCAACGTCACGTCGCTCGATGACTTTGGCTACAATAGCACGCAATTCCTGGACCCCATGCAGAAAGAGTGGCGTGCCAAGCCCTATGAGCTCGCTGACGTCAAGGGAAGAACAGGGCCCTTCTCAGATGAGGCCATTGTGGAAACTGTCGAGAACATGGCGCGTGCTAATCCTTATGGAGATGTCGATGCAGTGGAGGAGGCTCTGGAGGAATACTGGGCCAAGAAGAACGCAGCCAAGAGGGACACGGAGTCCAAGTCTATCCCCCGATACCGCCGATTCCAGCTCTGAATTTCGATGCCAGGGTGAATGAGGTGGTGGTTCTTTTGTTTATCGATACAGAGAGTTAGGAATTATGATTTCAGAGTACATATATATATTCACCCAGTCATATACGCGGGGGCCCTAACCTTCGCAGCCTCCACGGGGCTGGTGAAAGTCCATCTGAGGAATGCTAGTAAGATTAGGGTATGATCCCATCTTAAACATATTCAACCGCAACTATGAGATAATTTTGAGCAAGCCATCGCCATAATCGTTGCCTAGACTTTAGCTGCAGTTACTTGTTTACCTGTGGCTAGTTTATTCCTCGTGAAACAGCAAAGGCCTACTACCAGTTTAAGGAGAACCCAAGACCATATCGCTGACGATGAACATAGCACAAATAGGAGTTTTTGAAACTCTTACTATGGCGATATTTTTAGGTAGCAGATTCCCTAGTCATAAGTAGTCAGTAGGCCAATATGCCGTCAGAGACGCAACACGGTAGGCAGTCCGTTATCTAATTTAACTTTGACAATAACTAGCTGTGTGAGTGAAAAGATCAGACTAGGTCATGGAAGAAGTTCTTCGTAGATAAGTTCCATTAAAATATTACAAGAATACTCGTTGCTCGCCTCATAAGTACCAGTCCCTAACACAGCCCAACCTTGATCCTTTTATTGGTGTCAATGACGTCTCTACAAGGAGCCATTAGTGATCATAGCAAGTAACGCAGTTACCAATGACTAATGACTCAATGCCCTAAAACGACGTATATACGTACTCCTTGCCATCCTTCCTCTTGCGCTCCTCTTGGAGCTTCTTCTCGCACTCCTCGCACGGTAGGATAGCCTTTTGCTTCTCGGACTTGATTTCTTTCCAGCACTTCTCTGGCTCCCCGTCCATCACATGCTCGCAAATTTCTTCGTTCTGGTCGAAGCCTATGAGGTAGTCGCACAGTGAGCAGTGCCACTTGACGAAAGTGGTGGTGCACATCTTTTCCGTTTAGGAGTTACGGTGGAGAGGGTGCCGTGATAGAGTAACTGAATTGATGTCTTAGTCGCGATGGTCAAATTTGTTTTTACAGATTGCGAAAAAGTTTAGAGTGAGTCTGAGATTTGAGCCCGGAAGAGAGATGTTGGTTATTTATAGTTCCTTCGTTTGTCTTCTGTTACTCAAGGTTTCATGTTTGTTCTGATTCCGAGCATTCAAGCTAAACAA
Source organism: Ascodesmis sphaerospora (assembly GCA_027569015.1). Lineage (NCBI taxonomy): Eukaryota > Fungi > Ascomycota > Pezizomycetes > Pezizales > Ascodesmidaceae > Ascodesmis > Ascodesmis sphaerospora. Next base: position 151,914 of record JAPPUR010000028.1, on the reverse strand, counting down.
ACAGATGTGCTGGTGTGATTGTTCAAACATATCCTCACCAATAGTCAGTTCTTTCATCTGAACACCTACTCGACACCACTTCACACTGGCCAGAACAGAGCATATCTGAATAATCACTGATATCCTTATTGGGTACACCTTAGTGACTGTTCTTCTCATCACAGGTGCTTCACTATTTCTCTGGATATTTGATCGAGCCATCACCGGGTCAAAGTAAGCATTAGGTTTACGATCGCGGTCATTTGCACATAATCCTATTCATATAATCACGCCTCCAGTACTGACAGCCTCGTTACCAAAACCTCATTTCACCGGCGAAGAGACTTCTAAGAAGAGTGAGAAGAGCGTCAACAATATGATTCACTGCCCTCCATACCTAGAAAAGGTTCAACAGATCGGTTCAACGGTCACGGGATATCCCAGACGCTCAGGGGTATAAATTGGTTCTCGCTTCGTTCCACTGCACTTCATTCAACTGGGAACTACACTCAAACATCTTGTCCTAGTCAATCTACTCGAGAATAACAGCCTGTCCGCGAAACAGACTGACAACAACTATTCCGTCTTTACTCCAAAGCCTAGCCCAAAGGTCCCCAAGAAAAGGTCCTCAACATGTGCTCCACTACTCGGCATCGCCACTGGTGCGATACATGCAAATGCCTAGTAAAATTCGACCTGATCGATGAAACGTGCGAGTTGGCCAAGCAGAAGAAACCCTGCGAGAATAAGGTTTACTCATACGACAGCAACATCGGTTCAGACAAATGTGAGAAGTGCCGACAGAAGAAGGAAAAGAAATGATGCAATGTTTTCCTTGCTATTTTGGCTGACAGACCTTGTCGAAAATGTAACAATGATAGGCAGCAGAAGTAATTCCATAGCCTCTTGACACAGCTGATCATCTTTCCTATGGGATGTCGCAAAATGGACACCATGACAAAAGTAATTACCGATCTAGACTCCATAACATATTCCTCTATTTATTTTCAGGCCATGTTTTTGCTTATTAATTTATATACAGAAGCGACGTCGTCCACGTCTGGGGGGATCCCGGTCCCAGCCCTAGGTCATATACACCCTTTGTCGTATCCATACACGCCATACAATCAATCAAATATCCATGAATTCAACGCTGCCTACCGTCTCATATTTTCTCCGTTCATAAGGATATGTCAATTTGTACTGGGCTCGGAAGAGCCATTAATCTGCCTGACTTTGCCAACCATCGGGCTTCTCGATGCCATTGAGCTCGAAATATCGTGATGTACCTAAGCAGGAATTAGCGCTAGAGAGAATGGACAGACGAGGGACACTTACAAGAATAGCCCTTCCAGTCAAAGTTATCCTTGGGATTGCAATGACAGCGAAGATCCAGCCGCTTCTGAGATCCCGTTGGGCAGTGGGTGAAGGGGTTATGCCAATAGGCGATATCGTTGAAGAAGTGCAGTTCCGACTTCTCCAACAAGAGTCCAGCGGCAATCGAGTGCACTGGAGCATCACCCCAACGTTCGTAGAAGAATCCTCCAGCTTTGTCGAGGTACTCGAAATAGTCCATGTAGGCCTTGCTTCGGAAAAAGTTGAGATCGCCCACTTCAAAGTTGGACCACTATCACACCCTGTCAGTCCTGCCTCGGGCCGGAAATCTTAATGGCACTCACAAAATGGCAGCGGTTATACGTCGTGCCGTGATCATCGCTTAGAAAGCCCATCGAGTTGTTCTTGACGATATGCTCAGGGTGTTCCTTGATGAACTTCTGCGTCGTATCCCAAAGCGTCGGAATCGTTTCCTGATACTCATACAAACTCAAGACAAAGCTGTACTTCTTTTTCTGTTCCACCATGACTCTGAAAGGATCCTCTTGAATGTCGCAAAACAGCTGGATGTTTGGTTCCACTCGCCAGTAATAGTCGTAGTTCATGAGAAGGGGCTGGCGGAAGAAGAAGCCCGACTCGAATCTGCACATGTGTCGATAGCTGATGGAGTCGCCGTAGATGATTTTTCGTTCAGCCATATCTTCACGGACCTTTCTCGCCTTTTCCTGATCAATCCATTCGGGAAAAGACCAATGCTCTGTCGGAATTTGACCATAATAGGTGTTTCCTGAGACGAGGCTGCTGGTGACGTTCTTGAAAGTCGTGTCGAATACTCCATCGTTGAGAAAAACCCAATCATAGCCGAAACGGTGGTTGAATCGATCTTCGACTTGTCGAATCGACTTTGCGATTTCCCAGACATCACTATTCCGAGCAAGAGTGACGAAAGTTGCATTCATTCGTGGACCAGTCGGTCTTGGCCGTTCATTGTTACCAATTGTGGACTGGGAATAGCCTCGGTTGGCGGGATCCACGGCTTGAGTGCTCCATATATAGTAGAACGCCCAGAAAACCTAGGTTGACGGGTCAGATCGATTGCGTACTTTCAGCTCGCCAGGTTACAAACCAGGGCAGCGAGGCCGCATGTCCGAAGAATGCCTTTGTGCCGTGTACTCAACATGATGAGACGCCAACAGAACGAAACCGAAAGCGAAACGCCCAAAACATCAACAACAAAGACACGTTGCGGAGGTCTTCACCTTTAATACGACCCTCGCTAAGAGCATCGAGCCACTGACTCGTAACGCCAAAATTGCGTGCGGTCCACAGCGAACCTTATTGATCAACGATTGCAAGGCTGGGCCCCTGCATACCAAGAATCTTGGCTTCGTATCCCAAATTAGAATTGCGCTCAACGGGCGTCTAGCGGTCGTATTGGAGGAGGATGGCGGGAGATTTCGCCTGATCTGTCGGATAAGGTGATTAATCGCTTAGGGCCCTGACTTGTCCGTCGATCTTGTCCTTATAAGTACCATCTTGACAGCGTTATCTGTTCATCTGGAAGTGGCAACGGAACAGTCATTGAGCAACATGCGTGTCCAGTGCTGTGTCCCATCAGAGGGCAATTCACCATGTCAAAACAAAGAGTCATAACTCATCGGCAATCACTGATGAAAAGTGCCAGAACTCTGATTAGCGAGGGATGCCAACAAGGATAAGCACTGAATGCTGCGGGGCGCCTCCGGATGGTCCGGAGCCAGACGCTGTTTTTACGCGTCAGAGGGTCCGTCCGTCAAGACAAGGGTATGCTCCCGGGGCTGTGATCTAAGAGGCCCCAAAACGAGACGCAACATTGAGCCACAGAGCTCACCAAGACCATGGGTTAAGCGAGGCAAATAAACAGTGAGAGGGTTCTCATCACAATTAGTATCATTTCTTGTTTGTAGCATGGTTAAACTGTGTTCTGCGTCCCCATGTTAGTAGGGAAACCTATCACCCACGGGACTGTCAGTGACCGCAAAAAGCGAGAGGAAAAGTCCCCTGTAGAGGTGGATGATTTTGCAAAGCCTGTGAGGTTACATGCAGTGAACTTTTGTCTAGAAAGCAAGAATATCTCACATAGATATCATATCAGCTGGTGTTGATTGGTTGTGAAACCATTAAAGTTCAGCATAGTTGAGTTGAATCTCACGATACCCTTTCTGTAGCTGCGGATTTATTAGACCAGACCATTGTATGGTGGTTGGTCACTTATAGGCTCATTTTGACTACTTGAATAATCACTGAGAAATTGGCCGAGACCAGTGCTAAGTTGGAAATCTCCTTCAAGGCTTGCAGCCAAGAAGTCGCTGCAGATCTACCAAGCCTTCGCGATTTTTTATGAACTAATTAAACTCAATAAACGGAAAATTAAGGTGGAGGGTGACAACTGCGAAGAAGAAATGAGCTGATCTAATGTAGTTTATAGGTGGCCCATGGAGAAGATAAGATGTATGCAGCACCGAGCAGGGGATTCGGGGGCAAAACCCAGTTTGTGCGATGTTCTAGGAATATGAACTACAAGAATTTCATGAGATAATAATTGTAGACAATGATATATCACTCCAGCATGAGCCCAGAGTAACTTGTGCAAATGAGGCTCGTTGAATCCGACGAAACTGGGCTACCCTACGTCACCACAAAATCCCAGCGTATTTGACAACTCCCGAACACAACGATAGGGAATAGGCAGCAATCCCAAGGCAAGGCATGTAACTGGCATCACATGATGATGATGATGGCTAGATCTCCTAGCGCTTATGATATGGTCCCCGAAAGGACAGACAATCCATGATTAGGCAGCATGGCAAAGGACACCTATATAGCCACCAACGACCGCTGACACGACCAAGAGTTTTTACACTTGCCATCGTCACGCATGAAACACGGCTCGATAAGGTCGTTCGAAAATACAATCATGGGCCAGGCTATCTCCTTTGTCTGGGCACCGCGGAAGATCACGGTCGGCCTTGTTGGGCTGCCATCAGCAGGCAAGTCAGCAATTGTTTGGCAACTGCTCCATAGAGCCGTTCCAGCTAAAATTCCGCCGCGATCAAGTAAGTCTTGCGTTTTTTTATCGGTACGTGACATGTGTTGATTCTCAGTAGTGATAGAAGCCGACATCATAATCAGGAACGGGCAGAGCTTTGATCTATTCGACTTTGATGGAGATGAAAAGTTAAGAGCATGTTGGAGGAGCTTCTTTGCCCCAAAAGATGCCATCATCTTTGTTGTTGATAGTGTAGATCGCGACAGCATGGACGAAGCTGGAGAAGAGTTGCATCGATTGCTTCTGGTAGAGAGACTCGAGCTGAAACCTGTTGTGGTATTTGCCAACAAGCAAGACTCGCCGGTAGGAATGAGATCCTATTGATCTACTTTAGAACAGTGTTGACAGTTGTGTTTAGGAAGCTATGAGTGTGGACGAACTTGTCGATGTTTTAGGAATACGCGATGAACTGGAAAAGGGCAAGAGATGTGTTCGTATCTACACAGCACCACATGAGGTTATATGCTGACACATAGTTCACAGCACATCTTGGGTTCCAGTGCTCTGGACGGCCGAGGCCTTGCTGAGGGTCTCGAATGGATCCGAAACTACTTGGCAGAGCATGGAAGAGAGTGGAACTAGCTAAGGAACTCACAAGACACATGTGCTGCAGCATCCGACACCTCTTCGGACATTTGTTATAATGACTCAGTTATTAGCTGTTTCCGAGAGACAAATGCCGACTCGGAAATTCCAGGCTCGAAATTCCGTCATCTAGGCCTAACTAACCTTTCCGCGTTCCCTTCGGTTCATCACCAAATTGCGAGATAACGTGGGTGGCACCTATTTGGAGAATGTTCGAATCAGGTCTATGAGATTTTCTTTTTTGTTCTCTTATAAACTTGTCTTGGCCATCTTACGCCGATGTATGCACGTTTTAATGCCTTCTCCCCGTCAGTCCTGACAGAGACCACGTAGAGTCAGTACAAGTATCACCAATCTTTTGAGAAAGCGCACTAAGGCACAGGGCGGCCTATTGCACGGAGCAATTGAGTTTACACCACGCCGTTTCATCTTCGGGGCGCCACGATCAATACCCGAATTCGGGCCTGGGCTCCGACACCACACGTCGGTTGAAAGCTTATTTTCGGGCAAGAATGACTCTTCTGGAGGCCCTCAGGGTCTTCGGTCAGAAGGGAGTCCATCAGGTCCCATCCAGGCGTTGAGAGCTCCGTCCATTGCGGGAGAGAGCTTGAGACTTTTGCTATCATGTGCAGTCTCAAGTACCTAATCTTAGCTTCAATAATGACTGTTTACAATGAAACATCCTGTAGAATCAAACTAGACTCTCCATTGAATTGTCAAATGCTGGGCCAAGAGGAGTCGTCACAGTCATCGCACGTGGGAGGGGAGAGGGGAACGTGGGTATTATGAATGACCTCGGTCTCGGCGCACAATGAAATGAATGCAATGCACGGCAAAGAAGATCGGGTATTATTATGCACTAACCACGGCTCTAGGCACATATTACGAGAGACCAGGGTAGCACTCTGTGTCCTGTTCATTAAACTGGATGCTACCCCAGGCCTGGCGTGGGCCGGTTCGGCAAGCAGGGCCTTGTGCGGCGGGATCTAGAAAGATCCCGCTCGATCTCATTCGTGGTACGAGCCAGGGAAAGATTCCAAATTATAAAAGTGGCATGGATTTGAACAGGGCTCCGGATTTGCAGGCGCGTACCGGATGCTACGGTTGGAATGGACTGTGCTGAGTCTCGCCGGGAATATCGGTTACCGGAATCACAATAATGGAGAAGCTTGATGGTTGATCCCTGAGAATTCCGTAGGGAATTCCAAATAGCTTCAATGGCTTTGCACGTTTGGGGAGTTTCACGCTCAATTAATTGGAGCGGTGAGCTCAATGCAAGTTCGGTGAAGCAGGTCGGAAGATATGGCAAACGTGCAACCGTTGGCGATGCGGTGTGAGAAGGAATTGTCTTACGCGGCAGGCTTATGGCTGAGACTGGTGCAAATCAAGCCGCATCTGTTCGAATACGATAATCTGGGGCTGGGAGATGGTAACACAGCATCGTGGAAAGAAAAGAAGCTAATCGAATGATTCCAGGGTTGATTTTAGGGCTAGAAGAGGTGCTATAACGTTAGCACTCAAAAAGACGTTAACAGAGCTTACCATTTTTCAGAGATTATCGTTCCTTATCACCACCGGCGCAGCACTTCTACCATAGGCTCGTCTGCGGCCGATCCCTGCTAATGACGTCGTAGTTCTACTCTGGTAGCGTCTCTGTAAACTTTGTGTCCCTCGCCATCATGTCCATTAAGGTTCTTACATGGATACGACGGGGCCAAGCCGCGCAACTGGGCTTTCATAACGGTCCCAGCCATGCGGACGAGAACATGCTGCCTTGGCGCACAGTCAGCGTAGACGTGGCAGAGCCATCATCCAGAAATAAAGTAATACTGCATTCCTTCTTGCGAGCCAGCCCGTATCGTATTCCACATCTCAGCTAAGCCCGCTGACCAGAGCCGGGGCACTGTTGCACGGCATTTGGCCCTTGGGCCGGGTGATCCAGGCACCGCCGCCCGCGTTGTCAGGGGTGAGGTGAGAAGAGGGAGGAGAGGGCATTGATTATTTCCCAGCCGATTTGTTTCATCTCGCAGCTATTGGTCCGCTGCACCCTGCACAGGTGGGTAATCAGCCGATGCCACTCCTTGGCACGAATATTCTCCTCATCAATGTCAGACGTACCAAGTAGACTCCCATGGTTGTATCCCTGCCGGTGGGATAACCTAATGCCTCACTGCTTCCTGAGGATTGAATTTGTCATCCAAACTCAAAGTTGAACGATTCCATTAAGGTTTCTATGAGACAAGATCGAGGTTGAGATTAAAGCTGCCACCTTCTGCTTTGAGGGCCTGCCCCTTGCAGCGTCCGGACGAATAGCGTCGTCTGGACTCGTCATCCTGGTCGGCAGTTGGATAGAACATGGCAAGTGACGTGACGATCCCCGCCAGCCGGCCTCGTCACAGGGCCCGTTCCCCACGCGGCGAAGCAACTGCATCCAGTATACCCAGCCGCCTATCACCATGCCCGACGTCTCCAGAAATAGTGACGTTAGTGCTGAGGAGCCTCTTGGCCGAGGTGATACGTGTGGTTGTATGCGTCTAGCCTAGCCAGTCGGACCTCCAGAAGGGACCCCTCGCAAAAATGTGCAGTCAGTCACAGAGAGGTCATTTCAAATCCAACCGACACATCAGCACTGCCGACTTGGCGCTCTGCAAGTTGACCGAGCCCCCCTGCCGATCTGGGCAATCACGTTGCGAGTCTGGCTGCTACAAATGAAGCCATATATCCCCTCTTTTTCCATATTCAAGCTCTCAGTAGGCTCTTTGGGTTTCACTGTCGCTCGTGTCTGATCTCACCTGAATCCATCTCATCATGCACGGCATCTCTTCAGCTTGGCTGCTGCTAGCCTCGGGCGTCGTGCCTCTTGTGGCTGGTGACGGCTGTCCCTTTGCCAAGAGGGCCACCGACTCTGGCTCTGACTTGTTCCCTCCAAGGGAGATTGCCGAAGACTTTGGACGATGCCGTGTCGCCGGTAATGCTGCCGGTGCTGGTACTCGAAGCCGTGACTTTTGGCCTTGTCAGTTGAGGCTCGATGTGCTGCGTCAGTTCTCGCCTCAGATTAACCCATTGGGCGAGGAGTTTGACTATGTGGAGGCGTTCAAGACGCTTGACTGTGAGTTGCAGATCTCGTGTATCTGAAACCGCCGAGATTATGCTGACATGGGATAGATGAGGCTCTGAAGAAGGATCTGCACAACCTCGTCACAGATTCACAGGATTGGTGGCCGGCTGACTTTGGCCACTACGGAGGTCTATTTATCCGTATGGCCTGGCACAGCGCTGGTACCTACCGCGCCATTGACGGTCGTGGCGGTGGTGGCATGGTGAGTTGTGATGGTGGCTCAGCATGACAATTCACTGATGGGTCTCTAGGGTCAACAGCGTTTTGCTCCCCTCAACAGCTGGCCCGATAACCAGAACCTTGACAAGGCTCGCCGCCTTCTCTGTGAGTCCCTGAAGCAATTAATTCAAGTGATATTATACTCATAAATCCCCAGGGCCCATCAAGCAAAAGTATGGCAACAAGATCTCTTGGGCCGATCTCATCCTCCTCGCCGGCAACGTCGCCCTCGAGTCCATGGATTTTGAGCCCATTGGCTTTGGCGCTGGCCGTGCTGACACCTGGCAATCTGACGAATCCGTCTACTGGGGTGCCGAGACCACCTTTGTCCCCAAGGGCAACGACGTCCGCTACAACGGCAGCAAGGATGTCGTCGACCGTGCTGACAAGCTCGAGAAGCCTCTCGGGGCCGTCTCACTTGGCCTTATCTACGTTAATCCAGAGGGACCTGATGCTAACTCTAATCCTGCTGATTCTGCTTTGGATATTCGTGTCAACTTTGACCGTATGGGTATGAATGATGAGGAGACTGTTGCCCTCATTGTTGGTGGCCACACTTTTGGCAAGACCCACGGTGCTGTTCCTGGCTGTAAGTTTGTCCTATTTCTACGTTTGGTTGGCTAAATTCTGACTTGGATAGCCAACATTGGCCCCGAGCCCGAGGCTGCTGACCTTGGAGAGATGGGCCTGGGATGGCACAACAAGGTTGGTGAGGGTAACGGCCCCAACCAGATGACTAGTGGACTTGAAGTTATCTGGACCAAGACCCCTACTAAGTAAGTTGGATGAATCTTCAATCGGAATTCTCAGTTACTGACTCAAATCAGGTGGAGCAACGGCTTCCTCACCAGTCTTCTCACCAACAACTGGACCCTCGTCGAGAGCCCTGCCGGCGCCCATCAATGGGAAGCCGTCAACGGCACAGTCGACTACCCCGATCCCTTCGACAAGACCAAGTTCCGCCGCGCCACCATGCTGACTAGCGATCTCGCCCTCATCCACGACCCCGAGTACCTAAAGATCTGCAAGCGCTGGCAGAAGAACCCCGAGGAGCTCCGCAAGGCCTTTGGCCGCGCCTGGTTCAAGCTTCTCCACCGTGATCTTGGCCCTGTTTCTCGTTACCAGGGCCCCGAGGTTCCCAAGGAGAAGTTCACTTGGCAGGATCCTCTTCCTGAGCGCAAGGGTGATGTCATTGGTGATGATGATATTGCCACTCTCAAGGCTGAGCTGCTTGCTGCCAAGGGTCTTGGTGTTTCCAAGCTTGTTTCTACCGCCTGGAATGCTGCTTCAACTTTCCGTAACTCCGACAAGCGAGGTGGTGCCAACGGTGCCCGCATTGCCCTTAAGCCTCAGCGCAGCTGGGCCAGCAACAACCCTGCGCAGCTTGAGCAGGTTCTTAGCGCCCTCAAGGCTATCCAGAAGAAATTCAACTCTGGATCCAAGACCAAGCAGGTTTCTCTGGCTGACTTGATTGTCCTTGGTGGTGTTGCTGCTGTCGAGAAGGCTGCTCACGATGCTGGCTTCACAGACATCAAGGTCCCTTTCACCCCTGGTCGCGTCGACGCCACTCAGGAACAGACTGATGTCCGATCTTTCGGTTTCCTCGAGCCTATTGCTGACGGATTCCGCAACTACGGCCACGGAACAGCCCGCGCCCGCACCGAGGAGCTCCTCGTCGACAAGGCCGCTCTCCTTACCCTGACTCCTCCCGAGCTGACCGTCCTCGTCGGCGGTCTCCGCGCCCTCAACGCCAACTTTGACGGCTCCTCTAATGGTATTCTCACCACCAAGAAGGGTCAGCTCACCAACGACTTCTTTGTCAACCTCCTCGACGCCGCCACTACTTGGACCAAGCAGGATTCCCAGGGTGAGCTCTGGACCGGCACCGACCGCAAGACCAAGGCCAAGAAGTGGACTGCCACTCGTGCTGATCTCGTCTTTGGATCGCACGCTGAGCTTCGGGCCATTTCCGAGGTTTATGGCAGCGCGGATGCCAAGGAGAAGTTTGTCAAGGACTTTGTTGCCACTTGGGACAAGGTCATGAACTTGGATCGCTTTGATGTCAAGGTCAAGAACTAGAGTGTAGACTAGAGCCCTTTTTTGTTTTGTGCATAACATAGCTACTTGTATATATTACGGGACAACCCTTTCATAATTCTTATGCTCTCCAAAGTCGAATAATTCGCTGTCTCTCATAGTGTTCTGTGTGCCTGGCTTCCATGCCGTTGCTGAACTGAAGCTGCGTCACCTGCTGCTGTCCTAATATCTCTCCGCCTCCATAAAACTTGAGCTCATATTATGCATGGTATTATTTAAACGCCAGAGGTAAAAGCTTAGTGCATTTAGTTGAATACTATGTTTCTTCTCTCCCTTGCCCTCTTGTATGTGGTGTCAGACGGATAAGATCAACACGAAAGATGATTAGAATTATAGACTTCTATTAAGTGTCTATTCACCTATATCGTGCCCTGCCCCAGACATCTTGACCAGTTAACTCATCAGGATACTCTGCCGGCCAACTCACTCCCTTCAACGCAGCCCACGCATCTCCCCACTCAGTAACACCGGTCGCCTTGCTCCAGTCGCAGATACCCTGATAGAAAAACTCAGCAGTAGGAGACTCCTTGTCATTCTTGTACATATGAATTGCCCCAAGAAAGTAGTGCCAGAACAGAAAGTCCCTGTTGATATCTGAATCCGGCTCCTCTAGTCGAGCAGTGAGTTGGCTGAGCTCTCGTCGGAAGAGATACATCATATAGTGATGAGCTCTCTGCTCCAGAAAGCCAGGCTCTGTCATCCTGACAACGTGATGAAGATACATGTTTGCAGCTGCTTGGATACCACACCATGTTGTCCTGAATCTCTGGCGTCCATTACTAGGCGGGAGTTTTCCCGACATGGACCGTGTATGAGAGAATACATATTGCGCAAGCAGCTTTGAAGCCACCCCATTAGACCAAATAGCCTCAAAGACTGCAGTGGAGTCATTGGGTCGATTCCGCTGCTTGATTCGAGCCCCGTCAAGTTCAGCCGTCAGCTCGCGCATCGCAAGAATGGTGTAGTAACCGTCAACATCGGCCATTCTGACACCGGCAGGCATCGGATTGAAGAAACTGGGTAAGAGACGAAGCGCAGCGAGTTTGATTGCAAGAGCACCAGTCGGAGCCTCTGATTGTAGGAACGACGATGTGAGGGTCATAGCCTCGTCAGGTGTGATCTTGTACACGTTTCCGGTAGGATCGACGCGACGTAAGTATTCGATCAGTCTGCTTTTGAAGCCCACGAAACAGGTGTATGTGCTAAGATGATAGTTAGCTGGTAAGGCCTAAGGATGGTGCTCGGGTTGAAACTTACAATACGAAATACCGATCAGCAAGCTCCTGCTCTATGAGGTCCTCCTCGGTCACAGGGCTGCTGAGCTGCTTTTTGTGGTCCAAAAGACTCATGATTCCAATAAGATGTGTCTCAGCGCTGACGACGTCGGCAAAACAGAGCTTACAATGTCAGTGTTGTAAACAGAATGCGAGATGGACCAACTCACCTCTGCAAAGCACAATGTGGCCACTTGCCGAACAATTGAAGTGAACAGTGACGAATCCCTGGTGGCCATCCAATCGTTTACCATGCGAATAGCGTGGACCTTGTGGACGAGGAAGGTGGATTTAAACTGTTGCAGGTCTCCTTTATTCCACACAAAGTGAAGGCTAGCAATGATGAGAGCACTGCGAAAGGCGTGTGGGTTGTTGGTGACGAAGGAGAGACTACTCTTGTTAGCAGCTAGTATAGCTAGACAGAGGACAATCTTAAAACGAACCAGTCTCTTCGTTGGTCCTTGTGCGGAACTCCCGATTGTTGATCCGCTACATAGACTGGAGGTACTTGGTTAGCACAATCAACTCATAATATTCGAAGAGTTTCTTACAGTAATGAAATAGCTCCTTTGACTTCAAAGGCATATCGATAGCCAGACAATCGGGAGATTCAAGAACCCGAGTAAGGGGAGATGCTTGACGAGGTACCATCCTCTCCCAGGGCCTCATCTGGTCCTCTAGGGGTCTAGACGTCCACGCTAAACTCTTTTCAACTGCAAAATCATCATCAAAGCCAGAATTGATCTCGCGTGAGCGTATGATGAGCGTGCTTGGTTCCTCCGTTGCCCCCTTGGGAAGAATCGTTCGCTGTGGAATGCGCTCAGGTCTGCACCCCTTGCTCTTCTTTTCGGGCTTTTTGTACTCGCAGTTGAGATTTGACTTGATGCATCGAGAGCACTTTGGCTTTGTTTCATCACATTTGATGTGGCCTCTTTTGCACTCCAAGGGGTTAGTCAAGGGAATTTGACAGATGGTTCGCATAATAGATGATCTTTCTCCAGCCAAAATCGAGGGCGCTCACTATTACACATCCTCCACGGCTTTTAGGCGCACTAATCCGTTCGCGCTTCCGAATGGGCAGTTGACTTTGATCATCGAGGAATGTCATGTTGGAGATGGTACTGAATCCGGGCATTGGGAGATTTGATGCTGGGGTTCTTAGCTATAGAACTGGACTGAGGAAATGAGCATAGAGGTTCGTACCTTGCTGGCGATTTGTCGACGGCTCACCAACTTCACCTAGATGGTCTAGCCCACACTGCCGAAGGGTCGGGTAATCTTGAAGTGAAGATGAACGGTAACAAGGACTGGCTGTCGGATACGAAGTTTATGCAAAATAGGAGACTCGGCGTCGAAAACACAGATCGGGCGATGACATTCCTTAATAATAAGTAAGATTATCAACGTTAAGGGCTAAGAAAGCGTGTCACCACATTACCCCGTCCTACTAATATTAGGTGGGTGGTAGCCTGTGGCCAAACGACCAGGGGGACCCCCTGGTAGGGCTGAGCATCCATGCTACCTCGGCTTCCACCTTACACGTTACTGGTGAAAAGCTTCTATTATTGTCCCTTCTGGTGCAAAAGGGCCTGTCAGTCCAGCCTTATCATGAGGCTCGGTTCAGTGGAGCGAATACTACTCTGTAGTAGCGCCTAGCATGAACTCCGCTTGGTTATTGCGGAGTTTGCGAATGCGGAAGAATAGACGACGAGGAGCCAAAAGAGGAAGGGTGCAATTCAAAATCGCTCATTGCCAAGTGAATGAGCTCACCTAAGATGAGTCTGGAGAGCCATAACATATCGCGTTCCTACTCTTCATTGGTTGCTGCACTGTCTTCTACCCATGAAGAGGCATCTCGCGATGCCAGGGCTCGACCACACTATTCAACCCATGCCTGGTTTGTAAGCTCAAAGTGGCTTCAAGCACAAGCAGATACACATTTTCTGATTGTGAAAGGCTCCTGGCTAAACATTCTTCAACAAACCTTCTCCAATTACCCTCTTTGTCAATACGGAACGTTATGAAAACTGTGGCAGTGCCAGTGAGATCGCCCAGGCCCAACAGCGCCCCATGTTTTGGACCCCAATGGTACCAAATCCACATGGCGCAGGACAGGGCAGCACAATTTTCTCTGCAGCTCTCCTGTCTGACTTTCCCAAGGATCGAATCCTTCGCAGATGTTAGTGAAGGCGCCTATGATGGCCGAGGGACAAATGACGCTCAACATGGCGAACGCGATTCGATAGGCATATATCTCACTTGGTGATGATCCACCAAGGGCGGCCGACCCTCCTATTGCCAAGGACGAGTAATCTGCTTCGTCGTTTATGATCCTGGGGTTCAAATTCCCATCAGCCACTTCAGGCTTGCATACCTTTCGGCTAGAGAAATCGCGTCAAGGAATAAACAATTCTACTTGACAAATCCAAGAATCTGCCGTTCCTACCGACTGAAAATGTTCATATCTGCCCCTCCGTCGTAAAATTCTTTATGATCCTCCCCGAGACCACCAGGATGTGATCTTGCCGCCATCGGCAACTGGGGATGTAAGATACCTCAGCGGACTGATTGGACCTAGTTAGTATTCTTATTATGCCTTAGTCTACGCATATAAGAGAAACTTTAGGAAAAGTGGTTCGTCTTAGTCGGGGGAAGCTAGGTATTCACCACTGTACACGAGAGGAGTCTCTTTGGGTATCGAGCAACTGATAGAGTCAGGGGAAAGATACCAGCAGGCCAGAGCAACCATAGGGTCGCCTGTCCAGGGAACGATAGCCGAAGCCAAGAGAAGAGCTGTCCGTTGGGATCTTCCTCACACCAATCAGCCTCCGAACTGAAGTTTGATTCACAGAGGCTCAAATCTATCGTAAGATTCTTCCAGGATTGCCCTGCTTCAACTTCAAAATGAAGACTGTAGATGTCCAGATTCAACTATTCGGCCGATCATCTTACCACTAGACAGCCAATGTCGGAGCGTTATACCAAAGGTTGGGCACCTGATATGCGGCCTCGGAGGGACTTTGGTTAAGTCCGGGCCCCAGAGTCTCAACAAGCTTTGCAGTCGTGGCAGTGAGTTGTCACGGACGGCCAAGGCAGTAAGATCACCCAATGCCAATCTGACCTCCAAGATAATGACCGTGGTGTATCAAGGTTCCCATCTTCGCTTAAATTTTCCTCTTTGACTCGACGATCAACCAATTCAGCAGATGAAAAAGGCTGAATAATTTCATGATTTGTCTCTTGAGCCAAGGTCCGACGCCTCTCAATCAAACATCATCCAACTCCGCCTGCACACTCGTCAAATTGAGCCTATCGATTGGTGGATTGGAGTCATGGGTGCATGTCGTCTAGCCGGAATGGAAATGGTTGCCCCCGCCCGTATTCGTGGACCAGTGAGAGCGAGCGAGGCCTTGGTTTTGGCGTCTCACCTCAGCCGGGGCGTGAGGGTCAGTCAAGGCTTGTCAGGTGGAACTGGAGCATCTTGGGTTTAGTCTCCGCGATGGAGAGCAGGGGGATGAGAACTGCCGGCATGGGAGGAATGGCTTCAAGACATCCAGTTCCAGAACGATGAGGCGTCAAGCAGTCAGCCCTATACGGCTCGATTGTTGGACGTAAAGGTAAACTCGAGCGAGAATCTGAAACACAGACAAATGCGAAAATCGTGAACCATCAAGTTTTCGGATGCTCCTTGCTTCAAAGATCGAAGTGTTCATAACAAACCCCCGTCAGCGTTCTCCTTGCACAAATCCAGGACTTCGGAGTATCTTGGGTATCAAAAATGTTTAAACCTCATCGTTGCAGGGCCAAGGCTCTCGTGGCTTGCCCGAGCCAATGGTGAACCAAAGCCTGGCTTGTTTGACTCCTCAGCTCGCTATCTATCAGCTGCCTGAGAACGATGGCAAGCAATAAACAAAGGAATTCAGGGTAGATTTTATATGCTGTAGTTTAATAATTAAAGTTAAAATATGTGGGAAGTGAAGCGAGGGCAGGGAAAGATTGCAATAGTTGATAGTTCAAGTACCATTTTCTTACAATGCAATGTTGGTCTGCTCATTTCTCCCATCATCTTCCCAATCAGTGATATTTTCATACCCGGCGGACTCGCACATGCAATCCATCCTTGGGCTTCAACGTCAAACTTGGATTCCTGACCTCGATCTCCTGGTCCACCATCTCAAGTTGAAACTCCTTGATCATTGCCACCAACAGAACCTTGATCTCAAGTAGAGCCAAGGCCTTTCCAGGGCACATTCGCGGACCATTTAAAAATACTTCAATGGAAAACGGGCTCGAGGCATCGCCGGTCAAGGTGTCCCATCTCTCAGGGACAAAGGCTTCGGCGTCGTCACCCCAGATGTTAGGATTCAGCTGGACCATGGCAGGAACTGTCTGAATCATTGTTCCCTTGGGAATCTCAACACCAGCTATTACCATGTCTTCGCCGGCTTCCCAAGGAGCCATCAGCGTCGGGGAATACACCCGAAGTGCCTCCCGGATCACGTTGTTGAGGTAGGGTAGATCATCGAGAGCCTTGGCCGCAGAATTGTTTACCTCAATTCCCGATAGCTCTTCCCGGAGACGATTTTGGACATCTTGGTGTGTTGCGAGAGCGTATGTTGTCCAGGTTAGAGCACTGGCGGTTGTTTCATGACCAGCGGCGATGACTTGCATGGTCTTTGTACGCGTTAGCACATGTATAATTATGAGGAACAGGAAATACTGACAATGTCAATCAACTCCTGCTTCGAGAGCCTTTTATCCTCACCAAAACTGGCCTCAATCATTCGAGTCAAAAGATCGTCAGAAAGCATAATATCAGACTGGCCACCTCTCGCCGCCAAGACTTCATCAGTCCGCTGCTCGATCAGCTCCGTCATCATGGTCTTGAGGGCCGCCTTGGCACGGACAAAGTCAAGATTTGCCTTGACTGGAAGCCATCTCAGCGGAATAAAGGGATTGATGAAGCTTATGAGTTGGCCGGCTACAGGCTGCGTGAGGATGTTGCTATAGCATTGCTCAAAGGTGAGGGGCGATGAAGGAGATCTAAAGCTATGGAGCTGTTTTCCGAGCAGCGAGACTCCGATGATGTTAAGAGATGCTCTGGTAAAGAAGGTTTCAACTAATACAGGGTCAGGCGCAGTCTCTCTGGACGATGCATAATGGAACTCACTCTCCATCTCCCCTTGCGCGTTCTCTTTGATGGCATCTGCAATCTCTCTATTCAAGGCGTTGGATTCGTTGACAAACACTGGCATCAGTCTCCGCACACTCGGTCGAGAGAGAGGCCCTACCAATGCATGGTCAGTAAGGTATCCTTCAAAGCGGACGGCTTTCATACCCGCAACTATACGCCTCAAACGCTTGTGCTCATCACCCACACTGAACAAAAGTCCAACACCGAGAAATTCCCCCACAAGAGTGTGAAAGAATGCAGGCTTGACGAAAGAATAGGCATTCGTCTGCAGCACCTCGCGACAAGCTTCAAGGTTGTTCACCAGGAGCATCTCCGAGTTCAGCCAAGACAAGCATCGTATGAAGGGTGCCTCGGGCCAGCGACGCATCCACTGAAGAAAGAGGTCATTTGGACCTGGGGTACGGAGGAGACGGAGGGCTTGGCCGACTAGGAACTGATTGTTCTTTGCGAAATATGTCAGTTAGAGACTGCTCTACCAAATTCTGTCTAGTGGCATTACCTGAGGTCCTGGAAGCTGGCGCAATCTGGAAAACCGAGGGCGAATGGCAGCCTTGATGATCTTCTGAAGGACGCCTCCCACCAAAATAACGATGACAGTCCATACCAGCGCCTTTGGAAGTTGGCGAGCATTAAGCATGTCTCCTAAGGAACCGCCCAAAGGCGGCGACATGAGAGAATCAAAGCCCATCTCGTCTGTCGTCCGTCAGGCGAATTTCCCAGATGGAAGAGCCAATTTTGAGCATCACTAGATTAATCCAGGTAGCAAACAGACTTGCTGGCGCTGACAAATGATTTACTCAACAGTGGTCCGCTTGGGGTACCACGGTCGGCCGCCAGACGGATCTTCGGCTTTGCAAGTGCTGACATGCATGCCTGGCCTGTGCTAGGAGGCAGCTTGGTGTTTAGGCAAAAGGGAGTGATGGTGATTTAACAGCTGTTTCCAATGGATTGGCGTATGGTGACTGCTTGTCTCTTCCTAGACTTCAGAGCTAGTTCTGTGCTGGAGTAGTAGTTTATACACCTTGATACTGATATAAAACTGAGTAACTATGTAGAATAATGATACTTTGTGAATTATATAATGAGTATGAACAGAATCATGGGTTGTGCTAGTTAGTGTGTTAACTCCTTGCGATGTCACTCTGCAATGCTATTTTATGCAGTTGTTTGTGTCACTTATGCCTGCGCCCGGTGGAAACACTCCGGCTTTATGAAGGGACACACAAGCACCACGTGACTCAAAGCCCTGATAAGAGATAAGCCAAGTTACTGTTATGGGTCCCCTAATCTAATTCCGCCTTGAGTAGCACGGTTCCGCAAGTTGTAACTCAAGGATTGTAAGAGCTTGCAACTGGGGAGTCAAACCGTAGTTGGACCAAGTCACGGCAGGAAACAGCTTATTTGCCCTAAGAAGAGAAAGAAGTAACACACTGCATCATGGAGACGCTCAAATTATAGATAGTTGTTTAATTTTATTGCTAAACGTGCCCTTTCTGATTTTCCCTTTTCCCTGTTTTTCGCTGTGTTTTACATACCCTACACCTTGGTGAGAGATAACTCGGCCGTATCAACTATGACTAGCAGAGCTCTCTCGAGAAATTTAGACATATTGAAATAGTCCAGTGTGGCCCCTTTTGGCCGGTAATATCCGTTCCCCAATCATAGACTGAAATCCATCCAGAACGTCAGAGAGTGAACATGGCTTGTTGCCCTAAAACCCCCTATCACATTTCCCGGTATCCTTGTGATGTCGTCTGGTTTACCATCTTCGTCACCCTGATCATCCTCTTCGTACTGTCGTCATCCCTCGCAGTCTCGGGATCATCGCCTGCGACGACGGTAATCTGGATATCAGTATCGTGGATCGGGTGGTGCTTCCCCTTGATTCGACCGATCGTGACAAGATTGAGGTCGTTCGTGCCGCTCTTTCCGGTGCTTTCGTCTTTCGAGAGACCCTTGACCAGCTTTCGAAGCATGGGCATGGAACCGGCGATGATACCTAGACCGCATTCGACGACTGTCCACAGGATGATGTTGCCAACGTTGTCTGATTGTAGAGTTAGTGGAAGGGGTGTAAAATTTAAAAGAAGAGAGTACATAGAAGGTTTTTTGGATTCGAGTAAGCGGAAGAATATGGCATTCGAATGATGGTGGCAATCGAGGCCCTTGCGAGTTTTGTCAGTAAGTTCCGTGGCAGATAGGGGGAGGTTGAGCTACAAAACACCAAGACCCAAAACGAGACCAATCATCCTCTTGAGGGTCCTGCGCATCTGGATGTTCCACAATATGAAAATAGGAATAATGGCCACGGACCAATCCGTCGCAATGTTGACCGCAGACACGACATATGTCAGGGCGATGATGATACTTTGGTCGATACACGTTCCCAGCGTAGGGTTCCACGACGCCGCGACTGGTTTGCATCGGATGAGAACTGCGAGGATGGCTATCAAGGTTGTTATGATGGACACCGCAATGAGGAGGTACAGGATGATCTTGTAGCGGCGCTGCGTCGAGATGCGGATGAGTTGAGCGCAGATGGAGGACTTGATGAAGACGGAGCCGGTGACGTAGAAAATTTGCCAGAAGACAATTGCCTGGGAGAAGTTAGCAAATCTGGTCATAAACCAGGAGTATATCGGTATTGGATTTGATGCTGTTATCATGTCGAAACTGGGCTCTCGGCCGTTCTCTTGGCTCTGAAATGGGAGCCGCCCTTGGAGATATTATCGTACCTTTGCGCCCTCCATCATGATGGGGGTGTTGAGCTTAGAATCACGAGTCCCTATTCCATTGTAGCATCCCCATATCACGATACCGTTGTGTACCATGTTGATTGTCTGTCTGCATGTCAGTAGTTCCTCCATGCTGCTTGCCTTGGGAGAAGCCTACAGTCCCAACACACATCAGCCAATCTTCACGACCAAAATTCCGCATCGACAGGCGTATATAAACTCGGAGTCCGACAATGGAAAGGCACAGAATCGTAAAGGCGATGGTCACGCCGAGAATCGCCGCAGCGAGCCCTCGAGGCTCAACCGCGTGCCATTCTTCCACAGCGGTCGACGACATTGTGATGGCTTGGTCTGAGTTTGCATCCAAAGAGGAATGGCCATGCTGAAGAGGAAAAAGACGGCAGAGTGCGTCGAATGGCCGTGAAGGGTTTCAAAAGACGCAGGGAAGAAGGCAACGGTTCCCCACTGAGCCGTTCCCACGGCGCAGATCTCGGTACCGACGAAGCATTGTTTCTCCTCTACACGTTCCCAGCAAGCAGGTTACTCACATGGTTGATGCACGAAGAACCAACTCGCACAACATGCCCGATTCTGCTCATAGGCGTAACCGGGATGTCGGGGACCCGGATGTGCCGCGAACCATGCAAGGGGAGGCAGACGGTTGGGACTAAACTGGGGACCGTGGATACAGAGCCTGCAGAATCCAAGACACTTGCCTAGGATGTTTATCCATGTAGTAAAAGAAGCAAAGCGAAATGCCATTGCCAAGTCCAAGCTAGTGTCTTGCCACAACAGGGGCCATGGTTGGCCTACTCGTAGGCAACTCTCGCCCTTGTCAAGAGCGATTCAGCAAGGAAGCACCGGAAGAGATTCCATGATTCATGAAGTCCCCAGGACGCGTATGCACTCGATTGGGTTGACTCGTTGGGAGCCGCAATCAGGCTCTCCACATGAGATTTCCACAACGACAGGGGGATAGGATCTCCTTGTTCCCTAGCCTCCGAGAACGGGCGGGATCGTCCCGGCGCATCACTAACGGCGCGAGAGTCTGTAGAATAAAAACGGTGGATGATCCCACCTTGTCTTCAATTTCGATTCTACTTCCTTTTTCATAGTATGATTTGACTTGACTAGTCCAAGCGGATGGAACTCTACATCTAGGGATCCTCTGAATGGCTCCCAAAGTCTTGGTCTGACATGCCTACGCTTTCAGGCCTGAACCATCAGGTTACCAACACTGTTGCATCGACTAGGGTGGACGATTTCTTGGCCACCACCTCATCATACGTGGTTCAACTGATAGCTCCGACAAAGTAGTATTCCGACTCAGCACAGTGGATACCGCCAGTGCCGGCACAAAAGCCGGGAGGATATCGTCAGACTAACTGAAACTGATCAACAAAGAACAAGGTCTCTTTCAGACTGGGCAAGTCTTGACTCCTCTTCAGGGCTGAAGAAACGAGATTAGCGGTCCACCTGGAGATGCCGGGTTTCCTCCGCATGTACGGATGTACAATCACCTGATGGCGGACCGACCCCAGCTACCCAGGAACCAGGAACCAAGCTAGTGGCTCCATACCCTTGGATGGTTCGTTCCGACTTACTGTTTCTTGTTGGGCGTGCAGGTGAGGAGTTGGGCAGGGGAATAGTTGGTTTGCCGTCTCGTTGCCTGTTGGCTTTATGAATGGTTGTTGACCGCCCCCCCCCCCTCTTTCTTCTTCTGCTCATCCTCTCTTCTCACTGTCACTCTAGTTTAACGTCTCACCTGCATTGCACTTGTCTATACTTGCCACCATGTCTGCTTATGAAATCAAGGGAAAGTTTGCCATTGTTACTGGCGCTGGCTCTGGTATGTTGTAATTGGGCTACCACCTCACTGAGGGAAGCTTCCTCTCCTACTAGGTACCGATGCTAACCAAAGTCAAGGCATCTGCCTGGCCTTCACCAAGAAGCTCCTCGAGGGCGGCTGCTCCGTCGTGATGGCCGACGTCAAGCTGCGCCCCGAGGCCCAGGAGGTCCTCGACCAGTGGTCTACCGTCGAAGAGGGCAAGCCCATCGCTCACTTCCAGCAGACAGACATTAGCGACTGGGCGCAGATCTCTTCTCTGTGGAGCACAGCCCTGGAAAAGTTTGGTCGCATCGACATCCTCTGCAACGGTGCAGGCATCTACGAGCCCCCCTCCAGCACCTTCTGGAACGCCCCCGGCATCTCCTCCCTGGCTGAGGACAAGGTCGACTGCAATCCTGGAGTGTACAAGACGTTTGCTGTGAACACCATGGGTCCTATTCGTCTGGCGCAGATTGCTATTGACTACTGGCTGGAGAACCGGAATATTGAGGGTAACCTGCTGTGGATGGCTAGCTTGGGAGGTTATGTCCACTCCCTGCAGACTCCTCTTTACTTTGCTAGCAAGGCTGCCATTGTCAGCTTTGTCAAATCCCTTGCCACTCTCAAGAAGCGAGTGGGTATCAGGAACGCAGCCATTTGCCCTGGTGCCGTTTATGTGAGTTGACTCAACCATCCCTTTTCTGTATCCGCTGGACCAAAGCCATTTCCCTTCTGATCTGTCATGCTAATATGGTATCTCACCTAGACTCCCATCTTCCACCCCGAGTACTGCCGTGACAGAGTCCGCCCCGATGACCTGACAATGACCCCTGAGCAATGTGCTGATGTCTTGATGACTGTCCTCACCCAACCAGAGTACGGTGACGGTAACATTGTCGAGACAATGCTCATTGGAACTCGGGACAACCCATCTGTTAATGTCCGCGAGGTGCCCCTCGAGCTTCTTTATCCCACCGTGGGACCTGTGGGACAGGACAATCATTTGTTGGAGGAAGAGGAGAAGTTGGCCGACCAGCTCGTCAAGCATGGCATGCGTAATTAAATACCTAATGTATACAAGAGGATCAACCTAGATTTAGAACTAGATCTACAACGATAAATAGAACTGGGTAATTCCGGTCTGGATTTGAGTCAGTGATGAGTTGAACTGCGGTATGCGGTTTTTATGCTGCCAAAATCGCACTTGCTCCGATGCTCGACCCGCTCGTACACCGATAATAGAACCTTTAACAGACGTTCATCTCATATTAGTAAGGATGACTCTACTAGGCTCTTTCTGGAGGTTGCCAAGCCATACCCGAACCCCAGGTAGCTGTCAGATTAATGCTTAGATGGAACTTTCGCTTTGTTCCTAGCCTAATATCAGCAGGCTCAAGATACCTTGGGTGCTGACGCGAGGTTGACTCAATTAAAAATAGCAACCTCCAAGAATTGGTAGCGATCTCTCTGCGCCTCAAACTGTCAACGCTGTCAAGATTAGCGGCTGACACAGCCTCTCACTTAGTCTTGGAGGGACGGGCCGTGCCTGCAACCACATTGACATAGGCGGTAACAAGTGACTTGAGAGTGGCTCAGGGTGACCAGGCTAACTAGGAATAGTAGCTGTACTCATTGTCTGTTCACGATGCGGCCAGAACAGCAAACATGCGGCAGCACTTTTGGTTCAGTTCGAGACACTCATTTTGGGTGCATGTTACATGGTTGCCTTTTGGCTGCATAGCAGACCACACGGGGTTAGTCTCAGACGGAAGGAAAGCAGGCTCTGGCATGCAGCAGGTCGGAATCCTCCACAGCCTGGCGGTTGAGTGAGCAGTCAACTGTTTAGAAGCTAGAGGAGTTGGGGGCCAACACCAAGACTTGAGACACATATCGAACTGGGAACCTACGTGATTCCATGTAGTTAATAACCATGGGGACCTGTATGATTCCATATTGTAAGTAGGCTTGAGAAGCGGTGTAACTGTTATCAATCCTTCATTGACATGCTCAGCCACCATGGTTCGGTATCGGGCATATACTCTCTAAAGTCCGTTTGAGGACCAAAGGACCAGCAGACGCAGCGATGCTCCACACCATGCAGATTATCGCATGTTGTAAGTTGTTGGTTGTGTTGGCTGTGTTGGCTGCACCTCTGTTTGAGTGTGCCAGCACAGCCATGTCTCGAGGAAGTAGACCCAGCCCCTTGGACACTTGACCAACTGATCGAGTATAGAATAAGCATGCCAAGTCTAATCTTGCAGGCTTATTCCAAATTTAATAGAGAATGTCTCATTTTGTCAATTTTCTATCAACTTCTCGCTTGCTGGAATACATGCAACTCTTGTCGATTCAGCCCAACTGCCCCTGGTCTTGGCCCCCAAAACGCGGCATTTCTGCACCTCCACAGCAAGCTCTGCCCACAGCGTTGCATTCGCATCAGAATAAGCATCTAAGAGCGTTAATGGCGCTTACAGCAGACGCGAGACTGGCCCGTCCCCCCACAAAGGAATCGGCCGAAACAGTTCCCAACTGTCGGGAAGAGTGATGCAATACCCGTTCTGCAGGTCTCTAAGCTGTCAGCCTTACCAAAGACTGGACGATGAATGTCACCGCCGCATTCTTGCAGGAGGATTTGGAGGCGGGACGAATTAGGCTTGTGCCGCGGTGGTCAAGGACCCGGTGGCCCGGGCCAAATCTGCGACCTTGGCGGTTAGAGGATGCAATCCTGCGAGTTTGATCCTTTAGCTTGACACAGTCAGTCACAAGGCATTTTCAACTTTGTTGGTATGCTTAAGTGGCCTGCCCTTGGACTCACGATGTGATTCTGCAGTCGCGTCTATATATGAAACCGTGTCACCCGATGCATCAAGTTATCGTATGGCTAAGCACACGATCAACCATTCACTCTTTCTTGACTCTTCTTATTTCCCTTGATACCCTTGAAACGATTCTTCTCTTCATTCAACTCTCTTTTTCACAATGCGAGCAACATCCTTTGGCGCAATCTGGGCTGTCCTGGTGACGCCCATCCTCGCGAGAGGTGTTTACCTCTCCGAGCGAGATCTCAAAGCGCTGCCTCCTGTCCGAAAGGACATTCTGCAGAAGCGGGCAGACTTTTCGGAGGATATTAACTTCTCCGAGGTTGACAAGGACATCATAAATGTGTAAGTGCTCCTCTCCAAAAGCGTGCACCCCCAGCTAAATATCTGCAAGCGACCTGGCGGACAACAAACTCCAAGTCCACTGTAACAAGTGCGAGGTTGGAGGGCGAGTCGACGCAGACTTTAATGCAAACATCCTTAACCCTCCAGAGTCTGAGTTCAAGATCTCTTTTGCCGAGACAAAGGGCCACATCGACATGACTGTTGCTGTTGGCTCTGGCGCTGAACAGGTCATTCCCCTATGGAACACCCAGGGCGTCCCCACTGATGTGAGTTTGGTAAAAGAGTGAAAATTGTGTCCAGAACTTATTGTGTGTAGGAAGCTCAAGGGCTTGCACTCTTCCTCGAGTTGGTGGTTTCGCTAGACGGTGAGCTGGAGGCTACTGGCGGCTTTGAGTTCACCATCCCAGAAGGATCTTGGCTTTCGGTTGACCTGAAAGGGGACATCGTCGAAAGCAACTTGTAAGTGCCATTCTTTACCGCCTTCTGAGCCTCAACTAACACCTGTTAAGTGATGGCGCAACGGGCAAGTCCCTTGAGTGGGATCTCGCCAGTGGCTCCTCGACGCTCAAAGTCTCGCTCCGCCTGCGAACCGAGCTCGGTGCCGGTAGCAAGCTTGTGGATCTGAGAGCCGCGGTGGGAGTTTTTATGAACCTCGTCGAGCTTGTCGTCGACTTTGAGAGGGACGACAACAACGCAGTCTGCGTCCTCCAGGCTACTGAATCGTTCAACATCAATGCTGGCGTGTATGCCGACATCAACCTTGATATCGGCCAGGCTACTCTGGGCCCTAACCCTACCGCGGTGACTACCTTTTTCACGGGCCCGACAGCGGCTCAGTGCCTAGAGTCCGCTACAGTGACTGGGGGAAATGGGGTAACCCAGTCTAATGCTGTTGTCACGCAGACACAGGGCGGCCTTTCTGCCACTGATGACTGCGATGAAGCGGTTGAGACAGGAGTTGTCGACCCCAGTCAGAAGCAGCCAACGGCTTCGACTTTCAGTACCTTCGTCACATCGCGCCGGGTTGCAATTGTCACTGAGCATGTTGTCGTCACTGTCACGGAAATTGCTCAAGCCCATACTACTATCTGCCCCGAAGACGAATGATGAATCATGTCAAGATATAAATTGATACCCGCTTTGCCTCTTACTCGCGTCGATATTGCTGTCTCATATTTCGGCTTGGTTGGCATGATGTAGTGAGGCCCACGTATCCGATCCTCTCATTACGTGCCGATAAATCTCAGAATGCCTCTCGATTCTCAACCAGTTACACACCTGGTGCACCTTCATGATGACGTCAAAAGAGCGGCCTATTTCTACCACTCTGGCTTGGCTCAAGAGGACCCCTTTGGCCTCCACAATCAGGGCGGCTAATGGCAAGGCATTTGTGGCTATGTGGGTGGAACACAGCTTATCTGCATCGACTAGTTGATGCAAGGACCCAGATTCTAGCAGATCCACAAGGTGGTCAACGAGGGTCTCGAGGGAGGCAGAAACATTAGATGAACTCTCTTCTAGTTATGAATTGACGATTTGTGATGCTTCATTGCTGCATATCAGACCCCATTGGATAACTTTGAACCAAGGACAAACCAACAACTCAATGACGACCTGCGAGATCCACCGACTCCCGTCAGCTTCTCGCCGAGAACCGACTTCAGCTTCTGCTTTGTGCCACCTAGCCACATGCCGCTAACGACCAAGACCCATCGACGTGCAACTGAGACATTCTGAAAGCCACCAATGACTCTCTGGATGCAAGACAATGGGCCTTTCCCCTCTTCCATGGACTCCGCACACAGAACCTTCCATCCCAACAACGTGTCTGATCGAGACCTTCCTAGGTAGGCTACCATTTCGTCCTACCTCAAACGCATACTTATATGGACTAGGCCCCAGTAGACTCAGCATCGCCACACAAACGCCACGACGCCGACACCATAACTGACCTCACTCGCCGTCCTCACCATGGCTTCAACCACCTCAGGCACCATTGTCCTCTACGACATCGCTCACAAACCCCCTGTGGAGGAATCATGCTGCTCGCCAAACCCATGGAAGAGCCGCTTCGCCCTCAACTTCAAGGGTGTCCCCTACTCCATGAAATGGGTTGGCCTGCCCGACATCTCAAGGGTTCGTCAAGGCCTTGAGCTCCCCGCCGGTCGCAAGTTGGCCGATGGCAGCGACTTTTACACACTTCCCATCCTCGAAGATCCTGCCACCGGAGTCAAGCTTGGTGATTCGTTCGACATTGCCGTTTGGCTGCAAAAAACGCATCCTGGCTCTGGAGGTGGCGATTTGTTCCCCGAGCAAACTCTTGACTTCAAGTTTGTGCCCCTGTTTGACTTCCCTGCGCCCTTGTCAGAGCAGTCAGATGGTGGCTTTCCCGGTTACCTTCGTTTCAACACAAACGTCGATACGGCCTTTAGCTCCCACGTTCCTCTGATGGTTGAAAACATGCCTCTTGACCCTGCTACCGCCGAGCAGAGCAAGGCCGAATTTGTCCGCCGCTCTGGGCTCAAGTCTTGGGAGGATTTCATGCTATCCCCCGAGGCAAGGACAGGAATTCTGGCATCTTTCAAGAAAATGTTGGGTGATTTAGCCAAGCTGTTCACCAAGAACGCTGATGGACCTTTCCTGCTCGGTCAGCAGGTCAGCTATGCGGATTTCATCGTTGGAGCCTGGCTTCGTATGTCGATGATTACTCTACCCAAGTCGGAATGGGAGGATGTCAAGAGCTGGCATCATGGCGTGTTTGGGAAGCTGCACGATGCTCTGGACAAGTACGCCGAGGTGAAGCCTGGTGTGAAGGTGTAAGGCCACACAGGACATTGGAAGGGCCCTGTACACTATGAGTTTGTACGTAAAAATCAGGCCTTAACGTAGCCCACTAGGGTTTCAAAGCTATTGCTCTTAAAGCGTCAAAAGAATGTGAAGATGCGCAGCCTAGCAATGACAATAAGAAGAAACATGGCACGTCTCATTATTATCTTCGGAATGGCGATATGAGTTAACTTATCGAGACACGAGTTGATGAACGCCAATATTAAGCTACCTGATCTGACAACCCTACCTCCTTTTTGCTGTCTTGTATATACACTCTCAAACCAACACAAACCTCCGGTCTGCAGCCCTATCACTCATACCCAGAGCCTCCCCACCCATGATGCCATGTATGTATGAGTCTCCAACCAGCCTCCACTTTGACTGCTCCTCAGAACGAAGGATAAAAGGCGTTCTAGCACCATAGAATATGGCTGCTGCATCACCAGGGGCCATGTCATCAGGTCCAATACCAACCCAGCCTTTGCTGGTAATGAAGAATGACCGACCACATAGCGTGTTGTGTGCTGCTTGTGTGTATCTCTCATGGTTATGTCGGTGAGGATCCAAGTAGATGATGCCCCCTTTGTAATGACGCCATTCACAATCCATTGGTGCATCTTCGCGAGGATCATAAGCCTCGTGGTCCGTTTTTGCCTTCTTCTTCGGGACCAAAGCCTTGTCCGACTTCTCGGCCTCGTTCCCGTCTGTGATGAGTCCAGCTACCTTGGTTTCCTTCTCGTTCTCTTTGGTTTCCTCGACATGGGACAAGATGGTCTCCATAAAATACGGTTCCAATTCATCATCAACGCGACTGTGCCAGTGAGATTGAACATCGTAGCTCGTCGGACCCCATTCATTTTCGGTAGCTCCAGGCTTAAGGAACAAGCCAGTGCATGAAGATCTGTGCAAGGATTTCTGATGCTCCTTGACAACGCGTTGAATCTCTTCATGCTTGGCAGAACGTTGGTCTTCTGACTCCTCAGTTTGGTCTTCATCATCCAGGTTGGTCCACCAGTCTAGAAAAGTGTGCATGTCCCTCTCACGGGCATTTCTTTTCATGAGTCTTCCGTTGTACCTATCACGACTCTGGTACTCTCTTAGAAGGATGTCGTTAAGCGCATGGTCCGCAATGAACGTGAGGCCGAGAGCCTGCCACATCCTCTCACCCGTAATGTAGCGCCCAGACATGCCGAGAACATTGCACAGCTCTGCAAGAGGAGGCATCACCCGCTGCTCCCGAGCGTAGACGGTGTCAAGGCCGGGGATCTTGTATGCAACTGATACCGTGTCAAAGACGAAGCCATTGACGGAGCACCATGGGTGATTGACAAATGGCTTCTGCTCTTTCGATGTACCACCAGCACTGAACCAGGGCACGGAGAGAAACGGCCGATGGCGCATGGGAATTCTAAAGTCTGGGATCCAGCTTTGGTACAGCTTCAACATGGAAGCCACAGGTGGACGAAATGCCCCGGCACAGTGAAACAGGTCCAGGTGTTCTTTATGCTGCAAAATTGTCTCTGCAAAGTCCGCATACATGTGCTTTGGGTCGGCTTCGTAGTCGACGACGATTGGGATGGACTCTCTTGAGGGCCTGAACTGCTTGCGTCTCTCGGTGCTTAGCAGACCCGTCATTTTGTCCCTTTCAATAGGAGCTATGCTCGTATAGGGCGACTTGACATCATTAGCCATGCCCAAGAACGCGTAAATGCGGTCCCTGTCGTCGGTGCATGAGACACCACCGAAGCGAACAAGAAGATCAAGGATTCCCATAGGGTACGTGGCTGTCGAGTGTTCCCAGGTCTCGACAGCGAGCTCTAGGAATCTCATGTGATCCAAGATGCGGCGATCAAAGTTGAAGGTGCTCTTGTTCAAGATGAAGAGGGCGTGGTGTAGGGCGTGGCTGGTGATGTCGAGATTACCACAATAGAAGTGGGCAGCTTTGGTGACGGCCTCTTGAATAACCCATCGTCTCGTGAACCACTTGAGACGAAGGAATCTCTGTATAGTAGCAAAGTCTTCATGTCCAAAGAACCTCACCAGCTCTTGGCGAATACTATCATCGGCTCGCTCGCTGGTGGTGCTAGCTTCGTGTCCCGAGCTGCTGAGGCCCCAAAAGAAGTTTATGCACTGATCCATCTTTTCAGCATCGCCGAGCCAAACCAGAACTGAGCCAGCATTGAGATAGATTTGACCCATACGCTGGACTTGCTGGCCCAGCTCCTTGGAGTCTTTTTGGTTGATGCACACAGCATCAGCCCAGAGCCTTCTCTTCATGTCGGGTTTTCGGAAACGCCGGAGAGCCTGGTCCAACGTCGGTGTGATGGATATTTTTGACTTGCCAACATACAACGTGTGGGAAAAGACGGCAGGACCCCATGTGTAGGATATGGCATCGTAGCGGCTGTCCCACCTCGTGATGCTAACGTCATAGTGTTCGATGGTGCAGTGTAGGTCTGCATCTTTGTCTGCGGCTGGCTCGAGGACGATGATACGAATCATGAATGAATCGAAGGGTGTAAAACCATGGTCGAGAATGGACACGTGGTCATTGCCTAGGCTTTGATAGATGTAGTCTTTTGGGGTGGAGGACGGCATGGTAATGGTGAAGCTGTAGCGTACATTGTGAGCTTGTGGAGACGAGCGTTTTGGGGGAAACAGTTATTAGATACACCATCAGCTCTTGCAGAACATTTCCAGTGCTAATTTTGGTATACTGCCTCGCCTGATGTCGCAAGGCAGAATAGCAGCAGTCTTGCATCAATCTTGTGCCTCGATCTGACGCCTATTCAACATCGAAACAATAGTTTCAGTGCCGATATCCGGACTCTTCCACATGATATGCGTCTTTCAACCCCCCAAAGGCCTGCTTGCTTATGATAGGCCGACGGCTTATGACGTCCCGAGACAGATATCACTAGTGCCTGTTCTAGACGCCGTCCTTCCTTGATTTGGGGATGGGCTGGCACCCCTCAAACATGGCGTCGTGGCAGGACAAACGCCTCTTTTAATCCGTCAGCTTGGGCCAAAGTCTGCCTTAAAGAGGCCTCAAGGAAAAAGCCGCATTACTTTGGTTTTGATATCTTCAGCCGCACAGGTTATGTGAAAAGTGTAGGTATAATTCTCAACTTTTTCATCCCCTACCGCAGCCTTATAGCCTACTACAAACCAGCAAAATGGGGAATTTGGACGACATTCCCCTAATGCCACTATCAGAGTTATTCTATACTCTTCCTAAGCTCAAACCAACAACAAAAGTGATTCAGTTCTCATCTGGAGATGAGATAGAACTCTGCTTCGAAACCGAGGTTGACGGGTTGTTTGATGACGACGCACCTTCGACCGAGCCGTGCCGAATTATTTGGGCACCATCCAGCCTTCTTGAGGACGAGGACTCGATAGAAGAAATCCTACACTTGATCGATGAAGAAGCCTTTGATGAAGAGTTTGACCACGGCCTCGAGAGCGCAGACTCGGGCTTACACTCTTCCCAAGATTCATCGAAGGGGGTTGCGGCTAGGGTCAACAAGATCCGTGAGGAATGCAACGAGTTTGAGAAGCAGTTACTGAACGCTGTCGTGCTACCTGGTAAGTGTTCGTGTCAACATGTCAGAATCTAGCTAATGTAGCTAAGATGATATCGACGTTTCATTTGACGACGTCTACGTTGACCCTGCGGCTGTCACTTCGCTCCGGGCCTTGACAGCCTTGGCAACCGCCGCGCCACTCGCATTCACTTACGGCCTACTCGCCAAAGAAAAGATCCTTGGTGTTCTCCTCCATGGCCCTCCTGGCACGGGCAAGACCATGCTTGCCAAAGCCGTCGCAAAGGAAGCCCACGTCAGTTTTCTGCCTGTCTCCGGCGCCGACTTTCTCTCAAAATGGGTAGGCGAGGATGAGAAACTCGTCCGCGCCATCTTTTCCATTGCTCGCAAACTTGACCCTTGCGTCATCTTCATTGATGAGGCCGACTCCGTCTTTCGTCAGCGCACGGAGGACGATAGCTCCTGGAAGAGAGACCTCGTATCTCAATTCCTCCTAGAATGGGACGGAGTCAAAGGCGGTGCTAAAGGAGGGTTTGTCATGGCAGCTACGAACCGCATGTCAGACATTGACCCAGCCGTGTTGCGTCGTCTGCCGAGACGTATCTTTGTTGGTGTTCCCACTGCGGCTCAGAGAGAGGGGATTTTGAAGATACACCTGAGGGATGAAAGTCTTGGCCCTGATGTGACCGTGGAAGAGTTGGCCAAATTGACAGACTCATATTCAGGCTCAGATCTTAAGAGCCTTTGCGTTTCAGCAGCCATGGCGGCTGTTTACGAGTCAATCTACGGAAACACCAGCTTGAGCGGCAAGATAAAGGCAGGAAGAAGAACAAGAAGAAAACAAATGGAACGCAAACTTTGCATGCGTCACTTTGAACAGGCCATGAGCGAGACTGCGGCCACGCCTCAGGGTGGTTCAGCAAATGCTGCGTCTCCGTCTCCGCCGAAGAAAAGTGTGGGACAAAAGGATACTGGTATCGATGCGTCGTCACTTGCCAAGTTTAAAAAGTTTGGGAATATGTATTCCGGGAATGGGCAGGATAATTAGGGAGTTCCGGTAGATATGATCTTGATCTTGAAATGGCATTAATGAGTAATGCTGTCTTTCACAGCTGGTGTTGCTGGATGGGAGGGTGGTTAGATTCCAGCTCGAATTGTGAGACAATATGTTCAAAGCACGATAGGATTGGCAAGTATTCCAGAGAATTACACTGTAATTTGCATCTATATACCTGAACTGACACCACTCTAACTTGAAATGGTTCTCGGGCTGGGCGGAGGGAGCCGAGGTCTCGACTGAGGTCGGCTGAGCGCTGGCTGAGGTGTTTCTGAAGGCCTGCTTTTCGTGTCGCATACTATACTTACACAAGAATGAATTTCTAAGTCATGGTCGACCCCCGGGTTATGAAGCTCAGCCTCAGTTCTGGACGTGGCAACTGGGGCATGCACATATCTCATCAACGGAAACCTTGATACCTAGAAGCCTCGGTTTAAGCATAACTGTCCCAATTGGGAAGATGGGCCCTTATACCACTACCTCATTCTCACGGAGACAAAAAGCCCCAGCCACGGAGTAAGCATGAAGTCTTCAATGGGGCACTGGGATCAGAAACAATGAGGTTCAACGCATAAATCGACCGACTGACAGATTTTGAGTACTGCGGAACCGGCGAATGAGAAGACAAGGACGGTCTGAACTCGGCCAGATGTGATAAAATGTATTGACGACGGCAACCTCCTACACTTACGTGTTGTGAATTCTATTCTTTTCCTGGCTTTTGGTCTCCCCTCCTGTTTAACCAGACTACTTTGATTCCTCCTCTGGCTTGCGGCCGTACAGGTAGCGCACCATGAAGTAGCTATGAATCCTGCGGTTGCGGATGGCGTTGCGAATGCTCATGAGGAAAACTTGGTACTCATCATCGGGCCACTGGAGAACATGCTTCCATAGCATGAGAGTATACCCTGTGGGTACAGTCAGCATGAATAAAGAGTCAGCAAAATAGCAATTGCTCACCCTCAAGGTCGTTCTCCAGCGTGAGTCTGACAAACCGGCCAATCTCTGCTAGCTTGGGGTCTTTGGGCCAGTCGCCTACAGGAATCTAAGATGATCCAGTTAGCTCACCAACCATGACACGGCACCTTGGGCACTCACCTTGTACTCAACCATCTTGATATCCTGGAAGCCAGCCTCCTCGATACCCTTCTTCTGCAAATCATGCACGAAGAATGGTAGTCCCAATGCTTTACCACCCTCCTCATACATCTTCTTTCCTAGTCTCAGCACCTCCTGCCTCTCAGAGGTTCCGTCATCGCTGCGGAACTCGACATCGGCTTCAGCTGACTGGATCCATCCACCCGGAGCACAGCATCGGTAGGCTTCTTTGAACAAAGCAGTCCAGTCCCTGATGGCGCCAAATAGGTAACGGATATGGATAAAGTCAAAGGTGTTATCCTTCCAGGTCCAGGTTTCACTGGCATCATCGATCTCGAAGCGCACATTTGGGGGAACCCACTTGGGCTGGCAGGGAGACAGATCAGTGCCTGTTACTTCGGCACCGGGGTACTGGTCGGCAAAGTCACTATGGTTTATCAGTACGGGAATATTCATCAAGGCTTGTAGCAATCGTACATTGCCCAAATGCCTATGAGAGGGTCAGCTAGGTGTCAGCGTTGAGGATAAATGACATTACCGCTTCCTGTGCCAACATCAAGAACACGCTACAACAAATTCACGTCAACTCATATTCTCCACAATTTGGAAATATTAATCCGCACCTGGACATCATCCTTAATTGGAGCAAGAAATAGCTTGCCGTCCAAGAGGATCATCAAGTAGTGGTGGCTACGACAGTCAGTATGCATCAATTGGGCGGGAAGTCAATCGTACGTGATATCCACGGACTCAAGCTGCCGCTCATCGTTGGGGAACGAATATTCTGTATCGAATTTATCGCTGTGAAAAGTGCGACCTTGAATCTGACGATACTCGAGAATGCTGGCAGACACTGACGCAGTCGAGCTCTCTCTAGTGTCTCACATTAAAAGCATGTCTCACCCCTGGAGGGATACTCACACATCCGATCCAAGAGACGAATCGCCATCATCAAAGGCGTCACCCTAGTTCAAAGATCAGCCGCATGCATGAGGCATTAAGGACCAGTCAAAAAGCACCTCGACGTCATCAGCAGGAACAATCTGAGGCTGGACGAGCGGAGAAGCCGTAGCAGCTGGTGTGCGCTCCCCAGCAGGCGACTTGGATATGGCACGCAGATCAGACATGGCGAGCTGTATACAAAATCCGATGTTGATTGAAGAGATGTGAGAGGACAACAAAGAAGCGTGTGGAGATTGGGGGAGTGAGGGGAATAGCGCGCGCTCGAGCCGTGACCCCATTAATCACGGGGAATTTTCGACGCGGAGGTAACATCGGGAGCTTCGGCCCGCGTTGACGCGAGTCAGGGGGAGTGTCCAATAGGAAGCTGTGTATGCTGTGACGGTCGGTCAGAGGGAAGACGCTGAGGTCAAGTCATGATCAAGTGTAAAGGAGAAGATGAAGCTATTCGTATGTCTCGAGATCTATATAAACGGGTCTCGATCTTGGTCGTTGACTAGCTTGTGGGTGACGTGCCGCTAAAAGCTGATGCCGCGTGCCAAGTTCGTGGCTAGACTTGCGCCATCTGCCAGACCATGCCGCTTCTGGTGTCTGGAACGCGGATCCCGGGCCGGGTTGCCAGTCGTCAATGGAACCAGGGACAGATGTGAATGGTTGGTAGAGTTGGCAAGTTGCATTGTCGGTTTGTGTGAATGTGACTGTTGACTTATAGCTGTTGGATTGAATATTGTTGACTGAGGCTTCTTGGTTCGCTGGTTGAGGCCATAGCCGAGGTTAATTCTGTGGAGTGATTGTTACATAGACGCGACACGAGTTTTGAGTGCCCAGACACGCACTGATGACTGTGTTCTTTGTCTGACTCTCTCTCATTATTAGAGAATAAATTTGTGAATCAGCGATGTGAATGTACACAAAACCGCTCTATCAAGATATAGAACGCGCCATGCCCTTCCGGTGCCTCTTCCTCTACAGTGGCGCTGCCGATTATCCCAACCGTCGCTTCATCTCCATCAGAATATCCGACACTTGGCTCAAATTGTCAAAGGCATCCTGGGACAGATTCACTGACCCTAGTACCTCCTCCAACACAGCCTCTGCGCGCTCCAAATCTCCTCTGTTCGCATACTTGTCTTCCCTCAACTTGGCATTTTCCTTTTCAACCTGTTTGTACTGGCTCTTGAGTCGCATGTGATTTCTCTCCAGCTGGGTTTGACTGACACTCCCTGCCACGCTCCCAGATGCACTTCGTGATGATGTTGATGGTGCAGTGGTGGTTGCAGGGGTAGATGGACGGGGAGAGGTCCATGGATTCGACTGGTCGGATGATGCACCTGAGAATGCGCCTAGGCCTGCTGATATTGTTATTTCAGGGATGTTTCCTGGATTTGATGGGTCTGGGACTTGGAACACGGGTACTGAAAAATGCTGTGATACGAAAGTCGACGTGGCTACGTTGGCGTCGACACCCAAGGCCATCTGATCTGGAGGATTTGGACTGCAGAAGTGATTAGAGGCCGACTGCCCAGACAAATAGTAACTCACAAGACATCTCCAGGGACTGAATCAAGGATTGAGGCTGAAAAGTTCATTGCTGGAAGCATGATGGCAGGGGCTCGGTGAACATAGTCTTGGCCAACAATCAGCAACTCCACCACCCTCCCAATACGTGAACACTCACATGGCGAATACTCCATCTTCAAAGATTCCAAGTCTCGATCCTGCATCCCCGGAATGAGCAGCTTAAAGATGAACCACCAACCGGCCAAATCAGACATGGGTGTCGAGAATCGCTCGGTAATGCTTTCGTGCGCCACACTCATCAGACGCTCGAAATCTGGTAGCGGTATTATGGGACACGCTGCGAGTGACTCATGTGTCCGTGCTTTGGCGTCGCTTTCAAAGGCTTTCAAGCAGCGGTTACAGCGACGGGAACGCTTGTGCCGACGACCAAGATGTTGCCTTCGCCATGTCAGTATATCACCTAAAATGGGACCATGAAGGAATACTTGAGCCGAGAGATATCCTCGCAACCACCCAGCGGGTTCTTGGGCCCTCTTTCTAAGCAGTTCAAGGCATCAGGTTCAAATACCCGATAAGGGCAGGCGAACCGAGGGCGAGACTCCATGGCAGATATCGGTTCATCACCCTTTCGCCTCTTTCTGCCTCTTCGTCCCCCATCTCCACCTTCTCCCACACCTTGGCTACCGGGAATCGAGATTCCAGCCCACGGTGCTTGTTGCCCACTTGCGGGTGCTCCCACCCATCCCTGTCCCATGCCTGTGCCGCTCCCTGCGCCTTGGTCTGCATCGCGTGCTTCCGATCCTTCGGAAGACGTTTCTGACTCGTCCGAGTCACTTTCGTCACCGCCTGCAGCAGTAGTTCTAGTCGCACTTTTGGAAAGGATCATCTTCACCTCTACCGTAGCCATACCGATCTGCTTGAACGATGGCTTCGGGGGCGGTGGCGTCTCGGAAAGCTTAGGCGACACTGAGGCAGAAATCTCAGGAACAGTATTCCTGAGCCTCGCTGAGGGGGAAAAAGCGACGTCGGGGATCTCTTCGTTCTTGGGGCTCACAATCTTTGGGGAGGCAGACACAGGCTCCTTGAGTGTCGTTGGGGAGACCAAGTGATGGTGCGGAGTCCTCGCTCTTCGAGGGCTAACCACTTGTGGAGACTCTGGAATAGAACCCATGGGTGTTATAGGAGAAAGCAAGTCTTGATGTGGAGTCTTTGTCCTCGGAGGGCTAACGACCTTGGGAGCTTTAGGGACGGGTGGTGGCGTTATTAAGGAGAACAACTCTTGATGCGGTGTCTTTGCCCTCTGGGGGCGAGGCTTATGAACTGAGCTCTCGATACCTACTCGGGGGAACAAGCTACCGTATGGAAATTTCTCCTTTGGGGGTGGGTTTGACTTGGCCTGAGGCGGCTCTGGGTTGTTGTCAAGCTCAGCAGGCTTCCTCTGCCATATCCCCAGAGACGCCCCTGGATCAGCTTCAAAATCTCTCCAGGTGCTGTCCAGAAATCCTTGGCCAATCTTAACCATGTGAGTTGCAACATGTGCGTCCAAAAAGTCAAAGTCGGCGTATCTCGAGTCGCAGAAATTGCACATGAGTAGCCTTTGGTGTGAGGATTGAATGAGTCGCATTTTGTGGATTTCTTGTCGCTTGTGTACCGCGTCCATGTGAGTGACTAGGTCGGAAAGAGAACGAAATGCTTTGATGCTTTGGCAAGATTTCCAGGTGCATATGAAGGGGTGGAAAAAGTTGGACTCGAGAGGTCCCATGATGCCGAGGAATGGATGCTGCCATTCGAGTTTGTACACCTGAGTTGCATAGTGATACGCGATGCGGTCCGTCAAGTAAGCATTTGCGTCTCGAAGGTATGGGTTCAAAGAAACGATGAGTTGTCGGATCTGGCTGGTCGTTTGCAAGACTGAGTGAGCGTCTGAAAAGTATGCCCGGAAGAGAGGTCCCTCGTCGGTGTTTTAGAGGGATTTTGGTTGTAGGGGACGTCTGGAAGCTCGAAGACATTGTGTTCGAAGGGATCGTACTCGGCGTTGACATAGGTTGTGTCGCTCATCATTGAGTTGACCGACTCATAACGGCCGGGTGTAGCTGTGCTTTTAGACATCTGCTGAGCGCGTCAACGTTTATGTTCCGCCGAAGAAGGACTGAGATATGAAATACTCACTGGTTCATCTAACCGATCAACCTGTTGAAATCCTTTCCATACTTGTACATGGCCGGTGCCGAAGCCAACCGGCAATCCGAATGGGGTAGAATCCATTGGACTCATCACATGTTGTCTGTTGGATTGATCAGTGAATAAGTGTCCAGCCGCTGCCTTTTGAAGCGAATCAGAACACTTACGGTTCGGATTTGCTTTTCGGCACACCCCCATACATTTGTTTGAACCTGGAGAACGCGTTGCCTCGTGCCGTCGAGCTTGAGACCACGTAATCCTCGTCTCCGACCTTGGCAGCATCTTCAGGCTCTTTGCCGACCGAGCCCTCATTCTCAGTGACCCGTCCGATCCACGAAGAGCTGTGCGATATCACTTCATGGCCTGGTTGATCCGTCATGGCGGCTGCTCAATCAGCGACAGTGGTATGCGATCGAGAGGAATTGATTTCCCCATTCTCTTCCCCGCGGAATTGAGATAATCCAGAGCTGAAAACCAGGCTGCGGGATGGACGCTTCTGACAGGCTGATTCAGACTTGGTCGAGGGTGCGCACAAGTGTGTGCCAGAGGCGTCTTGGCGTCCTTCCGATTCGCCCAGCCTCGTCACGCTGCATTTTTTCTCACACATCTGGGCGCTTGTTGATTGGGGGCCAAGGGCTTGGCTCGCCAGCAAGGCGGAATCTCGAGGCGGGAAGCGCCGCGCCTAATCTTTGTTGGCCGGTAGTGGGACTCAAAGGTGTGAGGTTGTTCCGAGATGTTTTATCGAACACACTTGGCAGTGAATCACTGAGTTTCCTTCAACGGGTCATAACATAGGGAGCGTGCCTCTCTGTTGAGTGCATTGCGTCCTTTGATATCCTCCTCAACCATGTGCCGCTCTATCTGTGTGCATACTTGCATTACGTTCATAAGTGTATTCGTTCCTGTATAATTATTTATGAAGCTTATCAGAATTATGCCCGCTTAAGAGCAAAGTTGTTCCAGTGTCTCAGCCAAATCAGCCAATCAAATGTTGGCTTTTAACACGTCGCGCACGCTTCCAACACAATCGTGCGCTTACCCTTAGGCCTCATATGTGCGGGAGGTTTTGAACTCAGCTCACAAGCATCACATTTGTTATCAAATAGTCTCAGTCCTCAATGATAAAAGGTTCGTTCTTCCCCTAATTCTCCCAGACAGATATTGGTAGATGATTGCGAA
The DNA here is from genome assembly GCA_027569015.1 of Ascodesmis sphaerospora. Lineage (NCBI taxonomy): Eukaryota > Fungi > Ascomycota > Pezizomycetes > Pezizales > Ascodesmidaceae > Ascodesmis > Ascodesmis sphaerospora. Next base: position 112,928 of record JAPPUR010000028.1, on the reverse strand, counting down.
AATACAATCTTATCAGTGGCATGTTTTTCTCCTGATTGTGCCCATCAAGGCGAGATTGCTACCGAATTTCCCTATCACAAAAACTTCCCAACATTTACACCTCGTCTGTGTACCTCTAACTACTCGGTCTCGCTTGGTCAGTTCAAACTTATTAGAGACTAAATATTATCCCAAAAAAAATATGCTGCCCAACCCCGCCTTCATTCGTGGCTGGGAGCCGATTTCCTGGGAGTATCAGCAGCCGTGAGTCTCTGCCCAATTGCGATAGTTACATATGGCTCATTCTCATTTGGCATGTTCTCAGGCCAACTATGACTGTGGCTCAAACTCAAAGTGTCTCAAGCATGACGTGCGAGCTAGGCACGGACAGAGTAGAATATCAACAAGATAGCAACGTAGGAAAATCACCGGAAAAGGAAGTTTCAGGGTTGAAAGAAGATCCTTCTCCTTTACTCCTGGGCGTTGGCGGTCAATTTGAGTAGGAGAGCTTGGGACCGGGTGGGTCGGGCTTATAGAACCGCGTTTGTAACATGATTAAGTGTTGTTTCCCGTTCGGATTGTTTGTTATACCACCCGAATCTCGACATGCCTTGGCCTCGGGGCTCACGTGACGCATCGCCGCTTTTATAGATGCAGGCTCAGGCGCTGCTCACCCACTGCTCACGCCAGCTCAGGCACAAGCCTGAGTTAGGTATAGCGGGAGGAGGGTGTAGATAATAACACTCTCCAGCCCGGGTAGTCGAAAATGGCTCCCTCATGGGAAGCCAAAAATTGAATCTCAGCACTGCCTCAATTGTGCACATTCCGCCTCTTGACCCCTGAGGCTCCGTTTTTCTCTACCTATATAATGGGGCGTTCTTGTCCATCTCCTTTTCGCCTGTTTTTCCAATGAACTCCAATCTTGGCTGCTCCCTACGGACCCCACGCAGAAGACACATCGCATCTTGCGATATCTCCCTGCATTCGTTCCTTTTATATTTGCCTTGGCTGCGTTTTTATCATGATTAATATCGGTTGTGGGTGTTGAGTTTAAGACCCGGATGAGTTGGTCAAGCGGGCTATACAGAAGGGCCTCTCGGTAGATCGATCTCAGCTCGATCCACACTCAGTCCGGAGGATCCTGAGGCCTGCAAGCGAAAAGCAATATGACCGGGGACTTATATTATGGGAAGCGTAAGGCCCTCTTCCCAATTGGCTGAAAACGTGGTAGCTAAGTCACGATCAGTTTCCAGAGGGCCTTTCCATGGTCTACACCGCAAAACATATAAACCCTGAAGCAGTATGCTGAATTCCTTGGTCTCTCCAAGAAAGGGAGACTGGATAAAGCGGGGGGAAGGCCTACCCCTCGCAGTACATGCATCTCAATACGGAGGTTCTGCAATGCATGGGAACGTGCGAATTATGAAATTATCCCTCTTGACGTCTCGAGGTCTATGGCTCTGGTATGTGCCTAGAAGTTATGATATTTTGGATGGTTTAATTATTAATAATATCTAGTATATCAAGGTATTATTTGCTAAGAAGCTATGCCTCCTGAAAGGTGAAGATGGTTAAAGGGAAAAAGCTTTCCTTATTATTGAAAACTATGTTTATATGTAGAATTGGCATTGGACTAATGACTTTTATGATTACATATATGCTGAATAGTTAGGTATTCTTTTTATGTCAATCTCGTCTCGGACCTAAAAAGTTCAACGGTCACACCTGGGCAAGTTTCAACGATCATACCTCCCTATCTTTATTAGCATATTTTAGGTTTTGGTGAGAAACCTCAACGGGCACACCCTGAGCCCGTCGTCAGATTGCAGTGAGATTGGTGTGAGAGACCCAGGCTCATCGACTCGAGGTAATTGAGTTCATAGCTTCCCTCGGCGACAGGACTCCAGGTTGTTTCGCTAGTATACACAAAACCGTTGTCCAGGAAGAGGCCAACCTGTCTCGCAACTTCAACGACGCCCATGAACTCCTCAGATGCTGTGCTTGGTCCTATGGCAGAACGAAACTCGGCCCAGAACCGATTCCGGAGATTGTCGTGGTTGGGATAGTATCGGCGTCGGCCTGATCCCGACCTCGTCCCGAGAATGACGTCGAGTGACCAGATCGTCGTTCCAAACGGACCATCGGTGGTGTCCATCCAGTCGCAGATGCCAGTGACGCTGCCCGTCGCCGGGTCCACGTGGATGTTGTTCTCTATGAAGTCCCTGTGCTGGGGCACCAGCGGCCAGTGGCCGTCAAAGAGTCTTGGAAGTTCGGAGATGAGGTAATCCACCGTTGGGCGAAAGCGTTTCGGCAGCCCCTTGGAGAGCTGCTTAAGCTTCGACAAGTAGTCGGCGTATAACGCGTTGCCATCCGTGCGCGGCATCGAGGCCGGCCTGTTGGCCCACGCCGAGCGGTTGTGCCACGCCGAGGCAAAGAACCTGCGTCGGCAAAGTCAGCTGCGCGGTTCCTTCGACGTTAGGGGGTATCGACAGACCTAGCTAAGTCTCCTACGGTTCGTTGTAGGAGCTCGCACTGGTTGCTCTGTAGCTCTTTCAGAGCAAAATACACCGATTTTCCGCCCACATTGGTTATCTTGTAGACATGTAGCGCGCCCAGTGTACCATAATACTGGTGGTTTGGCATGAAGGGCGAGTAGACTCGTTCTATGCATGCGAAGAGGGCAATGTCTAGGGCATTATCGCCATTACGAAACTGGACGACAGAGTCCCCAGCGTCGTTAGCAGCCGTAATAGTGTAGCTGGTTACGCCTTGCACAGGTGTTGGGTGGACAGGCTGACTGATAATTTGTTGAGCCAGTTGATTGCATTCTTCCTGCGTCGCGCTGGCGTTCTTAGAAAAGAAGTCCCTTATCTGTTTCGCCGAGAGTGCCAAAACACTCTTCTCTAAGGTTCCCAAGTCGCTGCTGCTGCTCATTATAGGTAGCTTGTTGCGGGTATCGGGTGCTGTTAAGTTTGTTGAGGTTATAGTGGGAGGAGCTGTTGGAAGATGAAGGATGAAGAGGGTTCTACACCAGAATGGTAATGCCTGAGCGTTGCAAAGCTTGAGATTGGCAATGCCTGAGACAGGCAGCACCCAAGAGCTGCACCCCTCGGAGGTAGAAACCGCTCCACACAGGTACAGAACTGGCCTGGGGTCCGCAGGAGTCTAGACTCCATTTTCCAAGGTATCCATGCAGGATGCTCACTGATGTGCCACCCCTAAGCCGGGTGAAATAACCGAAGCCTTGCGCAACCCGAACAAGAACGAAGCCCAACATTTTGCCAGATCACATCAAGCCCCGATGCCTAACGCAGCCCAAATCCACTGTTAAGGTCCGGCCGTCACTTGTCATACAACCGCGCATTGCCTCCCAACGATGGATTTTTCTCTTGCTTGCGTCGTTTTTGATCGCTAAAAATGAGTTTCTCTGACGCGCAAAGAGGTAACGTCAAGCTGCTTATCTCCCACAATTGCCATCTAACGAAGCCAGCAAATTATCCCCAGTTTCAACCGCAACAACGGAGCTCCACGTCTATCGATCCCATCTTCCTCTGAGCAGGTACTGCACTATGGCTGTCCGATAAGATCCCATGCGCTCTCAGTACGGCGGTTTACTGATAATATTGGCCAGAGAGGTGACGATGCCCTCGCCGGGCGAGAGGAAAGAGATATTCCAAGCCATAAATTCGGGCCTCGAGACACCGACAAGACGATCCACTTTCAAGGAGCATACATATCAATCTATAACAACAAGACACAACATCGGCATTCGCTAGGAGAGAACGTTGAAGAGATCAAATCATATTTTGTGCCGGAAGGTTATTCTGTCTATATCCGTTCAGCAGTTGTCGTCCGCTGGGAGGTCTAGGAAGAGTAGCGGGTCACGCCAAACATATCGTTCAACGTGTATCCATCATCATGGGCAATCCATATCGTGACGGAGACATCATCCCTCTCGCTACGAGGAAACAAGGTGTTGAGGCATGACGTGGTACTAAACCCTTGGCTTCTCTCCCACCTCCACTGGTTGTGTTCATGACACATCTCCTGGAAGGCTGCGGCAAGAGTTTCTCGAGCAAGGCCGCTGGAGCGTCGGTGAACATGTCCTTGGTTTCTAGCCTCGAAGTCAGAGCTTCGTTCTATGCCCTTAGAAAACAACTGACCTCTGTTTCGTTTATTGGGTTGCTGGTCATTCGGGTTGAAGACATCCGGATTGAAGACAGCCGCATCGCCCGGCGGGAGATGACGCGACGGATCACTCAGACCTACTCGAGTTAGCCTTGTTTCTGCGTATGCTACAGGTGGTGATTACCCTCCACTAGATTTTTGACGGCATCTTTTTGGATCTGCTTCTGTTGAAGCTCTTGGAGAATCTCCTTGACCTGCACAGGCCAGTCAAGAATATCTCCGGGCTCGATATCCTCGACTAAACACTGAAAAATGTCCTTACCCATCCCGCCACCAGCCCAGGAAGCGCTTGGATTTTCGTCGGTCTGACCGAGGCTCCAATGTTCCTAGGTCTCACACTGAATGATCTGACAATTCTGCTCGTGAACTCACTGGGTAGGCAGGACAGGCGAAGAGCACGCGACCATATCCTCCCCAGCGTACTGCGTATGCCGTATTACATTCATTGGACTTTACGCAATAAGTGGAGTACCACTACTGACCACCAATGGGACCCCTGAAGTGGTGAAATGCTCTCGATAATTGCCCTGTAGGCTGATGGGGCTGTATGCAGTCAGCGGCCATGATACGACAGTAAGAATTGCCTTGTTTGGTAACATTCTGCGCATCAGAAGCAGAGGGCATGACTTATTAAGAGAGCCCTTTTCCTCTGTTCTTTGTTTAATGTTCATTCATTTATCGCAAAACAGCACGTGCCTCCTCAAGCAACCATGACCGTCTCGATCACCGAAATTCCTGTCAAGACAGACGGAATGATAGGATCCGGTGATCCCTTGCCTATCACCGCCGAGGAGCTCACCCCTGCTTGGTTCTCCAAGGTGTTGGGAAAGCAGGTTAAGGATGTATCGATTGTTGAGACAATTCACGGAACTGCCTCCAAGATCCTCGTCCAGCTGAAGTATGAGGATTCAGCTGATAGCCCAACAGCCGTCTGCGTGAAAGGTGGATTCAACCCGGCGATCTTGGCCCTTCAGCCGTCTCTGTGTCAGATGTACCAGCTTGAGGCCGAATTCTACCATTACATAGGTCCAACCATCCAGATGCGTCTGCCCGATACCTACTACTGCGCTATAGACGAGGCGCGCCAGCAGGGAATCGTCGTGCTCGCAGATCTCAAGGCCGCAGGCTACAGATTTGGCAACCCCCTTGAAGCTTGGCCGGTTGAACGCGTCCGGGCTGGGGTAGAGCAGCTGGCTGCTTTGCACGCTAGGACATGGGGCGGCGAGCCTAGAGATTTTCCATGGCTTAACAGGGAGTTCTCGATCCGCGACATTATGCGATCCTTGCTATCTGCTGAGTCTTGGGGGGCAAGGTTCGGAGGTGACTTCAGGCCCCCCGTGCCCGATGAGCTTGCAGATCGTGAGCGGATGGCCAAGGCCTTCGAGACACTTTGGAGCAACACCGATACTAAGATGCATTGTATCGTGCATGGGGATCCGCACATCGGCAACACCTTTATCACACCTACGGGCGAGCCAGGGTTTCTCGATTGGCAATGCATTTACAGAGGATCGGCGATTCATGACGTGGCCTACTTCATTGCTGGCTCACTCTCCATCGACGACCGCAGGAAGAACGACGGGCAGCTTTTCCAGCACTATCTCGACACCCTGCACCAGAAAGGAGCGCCTAGGTTCAATAAGGAGGAACTCTGGGAGGAGTACCGGAAGCACACACTACACGGGTTCATTTGGAGTCTAGCCCTATCCGAGATGCAACCCCGGGAACTAGTCGACGCTATGGCGAAGAGATACTGTGCGGCTATCATAGACCTCAAGACCCTCGAACTGCTTGAGGGTCTTGAGTCTAACTAATGGCTTTCTCTGTATGGATAAAGCATCAAGAAACATTCTAAGGCGCCTATGAGGTTTAAAACGTTTTTGGGCATAAGTGAATTGAGTTTCATTACACAATGTCCAGTAAAAGCCTGTGCTTTTCTCTTTTTTAACTGAGATGGAAGTTTCATTGGATGCAAAATCCTTGACTTGGATCCCAACACGTAGATCCCTTGTGTCAGGACGTCTTCCTATGCCTTGCCCGAAACATCTGCTCCTGATCGCAGGTGCCGCAACCAGATCGACCAGTCTCGCCCTCGTACCAGCACTGCCCATGAGTGAGACCCATCAAAGCTAACATTGATAACGATACGAGTTCCCTCACTCATGCTCAGCATCCTTCAAGATTCACATTGTTTACCTCTTGCTTACTCCCCTATGCGGTTTTGAGGAAATGCCCTGTGTAGGTAAACTAGCTTGAGAGAAATTCCAGACTTAGAAGATCAGATACAAAGGCTTATAGTCTCATAGCTATATATAAATAGGTCGCTTAGTCTTCTGATGTTGGTCTTTCCTCAAGCTTCAATATCAAATCTCCCAACACTCCACTTATTCACCAATCGCTTCCATGCCCCTCAAAACTTGAAAGCTTTATCAGTGATAATTATGAAGCTCGTCTCTTGATACTCGCTTTCGTCTCCTGATGTTCGCAGTCCTTGTTTCCCCTGGCACCGAGTCTCTGGTTGACATTCCCGGCGTCAGGTATGAGGTTCCGGATCAGACCGAAATGACTCGACCTCACTCTTCTAGGTCTTACCATGGACCAAGGCTCGTGCATCTCGGTCCTATGTTATCCCAATAATATATAAAGGACCTATGGTAGCTATATTTTCTACTCAAGACTTCAGCTCTCAACATGGCTTAGTTACACATAAAACCCTCAGCTACATCACCAGACGTGACACTACCCGTTCAGTACAACACACCCGATCCTCTGCCGATATAAAACCAGCACGGATGGCTTATCCATCGAGAAGCTACCTTTCACTAGCATTGCCCATAAGGATAGTGTTGAGCATTCTGAGGCCCAAATGCCTCTGCAATACGCAGAAGGCATCTTCTACTTTTGCCTCTGCCATAGTGGCATATTGTGTTCCACAGATAGCCACGCTCTACGGAAAAAATATTATCAAGAATCCCTTGAAGCACGTCAATTCTTCAGCTCGGCACGCGAAGCTAACCAGCGCCTGGTTTTGACCTCCCCACTGGTGCCAAGGGGTCCCACATTGGTTATGGCTTGATCCAAAGGCTTGGGGACGCCTTATGTCCGTATATCCGTTGTTCCTGGCGCCAAGAATCGCCAAACTCCAAGCCATGGATGACGTGATGCTTGGCTACAGGGGCAAGGTAAGACGCATTGCATCCTTCGATGGTGGATCACGGCTCCAAGGTGGGATGAGAGTCGTATGTACAGGCCTTAGCTGACAAATTGGGGTTTAATACTGCCGCTTATCATTGACTATTGGTGATGAACATCCATCACGCCGGAGTTATCAAGCACGCCCTGCTAGGCCCTGCTCCGTCTGTGCTTTGGACGGGAGTCCAAGTCATCGACAAAGAAGCCTCCAATGTCGTCCCCCAAGAAACTTCGGGTCTCCCGTGTTGCCGTCATCGGGGCAGGTGCAAGTGGGCTGGCAGCTCTTAGGTGTGATTTCTTGGTCCTTGTCCAGACTTTTTGCATGTGGCTCCTCTGACCAAGACTTTCTAGGTATCTACTTGCTGAGAAGAAGTTCACCCACGTGCAAGCGTTTGAACAAAGGGCTACGCCAGGTGGTGTTTGGAATTACACGTCTCTCGCCAAAGAAGAGAGCTTTTCTGTTCCACGAGAACACCCAAGCCTCCAGCCTGACGAGGCCATATCACTTGAAGATGGCAAAAGGTTTGAGTTCATCACGCCAGTTTATGAACAACTTGAAACCAACATTCCGCACACACTGATGAACTTTACCGACAAGAAGTTCCCATCTGGAACGCCCCTGTTTCCTAGACATGAAACAGTTTTACAGTACCTGAAGGGATATGCAGAAGATGTCGAGTCTTATATCCAATTCCAAGCACAGGTGTTGGATGTTCGAAGACTAGCTGGAGCTTGGGAGATAGATGTCCTCGACCTTCGGACTAATCAAGTTTCTCGAACCGAATTCGACGCTGTTGTGGTGGCGAGCGGTCATTTCAATGACCCATATGTTCCAAACATTCCTGGACTTGTTGAATTTGACCAAGCTCTACCAGGAGCCGTGCTCCATTCCAAGTTCTACCGACGGCCTGATACATATGCTGGAAAGGTAAAGGGAGAATATTTTTCTTTAATGGAAATGGCTGAACGCCTTGCTAATGAGGGGTTAGAAAGTCATCATCATTGGCAACTCAGCATCCGGTATTGACCTTACAGCTCAGCTATCTCGAGTTGCCAAACTGCCAGTCATCATTTCAGAGAAAGAGAAGCAAGTTGGACTCGAGCCACCTTCAAACACCAATTCCACTCTCCATCTTCCCGAAATCACCAAGTTCCAGGCTCAGGGCCGAACTGTTCACTTCGCCAACGGCAACATCGAAACTGAAGTTGATGCAGTCATTTTCTGCACGGGTTTCCACTACTCCTACCCCTTTCTTCAATCCCTTGAACCCGGCATTATTGACACTAAAGGGGGATACGTCAAGCATCTTTGGGAGAACATTCTCTATACCGCAGATCCCACCTTGGCTTTCCTTAGTGTTCCGCAGAGGGGGATTCCGTTCCCCCTCGTTGAGACACAGAGTGCTGTCATTAGTCGAATCTGGTCTGGCCGACTTAGTCCCCCATCAAGGGCTCAAATGGAGTCGTGGGTGAAGGAGGAGCATTTTCAAAAGGGAGAGGGTAAGCCAATTCACATAATAAACTTTCCTGAAGACGTCAAGTATATGGAGCGCCTCTATGATCTCAGCGCAACTGCTGTAAGGGCTCCTGAGCTGGGGTTGGAGAATGGAGGAGATGGAAAGCGAGCACCACGTTGGGGCCCGCAGCAGGTCTGGATTAGGGGTAAGGTCGGCGAGATCAAGCAGGCGAGTCGTTTGGCTGGAGACCGCAGGCTCAGCATCACGTTGCCTGAGGACCTAGGCTTTTTTTACGAGGAGCTAAACGAGAATGGAGGAAGCGGGGCCGCTTAATCAAGTCATGGCCTTCGACTAAGCATATCTTGGCATTCGACTCAATCGTGACAAGATACCTGATGATATGAATAGCCTGTGATCCCCAATCCATGGTGCTTCGAGTTGCGGCGACTGAAGAGCCATTGCACTATGACCATGCCTAGTTCCTGTCGAAAGGTAGCTTAGTCCTTTTGCCTCCGGAGATACCGGTTTCTCTTAAGTGCTTGTTAGTATTCAAGAGACAGTATGGGCCATTTGCCCGTTAAGATGACGATACTTGCGGGGGATTTTAAGTGGTGGGAGAACATAAGGGCATAGCAGAATGAGTAACTCATATTTTCCGAAGTAATATCACACCAAACCCTCTTTAGCCTTCTCAGTATAGACGCAAGAAGCTATGCCTTCCCATGACCGTTTTGTTCTCTCAATGAAAATCGACGAGTGATGGCCTCCTGAAACGCTTTCTCCACGTCATGCTCATGAAGCCAGGGCGCACCCCTTCTACCCTTCATCCTCTCCCTAAAATCATGGTCGCTTTCCTCTTTTCCAGCAGCTTTAAGGCCCTCATTGCGCGCAAACTGCTTCTGGCGATCCTGCAGCACGATATCCAGGACCTTGGCAGCATGCGGACGCCGAACCGACTCGTACAAGTCCAGCGCTAGGCCAACATGGCTTCGTGGGATGGGCCTCGATATGGGAAGTGCCTGTGGGAATACGGCTCTTAGTGCGAGATACAGCGTGTAGGCGTCGTCGATTGCCAGCGAGGCTCCGGCGCCAAAAGCGCCTCCGTGGGCATGGGCTGCGTCGCCGATGAGCACTACTCGATCTGCAAAGATCCAGGTGTCTAGCTTGGGGCCGAATGCGTTGGTGTATCTTCGTAGAGTACCGGGTGGTATTCGGTCGATGATTGCGGGGACAGGATGGTGATATCCCTGTGAGTATATGGTTAGGGGACTGACGGGACGGGGTGGAATGTTGAAGGTTTGGGGGTGATGGTAGGCATACCCTGAATGCGTCACGGACGTCATCGACGCTCGCAGGCGAGTTCCAGACGACATCCTCAAGTGGCTTCTTCAAGTCGTCGAGGTCCTTTGTGTTGGCATTGAAGTTGAAGGTAACCCCGTAACCTTTTGTCCCTATCCATTCCTGTTAGCCATGCATGGCGAGCAATGCTATCCCCGAATTACCTAGCCTTGATGCGAAAAACCAGGACGTCGGACTTTGCTAAACGTAAATTGCCAGCTCGTACCGTAGCAAAAGTTACCAGGGCCTCTGGAGTTACTCACCCACCGAGTCGATTCCTGGTCCAGACCCTCAATGTCTTGGACCAACTCATACGGGAACGTTGCTCGAAACATTGCATCCCCCCAGCCCATAAGTTTATACTGGGGAACAAAAGTCTTTCGAACTTGCTGAGATTAAAGTCAACCTCGCCGTTCTGTGGACAAAGACAACTAAATATGTCACATACCGACCGAATACCGTCCGCGCCGATAACGAGGTCCACCGTTGTCGATGTCTTGTCCTTGAAGAACACCGTGGCATTATCTTCGCTCACTTGCACCTCCGTCACCTCTTTACCTGCGTGCAGAATATCCGTGGGCAGCTTCTTCAACAGCTCCTTTTGTAGCAGGGCCCGATGCATGCGGGCAAAGTGATGGCGTCGATCGGGTACTCGCTCGTAGGCATTGTTGGACAAGACATCGCCTGCCTTCCAGTGCCTATAACGATAAAAGATGTCTGTAAGTCCCCTTCTCATACATGATGACAGGCTTGAAGATGAGAATAGGGTGTGAGTGTCGGCTTACTTGGTAAACGTGGGCGTTCCGGTTGGGTTGCGCCATCCAAGCTCGTCTTCCAGGACGCCCTGGACGCCCAGCTTCTCCAGAGTCCGTAGCCCGTTAGGGGCTAGACCTATAAGCGCACCGACCTCTTGGAACTCGCTGGCCCGTTCGTAGACATGGACCTGAAAACCGGGGTGTTGGCGGAGGGTAATCGCAGCTGCGAGGCCACCGATTCCACCACCGACGATGGCGATCGTGAGAGTCATGATGTAAGAATCGCCGTATCAAAAGTAACCGGGTCAGCTTATTCAAGCGATCCTCATCATAGGTACCTGCTTTTTGGCTATCGTAGGGCGGTTGTAAGCCCATATACTTTGCCGCAATCGGAGAGCTTCCGCGGCTTCTATTGCGTGATTCAAGCCCAGAATGAGTGCAGCTGTAGGATTGTTATCAGCAAAAGTAATTCATGGCTTACAGTGGATTGGATTCCATCCCACCGGCGAAAGAGCTATGGTCAGACCATGACATCCAAGATGTATTCGCAAGGATTAATGACGTTCCCAGCCTGTAGTAATTGGCTTGCCGATGTGGCCATGACAATCGGACGACTCGCTCACATCTCCTATCTGCGCTGCCACCACGCGCTTAAACGTATATCCAGAGACCTAGAGACAAAATCTGAGTGTCTATCTAGATGATTGATGCGAACGGATGGGTCGATGATACCATAGCAAGGATACTAACGGCCGGGGGCCAGCCATTGTCGGAACGGATGAAAGGACGCAATATCAAGTCCGATAAAGGAAGTATATAAGTTTCAGAGTGTCTTCTATCTATAATGGTGTATACAGATCCAGTGACAGAATCGTTTGTTACGTATTAGTGATCAACAACATGGCAGCAGTCAAAGAGGAAAGGAAGTCTGACTTGGGCGAGAAGACCGGCTCTGTGGTCGAGAATCATGTCGTCCCGGAACCTGTCATACCCGAGAAGATTCCGTTCTTTCGAGGGACAACCTTCCAGGCTCTCGTCGTGGCCTTTCTGTTTTTCAGCGGTCCTGGAATGATCAGCGCACTCGGTACGTCTTTAATACTGGGCTTTACATCTCATTTACGCCCTCAGCATCATCCCTCCCTCCGTTTTGCACTTGACCTAACTTGGGCGTAGGTGCTGTTGGAGCCGGCGGCCTGAAGGACCCCTTGCTTGTCAACATCACGAGCGGTATGCAATATGGCATGAATTGCGTCTTTGCGTTCTTTGCTGGTGTTGCCATCAACATTCTCGGAGTGAGAGGTGCTCTCTGCTTTGGGTTGCTGTGCTTTCCAATTCGCGGAGCATCTTTGTATTGCGCCAATAAATTCAAGACGGTTTGGTTCATGTATTTCGCCAGTGCAATCGGTGGTCTTACTTCATCCATTCTTTGGTTAGTTTAAATATCATCCTCCCCTCATTGATACCATGTCTGTCCATGGCCAGAGCACTCTGGGACTAATTGAGATTCACAGGGTCGTCCAAGGCGCCATCATCCTTTCCTATCCTGAGCCTTGGAAGAAGGGATTCTTCAGTAAGTGGTAGCGAGTCCTTTACGTCTCATACCAAAGTCTAACATTGTGGAAGTCTCGAGTTGGTACAACTCTCTCTCTTTGGGAACCTTGTTAGGTGGCATCATCGCCATCGCGTTCAACACCAAGAGAAACAAGGCCGGATCAATTTCTCCAAGTAAGAAGAGCTCAATCGATCAAATGAAATAAAACTAATTGGTATCTTCAGTCACATATATCCCACTGTTTTCTCTCTCGTCTGCTGCCCCCATCCTCGCATGGCTGTTGTCGTCACCTGAAAAGGTCATCCGAGCCGATGGCCAACCCGTCAAGATGAACAGACAGCGAGGGCCATGGCAAGAAGCAAAACGGACCCTTGCGAGTGTGAAAAGAAGAGAAGTGAGAAATCGACTATGCATTTCAGAGCAGCCGCTGATAAAAAAAGTAGATCATCCTTCTTCTGCCCATGTTCATCTATTCACAGTGGTATCTTTCCTACCATGGCAACTTCAACGCCGTCTACCACTCCGTTCGCGGCAGAGCGTTGGGAGGTCTCTTGCATTCCATCACCGGAATTCTTGGAAATATCACCTTCTGGTATATGACTGACCGGAGTGGATGGACACGGAGACAGGTAGCGCGCCGGGGATATTACATCATCTTCAGCCTTTACACCAGCAGCTGGATCTACAACATCGTTGTACAGAAGCTCTATACAGACTGGAAACCTGTCGGGCTGGACTGGGTTGAGGGTGATTACTGGCTGAGTATCGTCTTGTACATATACTGGCAGTACGTCTCGCTACGCCATTTTGCCGTCGTTCCTGGTCAGCTGACATCTGGACAGATATGCCAATGACATGTATCAGTGCTACGTTTACTTTCTCATCGGCACTCTCTCCACAGAGGTTGAAGAACTGGCGCGATATACGGGTATCTTGAAGACAGTCAACACTGCTGGTGCAGCTTTTGGATACGCTGTCCAGGTCAAGTGGTCCATGCTGGGAGGAGCATCTCTGCTGTACGAAAAAAAGAATCAAAGAAATGTGAATATGTAACTAACAATGTTCTAGGACTGGCCTCTGGTTTGCGCAAATAATTCCGACCTGGTTGGTTGTTCGGGAGGTTTCTGATGAGGAACCCGGCAACGAGCCAAAGTCGACCGCCTCTGGCTCTGAGGGTCTGGCTTGAGAATAGTAGGTACCCCTTGAAGCTGGGTTGGAGACTGCTGGTAGCTATTGTTCAGGCCCGTGATCGGTGTTATTGTAAAGTCTTGACGGTTAAAAGGATGTGCTTGGCAAAGACAATTAAAGGCCCGTTGACTTTGATGGGCATGGTGCCTCTCTTGAAACCGCCTGGCAAGGGTTCCTATTACCGCAACCGTTCTGGGACCTTGCTAGCATCAGATATTCAAAAAAACAGGTATTATTTCTTTCACTGTGGAGTATGAGATATGGTACTGCAGATAACTCAAGAAGCAATATGAATGTGACTACTGTTGTAGAATAGCCGCTGGCTGGGAACCTCCCTGAGACTTAATGAAGCTGTACTAATTTTGAAGCCCATTCATTTTATATCACGCCAAACTCTTACACAGAGCAACTAGGTATATATTGATCATTACTCATATCCTTTGCTGCCACTCGCCAGATCTCCCTGGGTGGACATGTTGCAACAGCGGTAGGTGAATGTGGCTGTCATCCGTGGGCGAAGAACCTGTGTTGTGCTGTGGCATTTAAAATGAAAGCCTCTCTCCTATGAGCTATAGCACTCTATGAACTGCTACTGTCATCCTCAGTGAAGGTAGGCTGGCCCAGGGGCAAAGGCCAGCTGGGTCTGAGGTAACATAGAGAAACACACCTATCCATAATCATGAGCTCATATTGGGGTGATCACTGAGCGTCAATTGCTTCATACACCAATTTGACAGACCAGACATGTGATTAAATTGGATACAATGCCCATATAGTAGGAATCGTGCTGGCACATCAAAATGACGCAGGAATTCACGTCGATATCAAGAGTACCGCTTTATTGTCAACTTAATCTACAGTGACATCGTTTGCCACAATAACCTTTATAAGATAGCGATTAACCAGATACAGTCATAGTATCAACCCTCTAACAGGCCATGATTTTCAAAGCGTCCCACGACGCCTTCACCAAGGAAGTTCCTGGCCCTTGTACGTGACGAACTTGCCCGAGTACTTCTCTCTAGTAGCCTCATCAATGATGTGGAGAATTCCCTCAACAGACCCCTCGATAGTCTCAGGCGGAGAACCAGGAAAGCCCCAGTCCCTCGCACAAAGCTCTCCCATACGCGTCTGAACCCAGCCAGGATGAAGTGCAACAGCCACAAGCCCCTGATTCTGCATGTGCAGAGCGCGAGTGAGCCAGTTGAGCGCAGCCTTGCTAGGGCCATAAGCACCGCCAGGACCTTCCTGGATAGCGATACAACCGACAGAAGAAGTGACGTTGATCACCTTGGGGGCCGTTGACTTCTGCAGCAGAGGCCAAAGCCCCTGAAAGACCGTGAGAGGTCCAATGGTGTTTGTCTCGAAAGCGGCTCGAAGATTGTCGGCAGTAGTCTCGGCCGCGAGGGTCATGGACGGGGAAAAGGCAGCGTTGTTGATCAAAATGTCGACGTGATCAACGGTGAAGGCATCGCGGATCTGCTCAGGCGCGAGAGCGTTGGAGAAATCGAGCTTGACAATGACGAGGGAGCTATTCTCGCCCTTGATGACAGAGTCAGTGTCCGACCTTAGGCTTGCAGCAGCATCGTCACTTCGGACACTGGCGAAGACGGTGATGGAGGGGCGCGAAAGAAGGGTCTTGACGAGGCCGAGACCAATGCCTCTGTTGGCGCCGGTGACGACGTAGACGGTGTTGTTCTCAGCAGTCATGGTGAAGGATGATTCAGGGGAAAAGTAGTAGATAGACGATGAAGCTAAGGGAAACGGGCAGTGTAGATGAAGGATTTGGGTGCTGCTCAAGGGGAAGTGTACGCGCTGCGGCTTATAAGTGACGAGCGGGAGGCGGACCAACAGCCTTACATACGATCAAGGGCATTGTGCCCTGGAATATCATTTTTCCGGCTTGGATGCCTGGCATGAGGCGACGCGGCTGCGAGAAAGGAGGGGGTGATACCAGGCATTTGACTGGCCTTTGAGGGGAATATTACCCTAATATAAGCTTTAGAAGCATTATTAGAGCTGAAGTATGTCCGTTTACGTTTTCTGGAAGAGATTTTCTTGTGGACACCCATCTGTTCTCGCCTCCGGGCTGTCTTGGCACGAGGGCCTCATGACCCCCGCACACAAAACCCCCCTTTTGCCTCAACAACCCTTGTAAATGACCGGATAGATATGAAAGATTGGATCTCGGAGACTTTTAAGCTTGCTTATTCAGCGTCATGATCTTGCTCACGCGCCTCATCGGCCAATCTTCCCCTGATTCTCAAGCCCCCACGAACCAAATTCCGGCCCTCGTCCCGCCATCCTACTTGATCATGGCTTGAATATCGTGTCGAGAAAAGGAATTACATGCGGAAGATTGAATAAGTGTAATTGTCGACACCGCTTGTTGGTTGCCCCTGTTATCCAGGGGCAATGTTGCTAGGTCTTCAAGGGACCGAGGCTTGGGATGGGCAAGGAACCCCTTAAAACTGCCTCCTGGCTAATATTAGAAATACATGGGCTAAATTAAGGGATATATATGTAGAGCTACATAGCAAGGCTCATATCGTAAACCCATTACAGCCTTCGGCTATCATTAGCACGCCAACTGATCAAGAGGGGAAACGGTCGAATCGACGCCGTGTCGAACGGCTTGTTTTAGGACAGAAATCCAACCCAATTGCTAAGAAGTGCAATGGTTAACGCTCCATTGGCCTCGTGATATTCCATTGTCCATGGCGCCTGAGCCGAAAGCTTTAAGTGTGCCGGAGCGGGAGTTTGTCGTGGCAGATTTCGACCACACTATAACCCCTGATTCGTTTCTTGGTACAATTACGATCACGACAACAGCTGGTAGTCTCTAAAGAAACAAATCATTTCCTGCTAGAGTTCTTTTGAGGCAAGTGGTGACGCTTGTACTCCGCTTCAGATTATTGCGCGCCTTAATCCCGTCCATGAAGCCAAACTGTTCATGCTAGTCTTGCAAGCCTAACTGCTGATGGGTGTACTCTCACAGCCATACTGGTGCCGTAACGATGTTTCGGCGTTTTTTTATCCCATAGCGACAATGAGAGAGGCAGTCTCGTATGAGTATGAGAGGTAGGTGTGAAGACAACCTTCAACGTCAGCTGGAACAAGTAGTTCTGGCGAGTCGTGATGTGCAGCCTTCTCTTCACTTGATTAAGGTCAGCCTTTAGTGCTAGAAAAAGGCATATATGAATAGATAGAAAGACATGATGTGCAGACCCCTGCACAGCCTATAGATGGACAGAGCTACAGAGCCCAACGCTGATATGTGGCCAGCAAATCATCACCTATGATGACTCGGACTTGCGTTTGTGGAACACGACCAGCATCGATTAATCCCACTCAGCAACAACCACGCCATCTTGTGAACAGTCCAGACTGCGCCGCCCTGCACGCGGGGTATCACTCCTTTTGGCGAAGCCGAAGGTAGGCGAACAGCCCCTAAGAAAGGGTTACTTTGTATCAGTTCTTCCTAAGACTCTTGCGTAGATTGCTTGTTTCAGTGTTGATGTTCGAGGTGCCCTTTTCACACAGGGTGCTTTAACAACTAGCTCAGGCCCATCGTGTTTCCCTGTGTCTTCTGCTCGTTGCTTTTTAGTTGACAGTCTAGACCCTTCTGTGGCGTTCTCACTCATTGCCTGTCTTAGGTTGGCTTGAAATCAGGTCTAGCGCTCCCGGGCCTTGGTAAAATTCGCTGTGATAAGCGCTAAGATTCATATGACGCCTCTTGACAAATATCGCTATTCTATTGGCTTGATGTGTTGAAGCAATCGTGGTCAGGAGATTTTTCCACAAACAACAACATCGCCAGTCAGCCATTTAACGAGCTGTTGCCCTCTGTACCACAGAGCACCGCATCGACTTCTAGCTTGTTACACAAGATCATAGCAGCCTCTGAATAGTCGGGCCCAATGGAATCATCCGGCGCGTCCACGACTGCTGGATGGCTCTTTGGCGGTGGGGAAGGACCTTCGCCTGTTATTCTGACGGCGACAATCATCATCCCTCTTCTTTGTGTGGGATTGAAGAAACTTCTTTATCCAACATTTGATCCACGCGAGCCTCCGGTTCTGAGACCTCGGATTCCCTTTATCGGTCATATCGTTGGTATGATAAGGGAGCGCAGTAGCTGGTATATCAGGATATAGTAAGTCCGCAACGAGCGCTCTTCATACCAATCCTCTAACATCCTGGGAGTAATGAGAACCCATTACCAATTTGTACTTTGCCCATGCTTCACGGCAAAATGTACATCATCAACGCTCCTGATCTCATAACTGCAGCCATGAAGAACGGCGATATCAGCTTTGACCCCTTCTTGCTGGAGGTTCCTGTCGGCTTGTTCGGTTTGAGCAAAAAGCTGTCGGACATAATCGTGCAACGACATGTTATCGATGGTCTCTTGAACGCCATCCACTATACCTTGATGGGAGACCATCTGTCCAGGATGAACATCACAGCGCTGACCAAGATGATGCAAAACCTGAACGAGGTAGGTCCAACTCCAGTTGAAGTTTCGGACGCCTATGAGTGGTCTTGGGATGTGTTGGGCAATGCCACTATGGTGGCAATATTTGGAGAGAAGAACCCACTTACCCCCGAGCATCTACATCTGATAAGGTGAGATATCCTTTGACGCAATCTCGTTTTTATTAATGAACAATAGGGACTTTGATGAGGGTGTTGCGAGATTCGCCATCGGTATCGCGCCCAGATTGATTGCTCCGGGGCCTCTACGGGCTCGCGAAAAGATAAACACCCTCCTTGAATCATTCTACACAGCAGGCTATGAGACGCGTCCTGATGTGTCATCGATCATTCAAAAGCGAACAGAGATCCTCCGAAGAGAAGGATTCGATGACCATGATCTTGGCATCCAGGAGATTACGATTCCTTGGGTTGCAACTACCAACACGATTGCTGTTCTATACTGGCTCTTTGCACACGTCTTTTCTGTTCCAGAGTATATGCAAAGAATCCGCGATGAAATGGAGGCTATTTCCACTATCACCATGACCACGGATGGAGGCCGTGCTGGTATAATCTCGGTCAAAGAGATGAACAAAGAGTGCACCTTTCTCTATGCCTGCTATCGCGAAACGTTGCGCCTGTACATCCACAACACCGGACAGCGACGGGTGGTCGAGGATACGACCATCAAAGATCAACAAGGTCGAGAATATCTTCTCAAGAAGGGCACCAACGTCCAGTGGCCTGGTAGTCTCACGCACATGACTGACTCTGTCTGGGGTGATGACGCCTGGACTTTTCGACCAGAAAGATTTCTTGACGTGTCACCACATGAAGAGAAGCAGCGTCGCGGTGCGTATATCCCGTTCGGAGGAGGCAAGCATCTATGTCCAGGGCGAAACTTTGCTCTTTCGGAAAACCTGGGCTTCGTTGGTATCCTTGCTCTTGGATATAATGTTGAGGGGGTGCGTGTGCCCGAGTCTGAAGATCCTGGGTTAGGGTTAGGATCGAGGAAGCCTATCAGGGGGACGGCGCTTCGGAGTGCCAAGATTTCGAGGAGGATCGGATGGGAAGACGTGACCTGGGAATTTGTTGAGTGATTTGGGGTGATTACTATGCTAGTCGAACATGAGTAGACGCGAATTATTACTTGTAAATGAAAGTTAGTATGGTGGAATGCAGAGCACGCATTGGACCTAGCCTATCGGTACCACGTTTGTTTATGTTATCCCCTTCAGAACGTCTCCAATGGGAGTCAGGTCCAAAGCCAACGACAACAAAAGAAAGCCGAATAATGAAATGAGAAGACACTCGCGCTGCCATTCAACAGCCGAATAGAAATGTTGTCATGAAATGCATTTATATCCACAAAGACACAATCCCTACCAAATGGCCAACAAAATATCATGAGATGTAGACCGGCATTCCACTTCCAAGCAACTCACTCTTGCCCACCTGCACATCTGACATGTCGAAGTCGTGAAGCATCAACCAACAAATCATGCGAAAGATCAGCATACACCACACGCCATCACGATGCATCTCCTCAGCCCTATTGGCGCGAGCTGATACATGGGGACGGATATGTGAAAAGTAATGTGCCATTAATTTGTCCTGTCGCTCCTTCGGGCTGGCCCCATGGATGTTCCTAACAGACGTCTGGCTTCCTGGCATAGTAGGCGATACGTTGGGGTTCCAGTCGGGATCTGTGGCTGTAGCGCGGTGGTTATCTCCATTGAGAAATCGGAAGACCACTTGGAGATGCGATCTTAAGACATCCTGAACGACTCTTTGAACCCTTGGCAGTGCTGAACTCTTCTGGCGGCCGACAGAATAATCCCCCACCGTCAGGATTTGATCGCAGTAGTTAATGGCTTCATGCAGTGCTTCAAACAAGCCTATCCTCCCCTCAGGATAGGACTCCAGGGTGTGTTTGAGGATCCGTTCACCGTGGGTCTTGAGTTCAGCGAGGATAGAATTCGAAATGTCCCGCTGAAATTCGGCGGCAAGATGGGATAAATAGGACTCAAGAAGAAGTTCAAGATCTACCTTGTTCTTCTCCCAACGGACAGGTATTGGGTTCGGGACATATGTGAACATGGTGTTTGGGATATGGAACGTGCAACTCAGCATCCCCAAAATTTCAAACAAGACTATTACCGAATTAATCATTGGCTGGTCCTGACTTGTCAAAGCTAGCGAGTACAACCTACCAGGGAATATATGCGTGAAGTTCTTTGTCTCGTCAAGGGAAAGGTTGCAAGTGACAGTGTTGCAACCTATTCGCCCCAGCGTCTCAGCAATCTCCTGTCTGCTCCCAACCTGGAGTACCTTGAGGGCCAGGAGCTCGTCAACTGGATTTCCAGATCCGTCTGTCTGTTTCGGGTTTTGATAGATAGTTGGAACGACGCCAAAACAGAGGTTCCTAACGTCATCAGTAGGGATAAGGCGGGTTCTCCCGAACTTTGGGTTTCCGGTGACCTGAAAGTTAAAGACAAGCCCAAGGTCCGGGACTGCTGTGCCGGTCAGCATGCAGCCGTTGCCTTCAGCTCGGTACTTGTCCTCGGTTCGATCAAACACTTTCCAATACAGGCCGAGCATGGCCGCCATCTCGATCAAGTGAGAGATGGTTGTCATTGCGTAGGGCTTTTTGACGATGCTGGGCATGGTGTCCCAGCTCCGCCGCTGTTTCTGCAGGCCTACTGCCATTGTGTGTTCAAGCCAGGCAACTGGAACCCCATCAGGATTAGGCTCCCCGGTATACTCTTCCGCCTTTTCAAACTGTTCTTTCTCCCAAGCCATACTGTCATGTTCCATTCGCTGTAGCTCGTTCAGCAAGTTGACCCAGGTTGCGCCCTCGTCGTTGGCTGTGCCGACCCCCTGGGTGTACAGTTGATCCTCCAGTGCTCTCTTGATACGGAGATTGCTGCCTGTTGCAGCTAGGCTTTCATCTGTGCCGTCGAGGTAGACTATCTCGCGTTCCAGGACGGGGCCATGTTTGTTTGTCGGTGGGCATACGAACAGGACGGGCATTTCAAAGTCGGGCCCTGACCGCTGCTGAGGATCTGAGGTTTCGTCTTCCTTCTTTGATTCCTGCTGAAATTGTAGCTCTTGTGAAGCAAGGCGCAACACCTTCCTTTGCATCGAGCCCATGTCAAGCCAGAGATCCTGTGCAGATTCTGGTGACTCGGAGCTCAAGTCTCGCTCAATCTGCATGTCGATGGCCTGGACCTCTTGGTCACTGAGCCCCTCCCCAAACTCGGTCGAGGTAGCTGAATTTCTGACCAGAGCCACGTTGTCGTCGGAATTGCTTTCATGTGCTGTTGGATCAAGACTTCCTGGAAAATCATTGCTGGTATTGTGGACCGTCTGCATGCCTCTCGTGGTTGACAGTCTCTCAGATGAAAAGTCGTCAAATGGTATTCTGAAACCTGTCTGCCGGTCTGCACGGTGGGACTGATCTACAGCTGCCATGGAGTTTTCAAGAGAAATTTGCATGATACTAGCACTTGGTGAGACAGACAATAACTGACAGATCATGAAAAGCTTACAAGACATTTTGTGGGCTGCGGTCCTTTGTCGTCTGGAGGATCATTACCTCGAGTGTTGTATCCAAAATCCGATGCTGTCCCTTCAACACCTCTCGATAGAACAGTAGCTTGTCCCTGCTTGAGAATACCCATCGTAGCCTGAGTCCTAACTGTCGTAACTTCCCAGGGCTACTTCTGAAATGCACAAGCAGAGGTTTGAGTGTTTTCTGAAGACGATCGAGTGGTGTCAAGACTCTGTCACAGACGTCCATGACATCTTTGACGAGACTCTGCAGGTCGATGGATACATCGGCTGAGTTTGCAAGTTCAATCTTGACGCGGTTGAGCAGTTTGGAGAATGCGTCAATCTCCTCGGCATAAACACGCACTTCCTGTCCGGTAGAGCCAATAGCATCAGCGACCTGGAATAGGCCCTTGGCGATTGTGAACCCCAGAGAGATGATGCCGGCAGCGCCGCTGGCGATACTGAACGGGTCTGACATGCTCAAAACGGAGGCATGAGAACCGACGGCTCCTGAGCTCAGTGAGGGGATGCGAAAGAGGCGAGTCTCTGACAAAAGGGAAGTGGTGCGACAGGTTGCCCTGCGGAGAGCCTTGTGAGAGCTTGGCATGCAGTCAGCGGTTAAACTGTAGATGCTATTGGCTGAGGTTGATGGCATGCATGTACACAGCCTCTGCCAACGTGTGAGGGGCTAAAGATGAGGCTACTAGGCAGACTTAACTATGATCTGACGACTGGCTTGATTGTAGAGGTAGAAACCAAAAGGAAAGGCCAGCTGTCCAGGCACGATGCAGGTCCAAATATCAAAGTATATATCTCAATTTGACTGAAGTCTGTTCACAACAGTCGACAATATTTACATCAGAATCTTCAACATCAAGATGTTCCTTCAAGCCTTCAGGCTTCAGAGGTGACACCCCCATCGATCATAATATGCTTGATACTCATATCAAATGAGTCATAAACACTGGTGTCTAAAGTATGTGCAAGAATGGTGGTTAACTAGCTAGTGCCGGAGCAGCCAACAAAGTTGTTGCCAGAAGCTCCAGTGTGGGTGATGGCACCAGCATACTGGCAGTTGGTGTTGATGACAACACGGTCAGCGCCAGGAGAGCCTGCAATGGGGATTAGTCGGAGACTGCAAGTTAAGCCCGAGAAAGGGGTATCTAATGACATACCGCCAGTGTAGACACCGCTGGACCTGATGGGGAACTCCTGGTAGGGGCCGCTGACGAGGAAGTCGAAGCCCTCACGGTTGTTGTAGGTGTGAGGGTAGGTCGAGCTACCGGCAGTGTCATCCGCTCGGTAGTAGGAGCAAGCAGCGTTGGCAGCGGCGCGGACCTGGGCAGCAGAGTAGGCAGTGTTACCGCAGGTGGTGGCAGACTGACGGCTCTCGATGGGGCCGGCAACGGCAACGCTCAGGAGAGCGGCTAGAGGAGCGAGGGACTGAGAAGATCAGTAACTGGTTTATGACAGTGTTGGGCTTGAGTAGGCCAATGTACCTTGAAGAAGAGCATCTTGCCAACGGTTTGTTCCAACGAGGAATGGATGGGTGAGTAACAAAGTGGTGTTTGTCTGGAGTATTGTCTGAACGGCAAATATTCTACCTACATATATAGTCATTCGACCACAACAACTATCGAGCTATTGCTATTTGCGATACCGAGGTAAGACAGGGTATTCTAATCACCCAAAACCCCAGGTGATTGCCCTCTTGACGATGATTGGCTCCAAAGGCATCATGCTTGATGCCAACTAGACGCCCATCGACCACCTGCTCAAAACGGCTATACCCCCGGCAGAAAGTTCCCCGTGGGTGAGGCCATCGCTAAGTGCCGTAGTACAAAGCGGGTCGTGATCGGCGTAAGCTGTTTCAGCGATTCCCCATGTGGTTATCTCGGTTCTGGTGATTGGCGATAATTAATCCCTCAGATTTTATCAGATACCGCTGAACTCCGGACATGATAGATGCACTTATGCGCTCTTCCCTTTCTATAGCCTCTCTCGCTCTTGGCCGCCGCTTGTTGTTACATTCATCAACAGCGATTCATCGTCGGAGATCTCCTATACTCACCGCTGCCTTTCGTCCTTCCGCCGGCCACATCCGATCCTCAACCACACACTTTGCACTTTCTACGATGGCTGATAAAGTCATTTCGCTCCTCGGCGACGAGACCGTATCGGCTCAAGATGCCGCTCAGAAGCTTGCCGACCCTAGCAGAACCGCCTTTGTCCAAGATGGTGATCTGACCCGATTCGAGGAGGAGCTTAACGCCCTTTGGAGCAACATCCTATCTGCCGCCGAGAAGACCCCTCATGACCAGCAGGATAAGCTGGTGGACGTGATGGGTGCCATCAAAGGCATGCCGGAGCCTGTCCACGGGGGAAAGAAGATTGAGATTGGGGGTCAGGAGACACGCTGGGATCAGCTCCCCATGTTTGGGGCTCTAACCCGGGAGCGGCTGGACATTGGTAAGACTACTGATCTTTTCACGTCTTCGGTAAAGAGACATCTTAGCTAACACGAATAATGAAGCTCAATCAAGGTCGGGCCAGGCTTTTGTCAACATCAATGCCTTCTTTGCTCGACTTACGGCTGCCAAAATTGAAGACAATCTTTTGTTCGCCATCTGGGTCTTCCGTGATGCACTCGAGGACCCTGCAGAGGATGAGATCGCGCAAAAGACTTCACCCGAGCTACTGAAGGCAGCTGCAGTCTGGTTCATCTACGCAGCTGAGAGTCTGGCAAGGGCCAGGGACGAAACGGAGCAGTTTGACGGAAAGGTGGCGAGACCAGGAGAAAGCTTGTCGGCGTTCAGAGATGTACCTGGCTGGAGGGGCTTTTGCCCGGATCGATGGAATGTGTGGAAGGCTCGGTTCACGTCTCTTGAGAAGACGGGATCGTTGGGAGACGCAAAGCCCCTGATCGACCAAGCCCTGGATAAGCTGAACAAGATTTAGAGCGAGACATCCACTCATCGAAAGAAATTCAAGGTTGCATTTCTCCTCGCGCATGTCCTACCTACTACTGAGAGGCGGTTGCACGGAAGTGTTTAGGACTGCATCATGAATGACTATTTTGCTCCTCCAGCGCGAAACGCGTTGCCGTACCTAAAAGGAATCTTCAAGCTGAAGCGAGTCAAACAGCAGAGAAGCCATAAAACCGCTGGCAACCCGGCCTAAGTCATTGCCCCTCAGTTTTCATGTGACAATATCTATTATCTCCTCTAACTTCATCAGGGCACTTTCAATGTCGAACATGGTATCCTCCCTTATCCCCCATGTCCCCCTAGGTAAGTCGCTCAACACAGCAACATTCGAGGACATAGAACCTCAGCGGCGTATAGAGCATCAACCATCAGCATCTAAAGAGATGCTCTACAGGACAGGCCCCCATGGAAACATGATACTTGTCTAGGGCGTCCTTCCATTCCCCATTATTCGCGAAAACCACCCGAAAATTGCTTCTTCCAACTGTGCTTCTCATGAGAAGCACGTTATCCGCGCTGGCCCAGCCCCCATGGGCAAAATCCCCGAACACGATGATGTCCAGCGATGTTATCCCCTCTGGACTAAACGCCCAGTTAGCAAAGGTTCTGAACCCGCTGCGTAGCCTGTGTTTGGTCGAGTACATGGGGGGGTCATGAGGGTCGTATTCTCGCAGCCCCCAAGAACGAAAAGTGTGTAAGTCTGAGCTTGTCTGACGGATGTGAATTGCCTTTAGTGAAGTCTTGGATGTGAAGGGTAGCAGGAGGAGATCCTATGACAAACAAGGTGAGCCTGCAGCCACCAGGGAGATCTGAAATGCTTACCATAAGCTCTGGGATAGAAGAAAGGCCAATAAACTCAAGATCTCGCTTTGCAAGAGGGTTCTGTAAAGGATCTTCGGCTATTCGGCACATGTCGCTCTCGCCAATACCTAGATTCGACAAATCGTGCCAGCGGCCAAAGGCTTGGGAATCCTGGTTTGCTACGACAGTCCTCTGATGGCAAACAAATCTCTTGAGAGCAGGATGGCGGCAGGCAACGATTACCCAAAGCTCAAGTGCTGAACCTTTCCCCTGGTGGGAAACAAAAAGCTCTTCAAGTCCGTCAAAGCCGTTTACGAGATCAAGAATAGCACCCTCGCCCAGTCCATGGGAGATGGTGGCCGCATCCTGTATTTCAAGTGACCTCAGCTTGATTGGGTGGTTGAGCTTCAAAATGCGCCTGATGACAACATCCCAGGAGGAACAGAGTCGGAGCTTCAGGGAGACGAGCGTGTCGAAGTTGAGTACAGGAGCTATACTTTCTGTCAAGGGTACCTGAGAAAGCGACAAGGTGCGGATGTCTGGGAACGATAGGCTTGTGGTGGCTGAGTCCAGGTCAAAGTTGCTGGCATCGCTATCGTTATGACCATCGTTGTCATTTCGCTCATCTTTGTGATTGTTAGAGATTTCCATCAAGTTGACAAAATCCAACTCTAGAGTCTTCAGGTGTGTTGAATTGTTCTGTAAGACGACACAAAGAGTCTCCATATGTTCGGGGCGAAGGCCCTTCCAAGTGAAGTTCAAGAGCCGGTAGAATGAAGATAGATCGATGCCGAGCTCATACTTACTTAAAGGCAACCGTTCGGTCATCCACGCAAGTGGGATCGGTTATTAGACTCAATGTCTGGAGTGAAGGCTGCTGAAGTGAGAGGATTCCTTCCGTCCCGAGAATGTTGGCCGGCACACATGTTCCCAAATCCCAGCTGTTGCAGTGTCAGTTGAGGTTACCTTAAGGGGCCATGTATCTCTCGGTGCTTGCCTGAAACTCTGCAGCTGGTCGGGCTCCATTCGATCGAGTAATGACTCCACTTTATCGGCAAGATCATTGAAATAAAAGTCGCGTTGGGGTGCGTAGTAAACAGTGTTTCTGGCCACATTACGCCGCCGCCGCGCAGTGCGGCAATCGTAGCGATGGGAACATCGTTTGTGTGTGACTTTTGCAAAAGAAGCACGAAGGTGAAGCTGCGTACAAGTTTTGAGATGCCGATACGGCAAGCCGTTCGTCGGAAGATCGTGCAAACGGGATTCGCCCCGTGACTTGATCGTGATGGATTTCCAAAGTGTGCTGGCAACGCTATCCCGCAACCATGTCGAGGCCCGGGAAAGGGTCTTTAGATCGGTCTTGAGCAACTGCCACGAAGCAATAATCAGCGGTTGGCCTTAGAGTAATGTCGACTAGATAGCAAACCTCACCTCATCAAGGATGGTTAGAAAGACATCTCGCGGCACTGTTCTCAACAGGTCGGTCATGGTGATAGGGCGGTTGCTAGGCCACCTTGTGTTGACGTTTCTTTTGCTAGATACACGCGAAACACGTTTCAGTCGATAATAATAACTTATCAAAGCGCTTCTGAGGCATGGGTAGTAGAAAATTTGGTGCTTGGTGTGTGGTAGGTGATGTTGTTGATGAACCAGAGGTGCCTGTGTCAGAGCTGGCTGCCTCAGGCATCAACAATACTCAGTCAGCTAACTGAAGCCCCGCTATTTGTTTGCAACACAGGGTAGGCTTCACAAACGCTTCCTTCACACGGGAAGAGACTGCAAACAAGATGCTGTTGCTTGGAAACTGCTACAAACTTGAACTGCATTTCGGCGTTTAACATGACTTCCTTCAAGATATATAGTCCAAAAAAGATCGTAATTACTTCCCTACAATGACCCTATAGCTTTCACCATGGACTCAAACACTTAACAAGGATAATCAAGCATCTGCAGGCTCAACAAAGGAGCTCATCCGGCTCGAACAGATGGCAAACATATCACATCCGGAGGGACAAACGAGATCAACTCTTCCTCTTTGTCCTCTCTGAAACCTGAGTTGTGCCACAATAACCGGGTCAGATCTCACATCTTAGCCATTAGGTAGTGGCTCTTTATTGGACACACATGTCGTAAGCCACGCTGGTGCCTCTGCCTGCGGCGCCCGTGAGATATTTTTCTCCGCTGTTCCAAAAACCATTTTATTTATTTCCATTGTCTATCAAATTCACTAAGACCAAGGTCAAATCATCCAAAACACACTCCAATGTCTTCCAGGCACGGTGTCTACACGCCGCTCCCATCAGGAGAATCTAGCTTCCGTCTTCTCACCCTCCTTCCCGGGCCCCTTGAACATGAAATTGCGTGCAACCTCGACATTCATTCCATCTCTGACGGCCATAAATACGAAGCTCTTTCTTATACTTGGGGCGACGCTACTGACCTGCGACCCATTCTCGTCAACGGAATACACATCAATGTCACGGCAAACTTGAAGGTAGCTCTGCAGTATCTACGCCATTCGTCTGAGCCCCGAATTCTATGGATAGATGCTGTATGCATCAACCAGAATGACGATCAGGAGAAACTGCTTCAAATCCAACGAATGGGCTGCATCTTTTCCTCTGCGTCCTCTGTTATCGCTTGGCTGGGTGAATCCACCCCGGATGTGGATCAAGTCTGGTCAACCATGGCTCGAATAGGCGAAGTCATCTGGACTGCTCGAGTAAGTGGTGAGCACAACCTCCCAGATACCGAATTCGCACCAGGTTTGGCTTCTCCGGACGACCTGCGTCAGAAGGGAGTGGATGTTGACTCCATCGACTGGACCACCATCTGGGAGTTATGCGAGCGCCCATTCTGGCATCGCGTGTGGATCATCCAGGAACTTGTTCTCGCTAGTAACTTCTGGGATGATCCGACAAAGGGATGCGTCGTTGGCTGCGGATCAAACTGGATGCCGTTGATCTTCTTCATAGGCTTCCAATCGCTCTTTGGGGCAATACGTGTATATCAAGACCGGATAAACGGCCTTTCCTTCGCAACGCTACGGACACTGCTAGACACGAGGGGTTCTCCAGCAGCCGAGACAATGTTTGATGTTGTTCTCAGCTTATCCGTCGGGTCTTCGGACGATGCCAAAACGAGAACACAGAGATCACTGCCGCATCTATTGCGACTTGCACGCGGCTTCCAAGCTACTGATCTCCGCGACAAGCTCTACGCTTTCCTGGGAATTGCTGACAACCCGTTCACTACGCCAGACTATACCCTAAGTGTGGAAGATGTCTTTAAGATCTGGGTCAAGGGGTGCGTACAACAAGATCGCAGCCTTGATTGTCTACACGGAAATAGAGTATCGATCAACCAGTCCGGGCCATCCTGGCTTCCAGAGCTCTCGGGGTCAACAAAGGAGGGTTTCTCTTTCGTGGAAGAACGAATTCGATATGCCAGATGCCCCGAGGAAGGGGATAACCGCATCCATGCAGAAGTGGCGTTTATGGACGACGGCAACGTGCTTAAAGCGAGAGGTGTCAGCCTTGGCGTTATTGAACGTGTGGTTGGCCCTTTTTCTCCATTGGGCGGTCCTGAGGGCGCACCCATCATCACACAAGACGACTCACAGTTGACGCAAACAAAAACATCCTTGCAAAAGCTCAAGGAACTAATGAGGTTGTATTTGAGCCTACCAGAGCATGCTCAAGAGGAAGCTTGGAGAGCACTTGTCACGGACAAAGACACGAGCAACAGGAGGGGTCCAGTCTCTCCGGCGCCTGACAATTTCCGCCGCCTATGGCATACGCTAATGGGAATATGCGGTGTAACTGAGACACCAGGATCTTGGTCGACGGAGGATCTAGAGGGGATCGACCAGCTGATGGCCAGTCTTGCCACCGTTGTATTCGTGGACCGCTGCTTTTTAACGACTCGAGATCTTGCTTTTGGACTGGGGCCATTTTCTACACAACCTGGGGATGAAGTTGTTATGTTGCGTGGGAGTCCTCTCTGTTTTGTTCTGAGACCGGTTGGTGAACGGTATCAGCTTGTTGGTGACGCCTATGTTCAAGGCGTTAACCCTACAAGCTTCTCGAACAGGCATGGCAGTATTTCTGAGGTCAAGGATTTCATGATTGCATAGAATAGTGATTTCTTAGACCGTGACTCTTCGGTTGCCTGGAAGAGCTACTCCTCCTGCCAATCCCCGACGCTCCCATGAGTTAGAGAGACTTTTAAGACAATAACTTGTTAGAAGATATTATAATGCAACCCCTTTGTCCTAGTCATCTATTGGCGACTCCCGGCTACTCGAACTACCATCCGAATGGCCCAGCCAGATATACCCCGACCTCGCTCTCCACGTGCACATTGGAACGTTTCTCCCTGAGCAACTCGACAAGGCCCAGATGCTCAGACGCAGAAGCTAGGTGCAAAGCGGTGGTCCCATCTACTTCTGTTCATCATTTTCCTCGATGGATATCTCAATCTCCGAAACGCCGTTGCTGTGTCTTTCTTCTCCCCGATCAGGCCACTTTAGCTTCATGTCCGGAACCTCCGGGAAGCGGCTCAATACCATCAACCGCCATACTCGTATCCAGCGTATACGGACAGTGAAACAGGTATACGGCCAGCCTCTAAAATTGCAACTATAACAGTCGAAAACAAAATCCCGTCGTCGCTGATACCCCAGGCCATTCACAGATTCCCCAGTTCGTGCGGAACCGCGGTAGTGTCATAAGCTTACTCGCATTTACCTTGTGTCCTGTGCGTCAGAGAAGACTTACCCAAAAGAGAAAGCTGTCTTGCGTCTTGACGAACTTGGTAAAACTGGCGATTGTGGGGATGCTAAGACGGGATATGCATGCAGGACGGCTGGACGATCTCGATAAGGCTGAAGGCATGTATGTTGTGCAGATATAATAGATCTTCTCATTTAATGTTTTTGGGCAATTCTCATGGTTTATGAAGTTGAGCCTTGGGAAGGGAACTTGATGGTGCTTCTTACTGGCAGGTGGAGGTGGGCATATGTGAATTCCATTGCAGGACGCAACTGCACCCTGTCAAACACCTGTGCCTCCCAATAGTCTCCATATGATGTCTCAAATACGCTGTAAAGCCTTGAGGTAATATCTGAAGAACGGCGTGAAAGACGTGTTCGGCTCCCTTCAAACTCGTGCCTCAAGTAGACCCTCACGCAACCGACCACCAGAGGTCATGGAACAGTACCACCAGCCACGTCTTTCTGCCTTGCGGACTGCATTTCGATATCGTCTTCGGCTTCGTTTATGTGTTCCACTGTTCAGGTCATTAAGGGTGAGCATCTAGGTGGCGGTGTGATCCTCAGCCATCTCAGATCACGTAGATCTGCGTAGAGCAAGGTTATTTGCAGGCCTCAAACCGCTCGTCTCCGTTTTCGCCGCGATCATTCACCGATCAATGATCCCGAGTATCGTGAGCCCCATTCTCTATTGATAATACATATGCCATGAAACCGAGTGTACGATTACGGTCAAGACACCATCAAACAAACCCACAACCCAACGGCCTCCAACTCGACCACTCAGAGGAAGAAACGAAAATCAGCGTATTCTTATCCGCGTATCCCTCAATTTAAAGGCCCAATAAACTATTCAAGCCCCATAAAACCCCCTTTCCCATACCCCTGCACTGCCGCGGTCCCGCGGCGTCCGCCCCATTCGGGTTTTAAGCTGGGGCCGGGGTCCGCGGGCGCATGACTCTTGATCGTATCACTCTCTGATGTCCTGACCAGTTTTGATCATCCCCTCATTTGACAGGCCATTTTATCAACAATGTTTTTCTTTGAAAGGAGGCTGAAAAGACTTTCTTGAATCTTCAGGAGGTGGTCTTGTCTTTTTAGATCTGATTTCATACTTTCTTAGAGATACCCTTAATCATGTCGGCCAAGATTCATCCGAGCCACTACTACCCCAGGCGCAAAGGCGCTTCTGCCAAGAGATGGTTTGTTGAGAACCAGATAGGTGAGTTTCTCCATCTCCTTTTTCTTCGAACCCCTACGTTGGACCTGGCGTCAACTGCATGTCTCCATCACCTGGTTTGAACTCACTGACCTCGATAGGCCTCTGCCTCTCCGTCACTGTCCCCGTGCTTCTGGCACAAACAGTTGCATTTACGCGTCCCTACACCACCAAGTTCCTCTCACTGTCGTACTATGACGAGAAGACAGGAGATTATGGTCTAGGCTTTGACGATGTCTACATCGTGTTGTTTCTTGTCGCCGTCTTTACCGGCCTTCGCGCTGCAACCATGCAGTATGCCCTTGTTCCACTTGCGAAAAGATGCAACCTCAAGGGAAGCAAGGTTACCCGCTTCAGTGAACAGTCTTGGATGATCATCTACTACACTATCTCTTGGAACATTGGCATGGTACGTAATAACCCGGCTACTATCAAGTACTCCCCTATGTCGTTGAACCAACTCACTAATTTTCAATAGTATATCTATGCTACCTCTCCCTACTGGCTCAACCTCCGAGAGATGTGGACGGGCTGGCCCAACAGGGAGACAACAGTCTTCATGAAGTCTTACATGATAGCCCAGCTTGCATTCTGGCTTCAGCAAATCATTGTCATCAACATCGAGAAGCCACGCAAGGATCACTGGCAGATGTTCTCTCACCACATCGTCACCATCGGCCTAATCTACTGCTCCTACCGCTATGGACTTACCAGAGTTGGTAACGTCGTACTTGTGTTGATGGACCTGAATGACCTCTTCTTCTCAGTGGCCAAGTGCCTCAAGTACCTCAAGCACCAGACGTTATGCGACATCATGTTTGGCATTTTTGTGGTTAGCTGGGTTCTCCTCCGACACGTTGCCTTCTGCCTGGTTATCTGGTCGGTCTACGCGCACACAACAGAGATGATGACGGGATGCTACAGGGGCATGGGAGAGAACGTCACTGGGCCCTTCGACATACCAACTGATGGATCTCGTTACTGGCTGGTGCCGCTGGTTTCAAACTCCAAGATTGTGTGCTATGACCCCAAGATCATGCACGCCTTCTTGAGTGGCCTTCTATTCCTACAGGGTCTTATGATCCTCTGGTTCATCATGATCTTCAAGCTCGTCGTACGAGTGCTCCTCGGTGAGAACGCAGAAGATACCCGCAGTGATGACGAAGCCGAGAACGAGCAAGACTACCTCGAGGTGGAAGTCGGTTCCGAGAACCTCTGTTTGCCGAGTCGATCATCCGTCACTGGACTTGCCAGGTCCGATTCACGACACAGATCCCGAGGCGTGAGCACATCTCTGCAGAGTGATGGCAGAAAGCTCTTGGATCGGATAGGATGCGAGAAGAAGATTGAATGGGAGGGTTAATAAGGTCTTTGTTTTTTTTTATCAATCTTACACAAGGTCGTGCGTGGTGGGTGTGTGATAGAAAGGGTGGACGGTGGGCATCACAAAACCGCATAGAGACGCATTAATACTCCACAGACACGAAGAAACGAAATCAGATGAGAAGAGATGGGGAAATAGATACCCTGATTACATGTAATTACTTAATTATAATTAGCTATTATTCTGGTTCCTTGAACTCCTTAATTCAACCTGGACACATTCCAAACCGACCCACCATCTACCAGACTCCCTCGTTAAGTTGATCTTTTTCTCAATAAGACATGTCAGTTATTCCCCCCTGGACTTTCCAAGCTCACTATGGGTCCATTCTTTAGTCGACCTAGTTCGCCTTCGTCTTTTCCGTCGTCTTCTCCACTTCAGCATCCGAAGCCTCCTCGTCAGATCGTGCATCTCGTTGCTCATTGTAGACGGTGATGCGGTAAGCGACCCGGAAAACATAGTACAGCCAGACGAGGTTCAGTGATTGCAGG
This sequence comes from Ascodesmis sphaerospora, assembly GCA_027569015.1. Classification (NCBI taxonomy): domain Eukaryota; kingdom Fungi; phylum Ascomycota; class Pezizomycetes; order Pezizales; family Ascodesmidaceae; genus Ascodesmis; species Ascodesmis sphaerospora. The sequence goes on along the minus strand of JAPPUR010000028.1, from coordinate 79,592 downwards.
GCAATGAGCAGTGTCGATGTGATCACCTGGGCGAGTGGACACTTGTACTGCTCTGTCTCCCAGTTCAGTTCATATGGACCGACTGTTTTGTACTCGGTAAAGAGAGAGTAGATGATGCGGAGGTTGATGTAGTGCCGCATGTAGATCCAGACGCCCATGAAGGTGACGTAGAAGGGGACGGTGATGGGTGACTTGAGGTAGTTGAGAACCTTGGATCCCTATGAGCTATGAGCAAGATGTGATGGCCGGAAATGACGTAAAGGACTTACAGCGAGGAAGAGATCGCTGATATCATGGGTGATATACACAGCGATACCAATGTGGGTGAAGTGGAACCGGTAGCTCAACCCAATCAATGACAGTGTCACAATGTGATGAAGAATCATCTCATTGGCGTCCTTCCGAGGCTTCTCCATACCGAGAATAAGCACAATAGCCTGCTGGGCCCAGTATGCTCCTTGAAACAGGTAGTAAAACTTCAAGTCCCCGGTGAGTGTCTTGTGGGGGAAGTCCTCGTACATGCCCCGCGTGTTGAAGAACCACACCGGAGTACCCTTCATGATGTACAAGCCGAGGGGAGCCATGAAGATGAAGTACACGATGGCGTAGGCTTGTTCCATGAAGCGAGTCTGCTTTCCACGGCTGGCCAGGCCCCAGTGACGTGCCAGCGGCCGCAGGACCTCTTGCATGACAAACTCCCTTGTGAAGGAGAAGAAGATGATGTAAAAGAAGACAAATGCAAAGTCATCTCGCCCCTTGGCGTACTTCATAGGTCCACCGGGAGCCTCGGGTCCTACTGGATAGCTCGGAAAGATGAATTTGTGCACCGGGTTGCTTTCCGATGGGTTGAGGCTATACACGAAGAGGAAAGCGGAGATGACGGCAAGCGGAAAGGCCCAGGTGTATCGAAGAATGAACCGCTTGACACGACGGCTCAAGGAAGAGTGTCTTCTTCGTCGCTTTCTTGAAGACATCTTGTGGTGAGAGAGAGTTCGGCCGGTGTCGATGCTCGATGTTTTCCGGTGACGAGTAGTGCGGGCTTCGGATAGGTCAAGTTGGGATACCGAAGTGACGGCGGGTAATATCTGGACACTGGCTCTCTCCTCCATATTGAGTTTGCCAGATGATGTATTTGTGTTTGTTGTATTACTTTATGTGTGGTGTTTCGATATGCTGAGGCCGTGAGAGTGGGTCGATATTGACGCGGAATCGTAAATGTCAAAAACGGTAAAGAAGTAGAAGAACTCCAACGCACACGATGCAATAGAAATACACCAGGAAATAATACCAAGAAAGAATTAAAAAAGATCAAGGAAAACCCCCTTTATTTCCTTGACAAGACGGACATTCTCTCAAATGTCCGATCTCTCAGATTTCACGCATGACCCAAACAAGCCCCCTGGCCTAGAATCGGGCGCTTCGGCCTCCGCGGGCCACCACAAACAGACCACCAAACACGTAGCCAACGAGCCCCAGCAAATCACGTCTCTTGGGACAGATCCTGTAATTCCTTGTTTAATTTGCCGTTAGCCGATTTCCCGTGCCAGCTCATGGATGTCGTTGGCATTCCAATACGCGTGCTCACGAGAGCAGCCTCAGCTGTGGCAGATTTATGACGTCACGCCATATGCCAAGCTGAGCACGGTGGTTTCAAGATGTGAATCTCGAATGCTTTTAAGGAGTCGATGAATGTGATCCCTTGATCCGCGGCTCTTACATATGTGCCTCGGGATGTTAAACTCCCGACGGGAGTCCTATATTTGATGAACACTAGGGCCGCGCTCTGGCAGTAAGCTTTAACTAGGTCGACTATTGCACGAATCAAGACCGGAGTATTGAATTGACTTTTAATATTCCATGCAGTGAATGAACCAAAGTGAATACCTCATCTTGGACGTGGTGTGCCCAGAGCGTGCGTATCTGTGAACAAATCTCTAGCTGTTGTAGCTGCTGCATGCTAGGTTGATTTGTGTGCATCTATGATCATCTTGCTTACTTGATGGTTTGACTGCAACCGATGAAGTCCTCTCTCATTAGTCTTTTCTCATTGTACGGCAATTGATTCTACCACACGCGGTACCTCTCTAACAGACAAGGGGGGACTGGGACATTTCACCATGGTCTAGGGTAAGACCAGACTCAACACCAGTATATGAGTTGGCCGAACCAATGAAGGATAAAAATATCAAGAAATATACTTGAATGAATTTCATACGTAGAATTCGCCATGTTATATTCTTAAGGCTTCCATGAGTCAACACTGGCTCTGGGTGCTGCCACATGTTGTCTTGTCTCCTTCACTTAGACCTTCACCCAGAAGATGTTTTGACTCCCTCCTTAGGGAGATTTAACCAGTCTAGTACCGCCTCAAAGTAGAAGGTTACAGGTGACGGATGCAACGATGCATGTATTTGGTTGAATGCCAAGCGAGCTACCTACGGTCATGTCTTGACAAGATAGTTTCCCTCTAAGCACCCCCAACATTCACCCATGGAGATATCGGGGTGCCATCTCTGGACTGAGACATAGCAGAGCGGCGATAATTGACGGAGATATCGATAACCCCGCGAGTCCTCTTCTTGGTAAACACCCTTCTGGAATGCAATTTCTTGGCTCATGGCACAAAAGGATTCGAGTTGGTCCACAAGGCGCATCCTGAATCTGTTGGATGCATCGCCCAAGATCTGACCGGGTTCCGCGGGCGAGCGATGACTGACAGGGGTGGCTGCTTCTGCCTCCACCTTTAACTCGGGCTTGCCTTTACTACCTAGCGTACTAAACTCGACTGGTCACCCTAGTACGACGCTATACTAGGCCGGGAGTATGGGCATGAACAACTGCATCTTTTGCTGTTGTGGCGAATGGCGTCTTCTGGAGCCGTTGCAGATGACAAACATAACAGGCACGAGCTACCGGAACTTCCAAATAAAGAAGTATAGATTTACCCGACGTTAATAAACGTAATTTCATACTATATCAGTGTAGCATTACCAATCAAGTAGTTATATTCTCGAGCCAGGAGTGGATGAACTGAGGATGCTTTGGCTCACTTTTCTCCTTCTCTTTCAACGGCACGTCACGCCCAGACCGACGAGGAACGATGGTTTCGCCAAAACCCTTCTCAACCTGGTTGCAACACCACCAGAACACAGCCTTGGTAGCCACTTCTGAGATTTTGCGCATGGTTTCTTGCCCGTGCATCTGAGAGGAGGGTATTGGGGCAGAGGGACGCGGCGGTTTTTTTGACGGTCGATCAGAAGCCCTGTCTCTTGAGAAGCCATGATCCACTATACCGCTAAAAGACCATTGCCAATGCGTATAAGTCCAGTTATGTGAGCATGTGAGGTGGTCTCTGATTTCGAGCTCAACATCTGTAGCTCTCATGTTTCCGAATGGGGGCCACCCGTAGGGCGGCGTGTGTAAAAACCCGTCATCTAGGTAATTCTGATAGCAATCGTGCCGTAAACGCCACACATCTGCCCTTGAAACCATATCATCGTAGGATGGTCGGGTCTGATGTCGATCTAAAAAAGACGTCGCTGCCCCGGTCCATGCCGCTGCGTCAATGTCGGGTCGAAAAAAAGGATAGTCTCGCAACTTGACTATTGATGGTAGGATACAGTCAACGACTGGTCCTCGACCGCATATCGCCAGACCGAGCCAGAGCGGAGCGGCAATGGTGGCCGACATTGTCTTTGCGAGGACTTCCATCTTGTTCTGATTGATGATCGGTTGTAAGCTGGCAGCAATAGGGAGCAGCCAGTACCCTGCAAAATTGCAAGGAACCTCTGGGTCCCAAAACACACTCCACAATGAGGGACCGATGACCCAAGGGGACAGACTGAGTGTCATTAAGTGGTCAATGAGATCAAACTAGGCCGGTGCCCGATTCGAGACTGAACAAGTGGCAGAGGTGGTAAACGTTGGCTGGGGCAACTCTATCTCGGATGGGTCAAAGAACGATATATCCGCATGAAGCGGAATAGTAAGAGCGGCAGCAAGGGCTGCTGAAGACTGGTTACCGAGATCATAGGCATCACATAGCCTGCCAAGGTAGCATGCTGCTTCTGATGCCGTTGGTGGTGGTTTGTCGTCGTTGTCTATGTCGGTCTCAACGTCGACGCCAATATTGTCGACACTGACTGCCCAAGGGGAGATTCTTGTGCCTGCCATGGACCACCCGATGCCTAAAGAAACGATGGACTTCCACCACCTTTTCTCTTCAATGGAAGCATAGTCGAGATCGAGTATTGCCCGAGGATGAGGTGATGGACCGGTACAAGAACTGTGCCGGCCATACACCATAGGAATTCCTTGCCTCTCTGCCAGAGAAGCAGTCAAGATGTATGACCAACCCAAGGTTAGCAGAGCCAAGCCATTGTTGGCGTTGGCTTCCCAAGCCTGGAAGTTGGGCGACGAAGAGACTGAGACGCTTGTGGTGTGGAGTTTGGATAGGGATATCCTTTTGGGGCTCTCCTTTTTCGTTTTCAAGTCACAATTCGGATCCGAGTTGGTCCACAATGAGTGTCCTTCGATATATTCCGTGTCTGCCGGGATGGTATCGGGCAGTGCAGGGACATTCTGGAGACAACGCCGTAGATCGAAGCAGGTTCGCGGTAGACTTTTGAGAGTCTTTGCTATGAAGAAAGCCGATCGCCACTTCAGGACGCTTCTTGAGAAGATGGTTTGGGCCTCGGGGCCATCGTATAGCGATGGAAGCGATGGGGTTTCCATGGATGACAATCTAGCATAGGTAGGAGGTGAGGGTAGATGCTGTTGACCAGCCACCTACACAAGCCATGTATGTGTCACGTGGCTAATTGCACACGCAATGCTCTGGATGGGACCGTGCTTGACCCGTGACGCGACTTATTCGACAGGATCTGATAACGAGCGAGATCTGACCTGAATCCGAATGCACGTACATGTCGGTCGACTCCTATTAGGGTACGAAGAGGCGCTGCTTCAGAGATGACATATGACAAGGATAGAGAGCCTCCCTTACGGTGACACCTAAATACCCATCCGGCTGTCGGTCGGGCTCACAATCCCCTGCCGACTCTACCTGAGACTTGAACAAGGGCCAAACGCGGCAACATTATACCACCACTGACCGCCTTCTCCTCTGGGTCCTCGGGCCTTCTTCGGTTATCTTGTCACGTCATCACGTGTCCTCTTCCCATCACAGGCAGCCTCGTAACATTCTCCAACCAACGTCACCTTCATTGGCAACAAACGTGAGGCTTCACTTTTTCTGAGCTGCGACTAGACATTAATATGGATAACATTTATTACATACTTCTGGGTCTTCTCGCCCTTTTTATCGTCGGGCCGGTACGTTCTTCTCCTAACACAGGCTGTATCCACAGCTGGTGAAGCGAACCAACTCATGCTAATATTCCCCTAAAGGCACTGTTCGCGGACCGCTCCCCCATTCCCGAAACCTCGGGAAAAGTCTACAAGATCACCAATGAAGCCGAGCTAGACGCTCTCTTGTCCTCCACCGCTCGTGTGGTAGTCGACTTCTACGCCGACTGGTGTCCTCCCTGCCGCGCCATCGCCCCCATCTTCTCCAAGCTTGCCGACGACAACGCCTCTAGCGGCAAGCTCGCGTTTGCCAAGGTCAATGTGGACCATGTCGGTAACGTCGCGGGCAAGTATAGCGTCTCTGCTATGCCGACATTTGTGGTCTTTCAGAATGGTGTGCCCAAGGGCGTTGCCGTTGAGGGAATCTCGGCGAGCCGCTCCGTTAGCCTCTCTGATGATGGTCTGGTTGAGAGGATTCGTGGTGCGGATCGGGCAGCTCTCCAGGCTACCGTTCAAGCCTTGGCTACAAAGGAGTAAGGCGTGTAGGGTACTAGTCAAGCAAGGCTGACTGGAGGATTGATAATCTCACTCCTGGTGACTGTTTCTTACTTGTTTTCTTATATTCACTCACGGTAAAACATGTATAGATGGGGTTTTCACTTTTAGGGGTCTTCATTCTTATATGTGCGCAATACTAAATCAATTCTCGATCAATCTTAACTGCCTTTGGTCAATCTAAGCCATCTTCTCTGCGTTCTCTACCTCCGGTCTTGTGAAGCCGCTGGTGGCACTCTCTCACCTGTAATTTTCAGTGATGGCATGCTCCATTAGTTGAAGAAACCGTTCTTTCTCCAGAATGGGGCTTAAAAGCGGTCGGTACTCTCCCTGTGAATGTACTCCTTCAACCGTGCAAGACTTAGCAGATCTCTCTCAAAAGACGCAGTTTCAAAGACGCCACGCGTACTAAAAGAGTCTGATCTGGGAACATAGACCTGCTCTCCTGCACGCTTGCACGAGGCAAAGTTGGTGATGAAGGGCACATCCCCATTGAGCCTGATGTTGTCTCGAGTTAGGTCGTTGTGGACCAGGCCCAGCTGGTGGAGGTGAAGGACAGCTTGCTCTATGGCGTTGTAGATTGCGGTCTTTTCCTCAGAGCTGAAGTCTGGTAGGCGGTCAGAAAGGTAAGATGTACCCTTTTGAATGCAAAGCCCAGTCAACCTCCCCTCCTGGGTGACACATCCAAAGTAGCGTCCAATGTTGGGGTGGGGATACTGCTCCAGAAACTCATACACCTCAATCTCGTGCAGTGAGACCTGTGCCCACTTGGGACGATCAGAGTCGTTTGACCAATCAAAGAGACTGGCACGCTTGATGCATTGGCCAGGCTGGAGATCTCCAGCCCTCTCCATGTCGGGTCTTGCCTCTGGGCAGTACGTGTGTACGGGGATGGGAGAGAGTGGGAGCGAGGCGAGGCGCTCGTCAGTCAACTCTGGCAACTCGCCATCAACGGTGCAGGTTGCGAAGCCCTCGCCTTGGTGTACAAAGAGCGTTGTGCTAAATCCATCGCTGATCGTTACAGACTCTCGCTGGGTGCGATTGGGAGGGTCGACAAACTCCATATCTGGGAAGAAAAAAGTCGTAGCTGCTTCGGTATGCTATGCGTGTGTTTTGAGGAGTGCTTCTGGTTTTGACCGAGTGGCTCGTGGTTGTGTTGCTTTTGTGTTTAGTGTTTAGCGTTTGCTGTTTGTGAGTGAAGATGTGTGATGATGATGATGAGAGAGAAAAGGCCTAGAAGAGAGGATGTAAAGCTGCATTTTATACTAGACGGGGACATAAGAGACACTCTCTCTCTTTCGACTTTGTTCCTCTTGTGTGAAAAGGTCTCAGATTATCATAAACATGAACAAGATGTGAACACCTTGCGAACATCTAAACAACGCTCGGCCTTTGCACGAGCGAGCTCAGAAACTCCTTGAAGGCTAGAAATGAACAGCCAAGGCGCAAATGTAACAAATAAAGGAGCTGTTGGTGCGTAGCAACCCTTTCAAGGCGCCATTGTTGTCTCTTCCCGGCGTTCCCCCCCCTGACTTCTTTGTTGTCTCAACACCACCTCCACTCAGGCCATTTTTATTCATAATAAACGCACTCGTCTCTCATTTCTGTCATTGTGTTTGTACATGAATGCAAGTTGCTCTTCCGATTTCCCCTTTCATGCTCGCCATGGTTAATCTCTCCAAAGTGTTTGTTCCCGAGTTAGCCGCCCTGTGCCACTTGAACAAACCCTTGAGTTGCCACCGTTCAGTGTGCTCATTGTCTTCACATAGGAAGCATAGAATTTGACTCTTTCTTCACTGTGCTAACTGTTCATTCACCAAATACTTCACCTGGTCACTGCAACGACCCTCTTCGACACTCCATCTTGTTCAACGGCTTTCATCCTGCTTGATCCAATACCACCGCGTCGTGATAGTTGGGGGCGAAAGACAAATGTCGTAACAAATCAACCGCTGGGCCACAGGGATAGAATCGTTCGATATGCAGTAGCCGCTCAAGGGAACAAGCCCAGTTACTCAGATCCCAGTGGGATCATCTGAATATTACCAAAACGCCCACCAACGTGGCATTGCAAGTCTCATTGGCCCATTGGATGAACGAGGCCACAACAAGGGCGGTTCAGTGGTAACAGAGGCCTCGATGTCTTCAGCGCCTGGTCATTCTGAGCATGCCCTGGCCAATTGGAGAGCACTGGACAAGCAGCCAAGACGCAATCATACCATGCGCAGCTTACCCCGCCTCGAGCCGCTAGTAAATTTCCCCTCATCTTGCAAAGTTGGCCGGCATCCATCCTTGTTGGTTGTCAGGGAAATTTCCCTTCAACTCACACAAATCTCACATCCTCCCATGCTGCCTGAATTCAAGCTGGCCTGAGGTGCATGCAGCATGGCAGATGTGGCAGACTCTCCTTCAAAAACGTCGAGTCCTTCAAGCAGTCCTGACTCGGTGGAAGTGCTCACTACTCTGTTCTCTTCACCCTTCTCTTCGCCATGGACGCGTAAACGATACCCATACAACTTTCGGCAGCGTTTCCGGCAAACCCAGTCATTGCCGCTGGACAACAGCGCTCGAATCTTCCTTGACAACGGCGGTTTCAAAGCCTGGCTGGCACATTTCCTCATCACGACGGGCGAAGCCCACTACAGTGGTCGAGAGGCTCGACAAAGGCTACTCCGTGGACTCGAGGCGCTGCCTTCGGAGGAAAGGGCTCGGATTGCACAAGAGGTCTCTGCCTCCACCGTCCACCCAAGCGCTCAGGTCCATGTTCGGGAAATGGAGGATCAAGCCTTGGCTCAGACTGCAGTCGCTGGAGTCGCCAGTCGCAAGCGTCGTCGTTAGTAGCCTCTCATGGCATTGTCAACGCATTTATGTTAACCGGTCGCGCAGGGCAAGATGAGCCTTTAACAAGAGGAGATGAGGACCACCCAACATCGCCTTCTCTTTCAACCCCTGCCGCGAGTGATAGCCACAGAGTCGAATTGCACAGCGAAGATACAATCCCCGTGGGCTCCGGCTTCTCCAAAGAACAGGGACAGGTGGTATCTGGAGCTTCCATTCCAGGGCTTCTGAGCGTGTTCCCATCCTACATCAATGGCGCCATCCGGAGGGATAATCATGAAGACCATGTGACTGCTGCAGTGACGATGAATTTTCCGGGTGCTTCTTTCGGCGGTGTTCCCTGCATCATGACCTTGGTCGTCGAACCTAACAAGGTGGAACGTCTTGCGATGCTTCTGTTCCGGGCTCACCTGGAATCCACCGGGGAGAGTCGAGAGCTAGTGCTGGAGAGCGGAACAAGAACAATACCTAAGCCTCAATTGCTTCTGCAAGGGAGTCCTAGTGACGCTGTTTCCCAGGTATTTGGCCCCGAGATCGCTGGGGCGATTGCGGCAACGCCTTTTCGTAAACGAGAGGTCTCGGAGGGAATCCTGGCAACACGATGCGTGACCATGACGATCCCTCATGAAGCGAGCTCGGCGGCACTCATTACATTAACGATGGGCCTGGAAGAAGGGATCGGGATCCAAGGCAGGCTATATAGAAGGACTGTCAGGCAGTGAGCGCAGGGTACAAGGTTATGGCAGCAAGGCATAGCATAGAATTGTATTGAATGTTCCTCCAAGGTAATCTTCCCTCAACGTTCCTTCACCCTCCCCTTATCGCCCACCAAGTAAAGCGCCCATCCCCGAGGCAGTATCCCTTCTCCATCCCGCTCCAACATCTCGACCCCGACCCAGTCGTCGCCTCGACGTTCGTTGAGTGTGACATAACAGCCAGACCAGAGCACCGTCTGACCGGCGCCATCGATCCACATTGGGGTCATTGTCGACCCCTCCTGCAACGCTTCAGCCGAGGTGAGCGTTTTGAATCCCTAAGTCGAAAGCCTGTCAGAAAACCCAGGCAGGTAGATGCATAAGGGGAGAAGCGGCGCACTCTCTTGACTTCGTCCTGCGTGGTCATTATTGCGCTGCGCACAGAGGTGGCTTTCCCACGTCTCGAACAGAGCGGAACAGGTGCGTGCTGTTTGAGCGGTCGCGATGGCAAAAAATAGGTCGTGGACAGATCTAAATGAAGCCAGATGGCGATCCTGGGTTGTAATCAAGGTTTGTCACCGGAATGCAGCGTACTACGGCACTTGATGACAAGAAGCTTGGGCGATAGGCATCGAGGGCGGCCAAATTGTAGATGACGTTGTACGAAGAAAGAAAGACAGGGCCTCTCACAGCCTGTGGAAGGCCAAAATAGCGTGTCGTGTCATGGCGCATGTGGAGCGGTCGGCACTGGGGCCCAAAATGCCCGACACGGCCGAAAACGAATGATGACTTGGGCACGCATTCTCTTGGGTAGCCATGGAGTAAGATGAAGAGAAAGAAAAAAGACAATATTCAGAAGAAGAAAGATAGATGGGAAAGCAAAGGACAAGAGGAAAAACGTCCGTTAGCAGCCTACTCTGCTCGAAAACGAAAGGCATACCAGGCTACCTACAGTACGCTTCAATATGGTCACTCTCTCGACTCTGCATCCTCGCGGACCCCGCCGATCCTACCTGGAGTGCTTCCTGGGGCATGCATGCATGCATCCGAGCAAGTTAAGCACACCAAATTGGACCTTGATAAGCGGAGGTAAATTTTACCTGCCCTTGTGATGTGCACGCAACGGCTGGCGCCATAAGCGAGCCAAGTCTGCCCTCCATATGCAGGTAAAGTTTACTATGCAGGCAAAGTTTACTATGCAGGTAAATTTTACTAGTGTCACGCAAGACATGGTGTGCGTCGGTTGGACAAAGGCGGCAGGCCAGGCAGGGCAAGGCTGTCCATCGGCCCAGGGTGCTGCAACGGATCTTGGGAACATGTCCAGCTTCCCTCATTCGCAGTCTCTCGTCTCGTAATGCCGACTCCAAGTTTCCTTCACAGTGAGTGACATCCAGAAACATGAAAAATGAGGCCCCCCGACAAGGTAGGTGCAGCCAAATATGCTCGTGATAGTAAACGTCGGATCACTACCGCATCAAAGTGCAGGAGACCTTGCCTTCTTTGCCACGCTTGCTTGGATAGGAAGCAGTCACATCCGCTTCCACGCCCACCAGGTATGAAGCTCTTTGGTGATGGAAAAGAAGAGATGCCCACCATAATCCAAGCCTGCCATCTGTTCCATTTCAGGGCGGACGAAGTGATTATATCTCTTCCAGATTACACCATTTCCACTCTTCAGCTCACTTATTTAAAGACTTACAACTCCGCGCTGTAATTTCTTGCTTCTATCAGGCTCATCAACAAATCAGTTTCTTCCCCCTCGCCCAAAAGCATTGCAGCCATCATGGCTCAGCCGTCTTTTTCTCTCGAGGACCATTTCGATGGCATGGAGACCAAGCTCATGCGGGAGCTTACTCAACATGACATTGAGTATAAATCCTCGGCAGCCTGGCAGGCCTACCTCAACCGAATGTTCCCACGGCCCTGGCAATTGCTTTGCGAACAAGCCCCAGATGATGAAAGTCGAAGGAGGATGGACTTCAAGATCATCGCATATGACCAAGACAAGGACACCATCTCTCCTGTTGCTATTGGTGAAGTCAAGCGCCCTGGAGGCTCAGTTCGAGAGGTTGAAAAGCAGGGGTTTGAGGTGGCAATGCGTGCCATCAACTCGCATCGTTTGGTTGGCATCTACGTTCTTACCGTGTGGGGTCTCAAGTTCCGAGCCTGGTATGCGACCAGCAGCGAGCGGTCGCTTATGCCACTGTTTGGATCCATCACAAGAGACAAGAATGAGTACATTGACATGACTTCTCCGAGCGGAGTCTCCGAGTTGGAAAGAACGATCTATCTGATCAAAGAAGATCCTCCATTACGACAAGCACCCGTGGTGCCGAGTCAGCGAGAGGAAATGGACCATATACTAGAGGAAGAGACTCTCTACTCAGAGGAAGGCGATAGTCAGGTCAACCCAATGTACCCATGGGAACAACAGCCCTCTGCGGACTATCAGACAACCCTGACCCCGCAGATGGAGCCAGAGACTGGACATCCAAGAGACGTGGCCCCGTGGATGCCATCTCAGGAGCCACATGCTCAAGACGACATGTCTATCGATGACCCAGAAGAGGCTGGCGAGAATTCTGAGGCAGAGGGTGACAGCAAGGGGAAGGGCAAAGAGAAGCGTAGGACAAAGGAGAGGAGAGAAGTGAGGGTGGAAGTGGTCAAGCACAGGATGAGCAAAGATGAATATGTTTTCCGGGGCGCAGACGGGAGCAAGAGAACTACTCAAAGGTCTGACTGGAAGCAGAAGAAACGTGACGGCGCCACCGTCTATGAGTACAAGGGGAAGCGGGTTGTCTATTGGTGCAAGCGGCTACCGGAGCCATGATCTTCCGCACTTGGATTTTCCTTCTGTTGCGCAATGTGTTTAGTTGACCAGCCACTCCTTACTTCAATTACCATCTTGAATATGTTCGCAACATGTTTACCACCGAAATGTGGCCTGTGCAACGTCAAGTTCTCTGATGATGATGTCCTTGTCGCTAGCAAGTTCTTGGGAACTTCCAAATATGTCGCTCTTGGATGCTAATCCTAACCAGTCAAATCCAACGGCCAGAGATCGGAGCAGTTCCCATACCGTTCTGTCGCAGACCCTCGCTATCCGGATCATGCTCGGCTTGCTCCATACAAATCATGCGCCGGCTATTGTGTCCACGAGGACGGCAAGGACGTTGGCTGCCATATTTCCTGCCTGAGGATACCCAAGGCCGCACAGATCTATCATCTTATCATAGCCAATAATTATTGGTTCGAACCTTCGCCCGTTCAAGAGAGAGCACGATTCCTTCGAGTACAGAAAGAGCTCGCGTCAGAGCTTCAGCATACTCTACCTTTCCCGATGGAGCTGAGAGCACGTGTAGCTCAAGAACTTATCAGAGAATACATCGTGGCGAGGAGCAGCTCCCTGCTCAGCTGCTCGACTATCAACCATTCCACCATTGCCATTGCATCAGCAGTCACCGAGACCTACACCGCTTTTGAAGGAGAGCGGTATATCAGCTCACTGGCCAACGATCCCTTTTCCTGCGATACCTATGTCCCTCCCGGAGTCATCTATATAGGCGAAGACCATCTAGGCATCAGGAGGTTGATATTCTCTAGTTCCAAAACCGTCTCCGATGTAGACTGCGTGCCGGGCATATGGTGGAAGCGATTTCCGGTCAGACAGTCTGGCATGGTGGAGTTCACAAGTGATGTATGAGATCTCAACATCGTGTCTTGTCAGTATGAGACTAACCATGGTCAACAGGGTGTCAAGGTACGCTATTTAATCTACAAAGACGACTTAGTTACATATGACACCCGACGCATGGCTTCATTCTCTATTCTACAACACCCGGAGAACCGGTACCGCACATACCGCGTCAGATACCTGCTGCGTCCAGGGCCACCTCGGTTTTCTCGGTTCCAATACAACCATCCCGGTATCACTGGCATCTCTATCTGCTGCGGCCCGTCTCCCATTGCATTTCATGCCCATACATCCAACGACAACCTGGCTTTCTATCAGTTCAGCCCCAAACTTTCAGTTTGGGTCTACATGCCTCTTGAGCCGAACGAGCGCATTACAAGGATCTGGATGCGACCCCGTGTATGCCTAGACAGAGATGCGGCTCTGGCATTTGAGACAGATCGAGGGCACACCAAGTTATTCGGGGCTCAATCAAGGCCGGTTCTAAGTGCTTGCGAATGGTTCCTTCTCGACACACCGCTAGGGTCACCCAGCCACTTTTTCTTCGACAACCATCCACAAGGCACCCACCGGATATCACTAGACACTCTACCTCCCAAGCAGATCTCAGGCTTCGCCCCTCCGGCGGCTTCTTCCGCCTACCCGTACCTGCACAGCTCTGATGACTTTCTTTGGACTCGCGCTTCTGTCGAGAACGTGGTTGCAGTAAGACCATGCAGCCGCCAAACAGGAGACCTTGTGGAGATTCTGGGATTACTGTTGTATTACTCTGATGGCAAACAGGCGCCTGTCGGCCAAGTGCGCTTCGACTACCTTGATCAGCCAATCTTGACAGACGGTTGCCAGCTGATATATCTCGGATTTGCAGAGACTGAACCAAAAGGCCCGTTTGTTTCTCGGATCGAAACTTCTGCCGATAATTTGGATAACAAGGTTGTGATGTGGTTTGATGTCTTTATGAAGGGTGCTCTGGAATGGTGGTTATCGTATCGACAGTGTCAGGTATGTCAAGATGGCCGTCGAAGTCTGCCTGTGAGAAGATGAGAAGTCTTTACACTTATTTTAAACTCGTATCAGGGTCTTCATAGGACCCCATCCTAGTCTCAACTATCAGGCACATGGCATCGCATCTCTTGGAATTGTTACATACAGTGTCCTGTTGCCCATCATCTCATTGCCTTATCACTAGTCACGCTACTATCCCCATAGCTCGCCCTTCCCTGCAATGCCCATTCTTGCAGCCTTCACAGAGGTAACTCTCATGCGGCTTGCCACGCCTTTCACCGTGAGAAGGGCGCTCCACCTCTACACCCGACCACTTTTTAAGCCAATAAGTGACTCTCTCGACATACGTGCCCACGTCAAGATTTGGGCGACTGAGCCAATTGCAGCTCTTGCAGCGCTGGTGATAAACTCGAACATTGTAACGGTTGCCACTGTACATGCGAATAGTTATGGCGATTTTCTTGCTTGACCACCCACGACTAGTGCAGTTGTTGTTGTGACAGGTGAACCGGCCCATTATGTTGGTGTCGCGTGACTCGATACAGCCCCTTTCGTCGTCATTATTGTTGAAATTGAAATAAAGATCCTCTGTCTCTAGTTCGTTTGACAGTTCTTTGTCGAGAGCTGGGTACATGGACCATGACTTGGGTTTCTTGCGTGGTGGCATGGTGGGCTGTCCGCTGCGAGAAAATAGGGCGAGAGCGAATAAAAAGAGGAAGAAAACAAATTGCATTTGTAGTTGAAGTTATCGTATTTCAAGGCAGCGAACATGGCCAAACACGAAACAGAGGGGGGAGAAGGGAAGCGTGCTTTCATTAGGGACCTGAGACACGCGTGACGGATACGACGATATGCATATTGCCAGGTCACAAGAAAACTGTACCAACATGCGTAAGGAACTGAGTGATTTGGCCGCAGTTGAATTTGGGCTGTTATGATACCATTCGTCAGCCTCTGTGCCCAAAACGTCCTGCGTTGGCCCGCTTCTACAACTATTGGATATCGTGGAACTTGTTGGGCATCTTTGCTGCCACTAAGGGAGGCCGACCTCTGTCTGCGATGATACTAATCGCTCTTTTACTGGCTGGCCAAGAAATAGTAGCTCTCAATGACCACTTCGTGCCGCTTGGTCGGCCTCCCGCATCCCCAACCTCGTTTTCCGGTTCACATGATTGGAGAGCACATCCTTGGTCGACGTGACGTACCCAGGCATGTTGCAGCCGATCTGGCAGGGCTACACCTGCCGTTATGACATGCTTCTTCGACATTTGTGTGAGATTCTGCCTGTGTGGGCGATGTATCCTGATGGTCGCCATTGGTACATCTACTCTCTTCGGTTTGCAGGCTGGATGGGAAGTCATATTGTTGGCAATGCAATGCCAAGTCCGCATTATTCCCCATTGAGGCGAGGTTCTATACAAAAGAGTCTATATGTCTATGTGTTGTCTATATGATTAAAGATGAGGTAGGTACCTCAGATGAAGAAAGAAAGCATGATCGCTCATTCGCTCTAATCGACGCCGTCTATGATTAAATCAACACCTTGCATCTTCCAACAACCCTTAAGGAAGAGAAGCAGGAGCGTAAGCCTGGTCAGGCTTGACAACCTTGCCGCCGGTGAGCTGCTGGTCGGTGTAGGCAGGGTAAACAATCTGCTTCTTGCTCTTGCTGACAACCGAAAGAGTAGTGTATCCCTTGTCAACACCAAACTGACCGCTCCAGCCAGAGGTGATGGTGAAGTCGCCGCAGGTAGCAGGGCCGCCGTTGGCCTTGGAAGCCTTGGCCGTCTTGGTAGACTTGACGATGTACTTGCAGGCGGTAGCGGCGCCGCTGCCAGTGTTGATCTTGAAGTTCCAGGTGCAGGTGGCGTCGGGCTTGTCGCAGACACGGTTGAGAGACTGAATTGTCCACTGGGGAGAGGCGGCCATCATAGAGACCTCGTTGGCGGGGGCGGCCATGCCAGTGGCAGAGAGGAGGGTGGCGACAACGGCGATGGAGAACTTCATTTTGGCGGTTGGGGCTGTTTGGTGTTAGCTTTGCTGGTGTTTCTTTTGAGTTGATGTCTAGCTGACCTGTGAGTTGATGCTTAAGTGTAGAATTGATGTGGAAATGTTGGAGGTGCGAGTGATGTGAGTGGTGTGGAAGATGAAGTGGTGGTGGTTGATGATGAGAAAAGACGTTTTGTCGTAGAGTCTGGGGCTCTTTATATCATCGTAAGATCAAGTCAACAAGTTTCCAAAAATATATCGACACTTGTCAGCCCTGCCTCTTCGTATTCCTAAGATTCCCAGCCCCATATCATCCCATGATCAATAGAAACAAATCTGGACCTGAGTTTCATGCTTAGCTCCAGTCCCGGCCTCGCCGTCCGAGGTCTCCCTAGAGACTCGAAAGGTTCTAGAAAGGCTAAATGCCGACGTACCGAACACTATTCCTTGTCCTTGACCTTTTCCGGAGTCTTGTCCAAAGCTTAGCCTATTGGATCAATGCGCTAGACAGGACAGATCCCTGCGTTTTAACTTTGCTGGGTTTAGTCAAGATGAAGGGCTGACTATTTTTAATCCTCCCCTGTCTCTCCACAACGGTCGTCAAGCTGGCCTCGGGACATGGAGAGATACCCGAAGATCGTTAACGCATAGGGCATTCCAGCTCGTATTTGTTGATATTGAAGCCAATGCTGATGGGGCTGTCATCGGCAGTTGGGTCATTCATTTCCATCGCCAGTCACCAGCCACATGGCTTAGAAGTCAATGTCTTTCCCTCATAGACATGAAAACATGGCGGAGCAGCTGGACTTCCAGATGGATTAGGACAGCTCATTAAACGGCGAGTCAAGAATGCTGGGGCCTACAGGATCTCTAGATAAAACGGGGTGGACGCTTGACATCTAAACGACTGTGGACGAGAACGATAGTACGGAGAGAAGTGAAATAAATGGTTGCCTCACTTAACGTTTAGAAAATAAAAGGCGAAATTCCTTTTAAATCGGTTTTACAGACATGCATCTAGCCACTAGACCGTCGCTCAGGAGCGGCCCATTAGGATATTCTTGGTGAGAGAAACTGGTGGCCCGTCGTGATCGAGGCTACCCTAGAGTAGCCCAATTTCGAAGATAAAACCGTAAGGAAATTACTCGACAGGGACAATGGAATAAGAAGTGATAGAAGAGCTTTTTTAATTAGTGGGTGATATTTTATAGGGAGAATGGAGCCCAAGTAATACATGTTGACAATCGAAAATATCTCCTCTCAGGCAATGGCTAGTTAAAGTCAAATTAACAGACACCTCAAGTTAAGTGAAGGAAATGCAGTACTCTTGCAAGTCCACCAAGGCTTTAGGATAGCTTAGTCGAGAGAAAAAAAGACAGAAATTAGAAAGGCGTACTACTTAAGAGTGCAGAGGTAGTGGAGGGTCCGGTGAGTATGCGCCGTCAAGCAGGAGGTGTAGCATCACACCCTACTTCTGGTTTAGGTCTGACTAGATGCCCTTGCCAATCACATGGTGGATAAAATACATATTTAAGAAGCCGAACTTCCCCGACTCTCTACTATTTTTCCTTGTCTCTTCTCTTCTAACATCATACAGGCCACTCACCACGAGACTGTAACTATCAATTGACCAACGTTTTCAACAGCCTATCCACCCTCGCAACAAGTAAGTGATTACGGCTATTCTCAGGTCAGACTAACTCCGAATCCTGTAGTGGATCGCTGGGGAGTAGGGAAATATTAGGGCGCGTGTTGCAGTTGCGGAGGCGGACAAGATTGGCCCGGAGAGGTTGCCCTGAAGCCATTCGCAGTGGTGTCCGTAGACCAAGAGTTATGCATCATCTGCTGGCTAGTGGTGCTTGCAATGTGAGGGGGGGTAAATACGGGAATGGCGGCATGATCATGTGCGATTTCTGATGACGTGGTTGGATGCTGATGGCCAGAATCCGCTGCAGCTCATACCAACCAGGCATAATCACGCAGTAGAGCTGTCCAATAACGCTTGTGTAAGCTATCATCATGTGAGTTGTTTTAAGCAGGCTGTGACAGAGTGACCTAAACTGGCCTAGCATCCTCAGCCACTTTAGTAGGGAACACGCGGTTGTGCAACATTGATAACGCATCGCGGACACGTATTGATTGCAAGTACTTCTAGTCCAAGCATATAATATTATGTCAACATCGGCCTCAAGAGCAATGTTGCAAATTTGGTGAGTTGAAAGAAGCCACCTATTTGCTAAAAGCCCTAGCCGATGGCATGGCCTCTCACAGCCCAGGTTCGGATATGTCGGCAACGACTCCTCACCAACCATCTACTCAACTCCTCAGCCCTCGTCTCACAAGCCACGCAAGCTGAGTGCCATCCACGTGACGCAAGCGCTAACTGAGAGGTCATTCTGTGCATTAATGCCTCTCATATCCATCACGAATTTGCCAAGACTCCTGGCCAAGACTATCAACATGACTCTTTGCAGCCTATGCAAGACTATTCCCCCCAAGTTCTTTAGCTCAGCTCGAAATGACCAATGCATTGTCGAACATCACCCGAACCTCACTGCTCTTGAAAAGTCAGCTGAAGCAGGATGCCGCATGTGCGCGGTCATTTATAATGCGATACAACGTCGCATCAAGGATGGCAAGATTTACAGCACAATGGACGGGAAGCCTGTTGATTTGTCCCAGCAAATTAACTTGAGGAGCACCAAGTTCGGTGCGCAGGCAGTATGTCTAGGTTGGGCTGACGTTGGGAGTATGCGAGGCATCGAGATGCCACAGGATTGGGACGATATCGCTGTATACGACTGCAAGCCAGAGCTGGGAATGGCATCGGACCTTAAGTACCAGAGTGATACAGTCAGGTGGTGGCTAGAGAACTGCTGGGGACAGCATACTGAATGTCGGAAGAATCACGACGCCTCGTATCTGCCAACGCGTTTGATCGACGTTAAGTCTTCTGACCCTAACTTCGTCCGCTTGGTCGTCACTGCGAAGGAGTCCATCGAAGACCCACGATATATCGCTTCGAGCCATTGTTGGGGTCTCAACATGCCGGAATCAGCAAAGACTATCACGTCCAACTTCAACCAGCATACTGAAAGCATCCCCTTATCAGACTTGTCCCGAACATTTGTCGACTTCATAGCGATAAGCAGAAATATCGGGGTCCGTTATGTCTGGATCGACTCGCTTTGCATCATCCAAGACTCCTACGAGGATTGGACTGTCGAGGCGGCACAGATGGCGGCTGTATACTCAAACGCCTACGTCACCGTGGCTGCGTCAGGTTCTTCTGATGGCACTGGCGGATGCCGAAAAGGAAATGCATCAGAATCATTTTTTGGGCCTGCTGATCTGACGTGGGATGAAGAAGACGAGTCTGGAAACAGAAGGACTCGCACAATCCGCGTCTTTGCTAAGCCCGAGGGTCATGCAGTCACCAGTCTCTCGCAAGATCCTCTGGTATCAAGAGGATGGACACTCCAAGAGCGTGAGCTATCACCCAGAGTAGTGCACTATTCAAAGGACACAATCCGATGGGAGTGTGCGTGTCAAAAGGCAACCCTCGAGTTTCCTTGGAGTGACAGCCTCTCGTTCAACAACGCGCTCAGGGCGTTTGACCAGGGCCAACTTCAACCTCAAGGCACTGAGGGATGGTATTCGAATGAAGCTGTGAGGAAGAATAGCTTTGTGTGGTTCGAAGTCGTGGAGCGATACACGAAACGATCACTCACGAAGCAGACGGATATCTTGCCAGCGGTTTCTGGAATTGCCCGGTACTTTTCCAAAGAGATTGGAGACAAGTATCATGCCGGCCTCTTTGAGTCTCATGGTGTCATTGCATTGATCTGGAGGATCGAAGGCAAGTCCAAGGATAAGAGGAGTCGACACTCCGAGTATCTCGCCCCATCTTGGTCTTGGGCTTCAGTGAAGGGTCCAGCCGAGTGGTGGTGGACGCTCAAGCAACACAAACCAGAGCCCATCGACCACACATTCACGCCGCAGATTCTCGAGATGAGCACAGTACCTGCAGGAGACGACCCTTTTAGTGTTCTCAAAGGCGGCATCCTCAGGTTAAAGGGTCTCCTCGTCCCTGTCGGCGCCATGTGGCGAGAACAAGACGGGCTTGAGCATGATCAGCGGTCAATCATGGCCATTCAAGCGGATGGCCAGATGACAAAAGTCGGAACCATAACTTTTGATGTCCCTGAGGAAGCTTGCCAAGTATTGTTCTGCTTTGCCTGTCGCAGGGAGAGTCAGTTTGGTTGGATCGACGCCTTGGGGCTGGCTCAGACGGGACAGGGAACGTTGCAGTTTAAGCGTGTGGGACTTGTTCGGTCGAAAGAGAAGTCTTGGTGGGACAAGGCAGTCACGGCAGAGATCAGTATTGTATAGAAAGAGCATTCTTCAGAAATCGTTTATCTATTATGTCGAGTTTTCAAGATCAAGACTAACGGTTAATGCTCCATGCGCTGGTAGTCGCGGTTTGGGTATTCCTCATCACTTATCCTCTTTGATAGCGTCAGTATTCCCGGCGCTGTCTGAACTAACTACTTCAGATGTGTCGAAAAGTCCCTGAAGCGCCTGTCGCCAAGAAGTCTGCGCTTGCCATCTCCTGAACCCTTCGCTTTGAGATGGATCCTGTGTAACAAGCCTCTCACGACCAGGTGCTGGCCTCAGCGGGACATTTTGAGTCATACCCGTGACTCTATAGTCAACTCTTATGACCTGCTCGCTCTCTTGGATGACGGCACCAGGTTGTTCGACTAGGTCGATCTGGAGCCCGACGCAGAATCGGATTTCGTCTCCATCCCAAGGAACGGGGATGAGAGTTAGCAAGTTCAGGAATGGCTTGCCTCCTTTGCGATAGTTGATCAGACTTTGTTGAACTTCGTCTCTCGCTTCAAGACCCTTCTTCAACCTCAACACCGCTTCGTTATCCACATAGTGTCGCTGCTGGCCCGCCTGAACGAACCCATCTGGGGCCTGCAAGAATCTACAATTCTTGCCAACAACCTCTCTCCGTGAGTATCCTGTCAAGTTCTGGAACATTGCGGAAGCGTATACGATGGGACAATCGTCCATGGTGACATCGCACACGACAAATGAGCAAGAAAGATCGATCGTTCCGATGTCAAACTTGGGATTTTTGCGACCTGTCACCTTCCACAGTAGCCCCAATAGATCGAACTTGGGCTCAGCGGTACTGTGCGCCGGCAAGGGAGGGGGAGTAACGTCCATGGGAGCTGGTAGAGTAGTTGGGTATTGCGCAACTTCTGGTGATAGGTTTTGCATTCTTCCTAGACTATCAAGATCCTGAGAGGTTTCCACGGGCAGAAGAGACGGCGAACCAGGGAAGGACCGAGGGGGCGAGCCACAAAGGGTCTCGGTGTAGTCTAGGAAACGGTTCAGGGCAAAATGGGTATCTGTCCCATACCACTCGGACCCCTTGCGTCCGGAAATGCTCGCCAGTTCGATTCGGTCGACATCCAGAGCCTGTAGTCTGGCTTGGATGTCCCGAAAGTCTTCCTTGAAGTCTGTCTCAATGCGCCTCGTCCGTTCATCTATAGATGACATGGCCGAGCTATATGGTTAGCGCAAGCGGAGGATCATTGAATGAGTACTTACAAAGTCATAACATTTACAGTCATATCCAGAGACATTTTGTATGTCGTGACTGTGTCTCGAAACAGTTGAATCTCCTTATCTTTGAATGCCCATGCAATGTTTTTCCATGTCCGGACCTTGACTTTACCATCACGAGTCGTTTGCGTGAAGCCATTTAACGTGCTTGTAAACTCCTCAAAAATATCCAGACAGTTCTCGAGTGGCGTTGTAAGGCAGTCGCATAGCTCGGGATTATTCGATAGCTTGTCCTGCATGCCAGCTAGTCGGCCAAGGACCTGGTACAAAGCCCGCAGGTCGGTTGAGAGCGCCGCGATGTCTTTGGGGGCGCTTCGCAAGCTGTCGATAAACTCATAGAGTCGTTTTGACCCGTGGAGGGCGGCGCCGACGATGCCGACGACGCTCGCTCCGACAGAGAGTGGATCAGCCATGGATGGTGTCGGCGTTACGAGGTCGTATCTTGAGGGTTGAAAATGGGCGGGGAAGCTTGAGCGGCTGACAGGGCATGTGACCAAGCCTAATGATAGAGGCTGATGGAAACGTGGCTTGCTGTCAGTGAGAATGAGTAGACTCGACAACTTGGAATAGAGAACAGATGAGCAAATTTTATTTTGATGGGATATTTTTCTGGCCTTCAGAGGCGATGCTGCGCCATTATGAGGCTTAATACAGCCGTTTTTCTCCCCACAAGGCAAAATCCAAGGCGTTCTTGATGCTAGCGGCATATTTACAGTGTTGGTCTTGCGTGGTCCTCAAGGTTGACAGTATACATCAAGCATTTACTTCCGAGTCACTCGCTAAATCTCATACAACAATGCAGCGATATAGCAAAACCAAGCAGGAACGTCTGCAACCAAAGTCCTCGTAATGTGCAGGCTAATCCATTGAGCCATGTGAGGCTGCGCCTGATCGGGGTTGGACAAGATGCTATCCATGATTGAGAGGACCTATATCGTATCAGTCGACACGGATGAGCTGTAATTAGACCAAGGAACAAACCTGATTTCCAAAGGTGAAATGAACAAAAGTGAACCCAAGGCCAGCCAACGACCACCAGGAAACGGCCTTGGAGCTTGGCTGATCGTTACGGCTTCGATGGGACCAGAAGGACCAAATACCACCTCCAAAAGTGAGGGCGCCAATTGTCGTCACAGAGATGAAGCCTGGCAGGAAGAAGTCTTTGAACCAGGCTGCGATGGCTGGGCCGCTGTAGTTGGGGTCGCTGAAGGCGGTTGTGGTGGCATAACCGCCAAGAGCAAGGCCAACGTTGAGAGTCGTCGACAACAAGGGGAGGAAAGACCTCGGGATATGCTTGCGTTGTTCCATCGTACTGAGAGAATATGTTGAGTTGATTGATGTTATGAGAAGAGTTGAAGTTTTGCGCGTCAGCAACGCGCGGTATATATTTACGGCTTACTCATTTCGCTAGTAAATGTCAGTAAGCGCTAGAATCCCCTGTATTTGATGCTGTCACCGCTTACAAAGGCATCTAAATCCCCGGCACAACGCTCGTCATGGCTTTGTAACAGCCCAACTGCGACGCCCTTAGTAGACGTATCTGAAGCCCCTCTTCTCGTAATCAGTCTTATCCTGCAGCATCTACTCGGCCATCAGGGTTACTTCTATGCCCTCCCTCTTGTCGCGGATCGTGTTTTCAATCTTCCACCCAACGGCATAGGGAGCTATGATGGTCATGGCACCAATCTCGAGGCCCATCAAGCTGTGGTAGCCGGTGCTGTAATGGGGAGCCTCTCTCTCTGGTAAAACCTGCGGTCCGATTATCATGGCACTGCGGTAGGCTACAAAGATGCTGGCCGTGACCGTGAGCTTCTTTTTGTGTTCTGTGACGTGGACCATTAGCATAAGGTCACTAGAAGAAGGAAAAGGAGGTAACTCAAAGGTTGACTAGTTTCTGATGTTGGGGTAGCTCTAGGTGACAAGAATAAGCTCAGCTGTGCGAAAATCCCACAAGTAGATTGCTTACTTCAGATAAGAATAGAGTAGGCTGTAGCGATGAGACAGCAGATGGAACTGATCAAGCACCGCTTGATGGTAAGTTAGTTTTTAGGGATTGTTGAGGGCAGGAGTGCCCCACAGTGCATCGGGTATTTAAGGCGGCTTTTGGCACTATATAAACCTCCCTTCATCATCATCATTACAAGCAATCAACGACCTTCTTTTCATAGTAATAAGACTAAGACCATTGCCGCTTTTATCTCGGCGATGCCCTCACGCATTTATTTATTCATTTAGCGTCTACTTTCCTTAGTAAAATACTTATATTTTAAGACGCCGCCATAATATTTTAATGCCTCTATAGCCACGCATTAAGATAACTACTAGAGAAGCTACTAAGAAGCCACTAAGAAGCCTTTATAACTAGGTATATACCCTTATACCCCCTTAAGTATTACTAATTACTTTATGAAGCTATAACTCTCCTTAATTAATATCCTATGGGTTATAGAGATTATACTATAGTAGAAGATAATTACGGCCATAAGAGCTAAGAAACTATAAGATCCTCGGAGGACTTAATAGAGGTATAATAAATTAGACCTAAAATTAATAAAATTAAGGCTATATTAGCGTTAAGTTAATATAACTATAATCTTAGCTAGGGTATTAAGGGTAAGAGTGCCTTATAGTATATTAAGTATTTAAGGTAGCTTTTAGTACTATATAAACCTCCCTTTATTATTATTATTATAAGCAATTAATAACCTTCTTTTTATAATAATAAAACTAAGACTATTACCGCTTTTATCTTAGTAATACCCTTATATATTTATTTATTTATTTAATATCTATTTTCCTTAGTAAAATACTTATATTTTAAGATACCGCTATAATACTTTAATACCTCTATAGCCGCGTATTAAAATAACTACTAAAGAAGCCGCCGAGAAGCTATTAAAAAGCCTTTATAACTAGGTATATACCCTTATACCCCCTTAAGCACTACTAATTACTTTGCGAAGCTATAACTCTCCTCGATTAATATCCTATGGGCTATAGAGATTATACTACGGTAAAAGATAGCTATGGCTATAAGAGCTAGGAGACTATAGGATCCTTAGAGGACTTAATAGAGGCATAATAAATTAGACCTAGAATTAATAGAATTAAGGCTATATTAGTATTAGGTTAATACGACTATAATCTTAGCTAGGGTATTAAGGGCAAGAGTGCCCTATAGTGCATCGGGTATTTAAGGCGGCTTTTAGCACTATATAAACCTCCCTTCATCATCATCATTACAAGCAATCAACGACCTTCTTTTCAGGATGCCTACCGCCAGACTATTGCCAGTCTGGAAGGGCGAGCAAGGCATCGTCAGAGGAACCACCCCGAGAGGCGACTTAGCAGTTTGAGATGATTTGGGCAACAAACGCTAATGAATCGTCTATTGGGATTTTTATACAGAGGTAGAAATATAATAGCAAGGAGGTCCTTTAATATCAACTTGTAGATGATCAGTGCAAAGAAGTGGGAGTATCCTCATAGCGAGGAAGGGCGAGACAAGTTTGTTGACATGCGGTACGGATGGGTTGATATGTGGTCAATTACTTCGATCGTCGGTGTATGACTACGTTTACAGGAACTTTTATCACTCATGCAGTCATCTGGGAACAGGGACTCGTTCTCACCTAGAAACTAGCTTGAACGGGTCTACTTCAAGGTTATCCAAGAGTTGGCGTTGAAAATATCGTCTCTCTTACAGTGGCTTACGGTCGGGGAGGGAAAGAAATCCAATGCTATAAATTGCTGTTGATGACTGAGGCTGCTAGGCGCAAGTTTGCAGAGGCATCTCACCAACTGCCGTTCGTTCTACGGAAGCCCGAGCGTCGATCATTTAACAAACGAACTTGATGTGTTAAGGGGCATAACCCGATGTGGCATTGGGTCTGGGCAGGGGACGTGATTCCGTCGTTCCAGCCTGATGCATCTTGGTGTCGTGGGGGCTCTAGTCACAACACCGTGTTCGCGATTTCACCGTAAATGACCAAGAGACAAACGGGAAAACATCAGAGCTCTATGATAGAGGTATATAGTTTGTTGAATTGAGAAGAACGAAATAGTTAAGTTATACTTGCAGTGGAAGAATCACTATTTATACACAGGCATCATCACTTTTGTCACATTCCCCCTTCTTCTACACTTCATATTTATGATCTCTCATAGATTTCACGAGAATGAACGAGCCAGAAGATGTGCCAGTATTCTGCATGCTCAAAGGAGCTCTAATTGAATATGTCAACATCATCGTCGGTTTTCGATTGCGGAATTGTGCCAAGAAAAAAACGGAGCAGTTCCGCCCCGGCACGCAGGAGCTGAGTTGGGCTGCGATATTTCATTCATCAGGTTATCATACGTGTTCATGCCCAATTGGTTCATTAAGCCCACGGTACGTCTGGGTTGAGATTTCTGCGCTCTATTATGTTGGGGGTTTGAATTAGTAACCGCCATCAAGTTCGATTAACCTGGCACTGCACTGCGCAGTCATCGATGGTCATTAGGTTCGTATATACTGCCTGATACATTCAAAACTTGTCTTGATATTCTCTGGCCACTACTACCAAAACATGATGACGGAAGAAACTACTCTTACCGATCCCGTCGCAGAACAGGCTCAGCCACCTCTCAACGATCTCCAACGGGCCTTTTGCATCAGTGCATTTGACATTCCCAAGAACGGCACGCCAGAATTTAAAGGATGTGCTGAAATGGCTAAAGAGTTAAGCCTGCAGAGCAACCTACCTCTGCTTGAAGCTTCGTCGATGCGAGTTTTGATTCTAGAGGCACCCTTTTCACCTAAAAATCCTGGAGTGCAGACTTCTATGTCCAATTGGTTCGACCAATTCAAAAAGACACAACCCCGTAGGGGCTTTGATCTTTGGGACTTGAGAAACCTGTGGGCCGGGCGAGAATTATGCAGTCCTTCTCAGACTTTCTGGGCTTTCGACTACATTGTGCGGGAGAGGAGAACGGAATCTCAGGGAAGAAAGACATTAATGAAATGGACACCCTTTTTGGAGGCACAGTATTTCCGTTATGGTCGAAAAGAGTCGCTCAGAGGTCATATCTGGAAGTGTGCCTCCTCAGTGAATGCAGCCTTTTCAGACGACGGCAGGGTTCAGAGTAAATGGTCCCGCATTGTTGTAACCCCCGTAATCTGCTGACTCGTTATTCAAGTTACTATTCGATTTCCGGTAATTCCAAATTACTACAATGCTCGCATCATCAGGCGGGGAACATACAAGGTGGACGCAAATCCCGATTCCGCGACTCTCTCACCGCTCAAGCGTCATTTTTTGAAGCTACTTCTTTCTCCGGACTCAGCAACCAGGATCGATTCACATACCCCCGAGATAGCTGTCATGGCTGTTACACTGGATCTCCTCAGGGCCAGTCTCGAATGCTGGGCCACATTCTTTTCGGACCTGGCTCGAGAGCTACACAAACTATCCAATAAACGGGAATGGTTGCTTTCCCACCAGAGCCCATCAATCAGGTCAATGCCTGATTTTGTGTCTCGACTCCAGCTCAATCTGCGTCATACCTACGCGTGCTTTCTCGCAGAAATCGAGGATGTGGCGAATGCAGATTTGGCGAGGCTGAGATCCTTGGAGCGGGAGATAGACGCTAAGCTTGACGTGGTTCAGCTCCAATCACGACATTGGCTTGACCTTATCGAGACAATGGCAAGTATCACTGCAGCCTATACCGACGAGGTACAGGCCCAGAGCGTCAAGCGATTGTCCCTGCTGGCCGCGATATTTTTGCCTATCAGTCTCGCGTCAGGCCTCCTCAGCATGAACGTCCGGGCGGCTGATCTAGGCCCTCTCTGGTACGACTACTTTGGCCTCGCTATTGTTGCCATGTCCCTTGTTGCGTTGCTGTATCTCTGTTTATGGACCTGGGATGAGGTACAGGTGCTGGAGTTTGGGACTCTGAAAAATCTTGTTGGGGCTATCAGGATGATCTTCCGCCTTGTCCAGCACATAGTGCGGTCCAAATGGCGGGCGGCTAACACATTCGTGTTATACTGTTTTGGAGCGGCTATTGTTACATCTTTTTGCATTGGCATGGCTCGTGATATAACACTTGGCCTACACATTTTTGGATTTAGCGCGATTGGGTTTGTAACAGTAACTGTACTGTTACATATTCTGGAGCTGCTCGAGTGGGTATACAAATACGTAAGTGCTGAGATGAAAAAATCGACATCTGAAAATGGGGTGTAAGGATCGAGAAAGGTTGAAAGTATGGGCTGCAGAGAAGGAATGTGACGAGGATCAAGTCGGTTGGGCAGCTGCAACATAACATATTTGAACGCAATTTCGCAAAGTCTCCCACCTGGCAACTACCGTTAAGGCTGTACTCGAGTTCCACCTTCGACGGGCCTACCGATGCCCTTTCGGCTGAGGCGCAAGCCCATCCCTCGCCCGGGTGAGGACAGGGCCGAGGACACGGTTGAAGCTGAAACGTTGTACGCTACGATTGGCATTAGAACCCCAACGATCCGCCTCATCACATTACTTCCTGACGCTTGGTCCGAACCAATACCCTGCTCGCTTACTGAGACGAAGCCATCGGCGGAGCAGCCCTACAAATCTCTGTCGTATGCTTGTAATAATGGCTACGCCACATCCGATGGCATCCTCATCGGCATTAATGGCCGGGCTGTTACAATTGGCTACAGCCCCTACACAGCGTTGAGAAGGTTGTGGTACCTCAGACACCTGTTCAAGTCTGGGTGGATTCCCTGTGTGTCAACCAAGATGATGTCTCGGAACGAACTCAGCAGGCGCAACTGCGTTTTGTCGGCTACTCCGTGGCGATACCGAATACTGCAAAGATATCGGATGAGAGTCCCAGGAGGAAAGGATCGAGTTCCGCAGGGAGGGAACCTCGACATATTCAACTTCCTACAATGACGGTGGGTAGACCACAGCACCAACAGAAGGACGTCCATCATAGGTGGCTATTGGAAAGAGGCAGGTCATGAGGAGGGAGCCAAAGATGAGAATGCCTTCCAACACGCGGTAGAGTGCGCCTCCAGATTCAAGAGGATCTTCATCACTCGCAAAGGGTACATCGGAACAGGCCCGGGACACATAAGGGTTGGAGATGGGGTCTTCATCCTGTATGGGAGTCGCGTACCGTTTGTTCTCCGCTCTGCTGGCCGGGCTGTCACCTGCACTATGGTGGCTGTCAATGAGCTGTTTGGCCCGGATGAGGACAAAAATACCTTGATTGATCTGAAACAGGGTATCAGCGGTATACCGGAGCCGAGGGAACTATCAACAACGTTTAATGACATTCATCGGGGAGTTTACCACGTCGTTGGGGACGCGTATGTACAAGGGATGATGGATGGAGAAGCAATGAGAGGGAAACAAGGCGATAAGGTGTCGCCGCGAAACATCTTCCTTATGTAGTAACCTCTAGCTCTAAGGCTGGACCTTTAATTCTAGTTTTCTTTCAGCTGTCTTAGTACATTGCATCTCCTGTGTTTCTCCTACGTGGATTACTCATTCCGTTTTTCGATATCAGTGAGTGCCAAAAGAATTATGAAGCCATACAGGTCTTCAGCCTTCTCAATGCTCCGACGATTGCAACAATGCAAAAGATCCAATAGGCATAAGAATCAGGTTTAGCTTTCCCCACTGGTCTAACATGGCGAATGTGTCTCGGGTATCGTAGCAGTCTCCCTCAGCCATACTCACAGTTCTGGCCGCGAGGCTCGTGACAGGGAGAATGTATGTTAGTACAATGAAGGCTATTACTCACCCAATCATTTTAGAACCCAAATAAACCGCGTGATCCTCTAAACATTCATTCGCGGCATTGATGACGACAGCCGCCCTAAAATGGTGCAACTCTGCAAGGCCAGCTCAGTGATTCAGGCACACACAACGACACCCCACATGGCCCCCGTATTTGAAATACCAGGGCGAGGAGGGGTCCGTCCGGTGTAATTCAAACGTAATACTAATATGGATGCCGCGCTGAGAACGACAAGGTTGATATTAGAGAAAAATGGCCATTACTGGGTGCATATTTACATATGACTATAGCATGAAACACTCACATCCTTGGAAACAATACTTATTCAGGCGTGCAGAATGCCATGCCTACTTTATACGCTATAGGTAGTGGGTGTCTGGGGGTACACTTGTTCACCCCACGTTGGTCATGATGCCATAGAGGATCACTCGCATGAAATCAGCCTCCCCGCACTCAAGTGATCAACAGTCTATAAAGTAAATACTCTCGGTGCATGAGTGTCTGTCACAACTAGATTGTAGGTTTGACACCACGTACTACAAATAGCAGCCATGGTCCTCATTGTCAATGCCTTTGGAACCCCGTACGAGGTGTGAAGTCTCGCACCCGCTCTGGAGATGCGCCGCTAACCTAGAAAAGATAGGTTTCCAGCATGGTCAACAAGCAAAAGACCAGGTCCTTGGCTCAATATCCTACTACGGATCTCTCTTTGAATCGACATGCGGCCTCGACTGGCCGAGCGTACGAGAGGAAGCGATAAAGTATCTCGACACACTCGAGAGATTATGCCCAGAGTACCTCGAGGAGATTCGTGGCATAGCTGAAGGCGCGGGAGTGACGCTACTCGACGTCGTTGCTCTGAACGTCCGGACCGAGATCAACTTTGGTTTATTCAGTGAAGAACCGAAGCTGCCAATCCAACTGGATGGATGCACTGCCCTGGCCATTAAGAGTGGACATGGTCCGTCGTTTCTGAGCCAAAACTGGGATTGGGTGACACGTCAAGGACAGAATCTCATCGTATACACTGTTCAGCGACCAGACACGGATATCCCTCGCTTCACGATAGTCACCGAGGCCGGCATTATCGGAAAGATTGGCCTCAATGAGAGCGGAGTCGGCGTGTGTCTGAATGCCATCAAAGCTCGTGGTGTTGATCACACCAAGTGGCCCGTTCATCTTGCCTTACGAAAGGTCCTTGAATCTTCTTCAAGACAGAGCGCTATTGATGAGCTGGTGTCGACTGGTCTTGCTGGAAGTGCACATCTCTTAATAGCTGATGAGCTTGGGGCGACGGGTCTTGAGTCAACATCCAAGACTGTGGAGCTTCTCCCGGCAGATGATCAAGGCGTCGTGATTCACAGTAACCATCTACTTCTCAACCATACTGGATCAGAAGAGTCTCTTTGGCTACTGGACTCACCTCAACGATCTGACCGAATGCAGCAACTCGTCACCGAAGAGCTTTCATCCAAGCCAGCGCTTACCGCATCCGACATATTCAAGCTGTTCCAGGATGAGGAGGGCTATCCAAACGGAATCAACAGGGACGCAGTTGATGATTCGAACGCAGAGACACTATTCAACATCCTCATGAACCTGTCCGAAAGGACAGCAACGATTGCGTTTGGCCGGACGACAAATGTCGTGGAGCGTGTGCACGTTAGCTTCTAGCACCTGACTTTCTTGATCTCTGAAAACACGAGTGTTGGACTTGTACGTCAAAGATTCAGTGCTTGTACGCGGACTTTTTGCTGATGACGTGTCAGAGAGTGGCCCAACTAATCAGTAGTTATCATCTCTTGTGTAGTCGTTTGTGAATCACCGGGGCGTGTGCTCCGTATTCTTTCGTCGAAATCATACGTGTTGCTACTAGTACGTCAGCTCGTTGACGAGTAGACGTGGTCAGCAGATGAATTGCGCCTCGTGGCAAGTCAACCAGGTCGTGGATTACACACGACAACGATGGTATCACAAGGCTTCGTATTGGTGATTCAATACCCCCTTTCGGGTATATAAACCCCCCTTCTCTCCCCCTTCATCCCAACTCAAATCCATCAAACTCAACAACCTCAAACACCAAAAACAAGATCAAACTCGACAATCTCCAAGCCCACCAAGACCAACCCCAAACAAACCATTTCTCCAACACCATCCACCATGACGCAGCTTCCCGACAAGACCAACGTCGTCACCCACGAGATCCCCGCCAAGCTTGTCCCCGACATGGTCAAGTTCCAGGCGGCCCTGGAGCTCATCTACGGCAAGTCGGCTGCCGGTCTCAACTTTGACTGGAAGCACGAGGGCGACGATATCGTCGTCAAGACCTACTGGAAGGAGCCCGAGGACCTTCTCAAGGAGCTCCAGGAGAAGGATGGCGCCATCAAGGAGGAGGACGCTGACAAGAAGGAGGCTGCCAAGGATGAGCCCATCAAGGAGGAGGATCCCAAGGAGAACTGAGGGGCCATAGCTTCGCCCATGTCCGCCCTGCACGGTCTAGTGTATCATTTTGCAGATGAATTGAGCAATCATTGAACTTTTCTGATTCTATTTCCGTGCTTCACTCTCTGTTCCGTTTACTCTGGTGAACGTTGGGAGTGACGGTGTCTAGCTCAAAGCTTCGATTCATAAAACATGCTTGGCAACGATCAAATGTGCTACAGGCTAATGAAGCAGAGCTCCTCGACAGGCGGTTCGTATGGTGATCAAGTTAATTTAGGCATTGAGATATGGAGGTTGACACTTTCAGTGGCACGAGCACATACCAAGTGAGTCTTGAAGATGTTCAGAGATACTAACTATTATCTAGGCCGTCATCTCTACCTCCAGTACAAGGAACACGAAGGCTTGGTGATCTCCCATGCTAGATCAAGAGCCGCCAGTACCTCATCTGGCAGTGGCCCCTTCTCCAGATCAGTCAGGTTACTCTCCAGCTGAGATAGAGAGCTGATACCTATCACAATCCCATCATTGCCATCGTGGATTTTGAGCTTGCTGTGATGCACCAGCCACCGAAATGCGACTTCCAACAGGGTCAAGCCAAGCTTGTCCGCAACCGGCTTGATGACCTTCAAAGCTTCAAAGTTGACATCCTTGAAGTATCTCTCACGATACATGGCGCCGACCACCGGGTCATTCGTCGAATACCGACCGCCATCATCCGGGATCTCCTTGCTTTGATACCTTCCGCTGAGTACGCCTCCAGCGAGCGGGTTGTAAACCAAGATGTCGATACCGTACTTTCGGCAACATGGTACCAATTCCTCCTCGATGGCCCGAGTCAAGCAGTTGTACATGGCCTGATAGACGGTCGGCTTGACCCACCCTCGCTGATCAGCGATGTTCCAGATTTCGGCCACCTCCCAGGCTGCATAGTTGCTCAGGCCCAGCTGCTTGAATTTGCCTTGCTGGTGCAGCTCATTGCAAGCTTCGAGGGTCTCTTGGAAGGGAACAGACCGATCGGGCGCATGCAAGTAGAAAATGTCGACAGAGTCTGAACCCAGCTCATTCAGGCTCTTGAGCAGATTCTCTTTGACCACAGACTTGGAGTGATCTCCTGGCTTGTATGGGTACCACTTTGTCGCCAGCACAAGCTTGCGATCACGCCAGTTTGTACGCCTGGTCCACCCTTCTTGGTGTCCACCGACGTAAGTGCGGGCTGTATCGACTTCATTGTAGCCCCGCGACTGGAAATGGTCCAGACATTCGTTGAAGGCATCCAAGGACGTAATTCGGCTCCCATAAGATTGGGTCCCATCTGGGCCGAAGGTCAAGAGGCCCAAAACGGCACGAGGGCGAACCTGAGAACCTGCCATGTCGATATGTTTTGATGTGAAGAGGGGAAGCGAGATAAATGATTAGGCCAGATGCAAATATAGCCAAGTTGTGTAGAGATTTGTGAATCGGAACTGTGGAGTCACGGAATGATGCAACTTGGATACTACCAGGTAGGTATTTATCATGGTAGTTGTCTGCCATATACCTGTGCTATGACATGAAGACGGTTGATATCCGTCTGGCATGCCACAGTTTAGTGAATATCTCGGATATAAGCCGAATATTTCATAGCATTCAGCTGACTCGGATAGGTGGCCGCTGTTGCAGACAGACTACGGCAACGCATCCGACCACCTCTTGGCGGAAATGCTTCGGCTGCTAACCGTCTTTAGGATTGTCCCTCTGCAGGTTGATAGCGAAGCTCATTGGCCAGAGGAGGTGGGCGCGGATCTGAATGATGCATCCAAGACACAGCTGTGTTGCGAGACCTCTCTACTAGATAAGCCTTTGACACATTTGACGGCATCGGATCGTCTATACGGGGTCTTCTGACCACGTTTGCTCCGGCCTTACATCCGATCATCTACTATGATCATACACATGATGCCCCAAGGTCACGGCTAATATCCGTGGATAGTTCTACTATAATAGCGTGTTCGTCTGTTGCATTTACCATTCTATCATCACAGCTTCAATCACATATCTTCCTATCGGCACTTCTTGAAACAACCATGACTTCTGTTCCTCAAGCCAATGCTAGTGAAGTCAAAGTCACCGACCGCTTCGATCTAAGCGGCAAGAACTTTCTCATCACAGGTGGTGGCGGAGGTATTGGCTTCGCCTGCGCAAAAGCGATAGCTCAACTCGGTGGCGGAGTTGCCATCATCGACACAGCCCCCAAGCCCACCGCCGAGTTTGACACCCTCGGTGAGCGATACGGTGTCAAGACATCGTACGTACGAGGTGACGTGACTAACCAAGAGTCTCTGGAGGATGCGTTTGCGAAATCCGTCCAAGCCGTGGGCCAACTTCATGGAGGATTGACAGCTGCCGGCATTGTGATGGACACGCCCTTTCTCCAAGCAGATTGGGAGGTGACCCAACGTACCTTTAACGTCAATGTTTTGGGAACATTCTGGGCAGCTAAGCTTCTCGCACAACATCTAGTCGAGACCAACACGCCTGGAAGTATTGTTGCCATCGCCAGTATTAATGCTCAAGGGCTCTATGTCCCTGTACAACCAAAATCGGCATACAACGCTAGTAAGGCTGCGATTAAAGGATTGATGGGCCCCCTCGCCGGAGAGCTGGGCCAGTATGGTATCAGAGTCAACTGCATTTCCCCTGGTGAGTATTCGCCACCATAGCGGTGTTTAAGCTTCATAAAAATCATTGCTGATCCCAGTAGGAGCAATCCAAACTCCTCTTTTAGCTCGCTTGGAAGGGGAGAAGAGAGCTATTCTTGACTGGTATCGAGATGGGTCGCCTCTTCAACGGTTAGGCGTCCCGGAAGATCTGACGCCCATGGTATGCTACCTGCTTAGTGATGCCGCTGCTTTCACTACCGGCGCCGACATGCTGGTTACTGGTTAGTCTACCGATTCCTAGATTGATCCAAGTGGTGTTGACATGGTCCCAGGTGGCTTGCATGCAGGCTCAGCTCGCGTATAAGGAACCAACACTTTTTTTTGAGAAGCATCTCTCTACTGAATGGGTCCTGAACTAGCTAGGACATGAGTATTGAGATCCTGACACGGTCTTCTAGCTTAACCCATCAAGGGGCAGGCTCCAACTATGATAAAGAACAGATTGAAGAGATCCTGACACTTGCAAGGCAGGCAGAACTTGATTGCGAACTGGAGATGGCGGCTCGATCATAATGTGTGATATTCTTCGGCGCAACCAATTCAGGGATGGCTACTCACAAACCCTTGTTGCTTTGATCTTCCATGCTCCAGTTTTGAATGCCAATCCATGTTGCAAGCTTCGGAGTTGATTGCAGGTAACGATTCGTGAACGTATGTTGAGAAACACATTTCCATCATCTTCGGTCCATCTCTATTCTGGGCGCGAACCGCTCCAAAAGTCGATCAATGAGCCGTCTATACCTGACCATGATGGGCTACAGCAAATGCCAGACGTCAGGATCACAATATTAGCCTAAGATCAGTCTTTAGCACCTTGGCAAACTGACCGCTTTGTTCTGATGCCTTTGCTTGTGAAGCTGCATCAATACATCTTTACAGTTTCACGTTGCCAAGCCCCCAAAGAGCAGGAGATTAGATGGCCAAGACTGACAATGGCCTAGAAAATGCCGCCATACCCGTAACAAGGTTACAAAACCCCCGTCGAAGCGGAGAACCAAAGCCGAAATGATGGATCCCCAGCCTCACGACGTTATTTCCGATTGGCAACCCCCAAAGCATAACCGTCTTGGAACCCCGCGTCGATTAATGAGGGGAATACGATTCTGGGGTTTAAAAGACGAATCAGGAAATGATCTCTCTTGATTCATCATCCCATCTGCCCATGGGTCGTGCATTTAGCTTTTAGCCGGATGATTTAGCTATGTTGGGGGCAGAATTGTTCCACGTATAGGAATCGTTGTTTGCTAGGCCCTGTCCATGTCAAGGTTTCTGTACCTGAGATATAAGGACTGTTGAAAGCAGTGTTACAATGATTGAATGTGACATTGTTCGACATTGCTCATTTCATTCATCCCTGTCTCCGCCATGTTGTTAGGAAATCTCATCTCGGTGTCGGCCTTCTGTGCGCTGCTGTCTCCAGCGCTGGCAAAGCCCTCTTACGGTCTTCCTAAGCGACCTCACATCGAGGTATCGCCTTACAACACTGGTAAAGACTTTCCAGCTCCTTCAAAGAGAGACAATCATCGGTATTGTTACGTCAAACCTGGCAAGGGGTCGAACAGCAATGACGCCTCTCGAATCCTCAAGGCATTCAAGAAGTGCAACAATGGTGGCACCATTGTTCTCGACAAGGAATACACCGTCGCTTCACCCTTGGACCTAACATGGCTCAAGCATGTTGATGTGGTCATCACTGGAGAAGTCAACTTTAAGCCTGACCCTTATTATTGGGCCGAGAACAGCTTCAAGTTTCCTTTCCAGAACATGTCTTCGTTCTGGAAGGTTGGCGGAGAGGATATTCACATTTATGGTGACTTGAGCAATGAGCAGTCAGTGCTTGATGGACATGGCCAGGCATATTGGAAAGAGATTGAGACCAACAAGACGGTGAGCCTATCGTTCTGCAATGGCTCGCGGCCATGGCTGACTGTTGATGCTTTAGCTTCTACGACCGATCCTGTTCACCTTTGAGGGCGCCCACGGCGCTTCCATGACAAATCTCCGGATGAAGAACTCACCCAACGTATTTCTACCCTCTAAGGGCCTACAGGCAGTGGCACTAATCTTGATCAGTGGTTCAACATTATCGCCAACAGCACCGACGTCTTGATCAGCGACTTGGATATCCGAGCATCGGTAAGTGAGTATGAATCCTCTGTGAGCTGGCACTAACAAATTTGACAGAGCCTCGATGGAGTCAAGATTGCAAACTCCGATGGTTGGGATACCTACCGTTCGGACAATGTGGTCATCCAGAACTCTTACATCGACAACACGGATGGTACGACTGCTGCTCATCATTCTGCACAAGCACTAACAGGTCCCAGACTGTGTTTCTTTCAAGCCCAACAGTACCAATGTCGTCGTCCAAAACCTCGTCTGCAATGGCTCCCATGGCATTAGCGTCGGCTCCCTCGGCCAGTACAAGGGCGAGACCGATATTGTGGAGAATCTGTACATTTACAACATTTCCATGTCGAATGCCAGCGATGGCGCCAGAATCAAGGTTTGGCCCGGCATCGAGACCCAGTTCCAGAGCCTTCTGAACGGAGGAGGTGGTCTCGGACGCGTCAAGAATGTCACGTATGATCGTTTCTACCACAAGAACAACGACAATGCGATTACGATCACTCAATGCTATGGTCAGAAGAATCAGACACTTTGCAACGAGTTCCCAGTAAGTACATTGTCTGAAAGAGGCCATCATTACTAACATCGTCGACAGGCCAACCTAACAATTGAGGACATCACATTGAAGAACATGTGGGGAACCACGTCCAAAAAGTACGATCCAAGGGCAGGAACTCTGGTTTGCAGTGCGCCGGATGTAAGTAGACTCCTATCCCCAGTATCCATTAGGTCTAACCGATGTGCCCACAGCGCTGCAGCAACATAGTTGTTGAGAACATCACGGTCACAGTGCCGAGCAAGGAGCCTCCAGTTTACGACTGCCAGAACCTGGACACGACTACTCTGGACATCACTTGTATTGACCCAGCGGACAAAGATAGGGATACATCGCAGGGTTAATTAAGTCGTTTTAGGTTCTCACATAGTTATTAGAAGTGTACTCAAACCACGTACTAGAGGTGAATCTTCACCGACCTGGCATTTGCCATCCGAAGACAGCCATATCACAGCCCATCAATGTGACTTCGTTTCATAGTACACAGTGCCTATCGATGACATTTTGCTACCAAGGGACTTGTTGAAATGCATCGTTCTCATACTCCCAAAACGTTCCAGCTTCAACCTCGCCTTTCTTAGTCTCCAGCAGCCTGATGACTGACTCAGCGCCCTCTAAGGGATCCTTCTTCCCCCTGTATCCATTGAATGCGGTTTTGCAATGGCCCGGACTAACCGCCCAGTACGTGATGCGGGAATCTTCTCTACTATCTTCCGCCAGTTGCAGTTGCAGCGCGAGCATGTTGAGGCCAACTTTCGCAATGCAATAATCCATGTTTGCGACAGGTGGAAGCTACAAGAGTCAGAATGAATAGTTGGACGAGAAACGGCTTCTTACCTCGTTGTTTACAGTCCGTAACATGCTCCCTCTTGCACTCGAGATCATGATAACCCGTGGCCATGTACTCTTTCGCAATAGATGGCTGAATGCCTTTGTGAGAATGGCATTGGATGTGATGACGTTGTTGTAACAAGAGTTGCTCGCGGAACGAATATCAGCCAAGCCATCTGAGGCCGGCCACTCAACCTTGGCTGCATTGTTAACAAGTACTATTCAGGTCAGCTTTGTGTATCGATGAGGGGTTTTCGAGACTGACCATCCAAACTGCCATACTTCTTGCCTATAGTCGTCACTGCTAACTCGATAGAAACGTCGTTCTCGATATCAAGTTCAACATAATCTAGCCCAGCTGAAACTCCGTTGTCGCAAAGAGTTTGGATGGCTTCTTCAGCCGAAGTTCTGCTCCTGCATGCGAGGATGATGTTCGAGGTGGGAAGACGGGTGGCAATGGTTTGCACAATGGCAAACCCAATTCCACGGTTTGCGCCAGTCACAAGAATATTGGCCATTATATCAAAGACAAAATATCTCCGTGATAGAGTCTTGGAAATTTCGATGGGTTGCGGCCAATGCTGTTATACGACAGGTGAGCTCGGAATTAGGCTCCCGGGAGAGCTGGTATCCCGATCTCCTAAATCCGAATCCAAAAGCGTAACAATGACAACGAGACTGAGGTGAGCTAATGGAATGTGGAGTGATCTGTTTGATAGGGCTTACTCGACCATTACTAGCATTGCCAGGTTGCCGTACAGTATTGGGTGTAATGCCAGCCTTGTATTTGAACATGTCCTGGATGGCTAGTGCTCTATTTGTGAGAGGAGAAGTCGTCTATGATGAAAGCAAAACTGTGTGCTTCTCATTTCCAAACGCGGCAGACTCTCACCAAAACCACGAAAAAGCCTCGTCCTCAGAAATCCCCTGCATCATCGAAGTCCATGGCAACCACTCATCTCCACCATTGTCCAATGCCGAGTCTTCAAAGTTCAATCCGTCAAGTGCACCTACGGGGACACCCTGAGGTTCTCCCATCTCCTCTAATGGCCCGTTGCTAGGTTTGGTGGCGGTCTGTTTCCTAAGTGCTTCAGCTTTCGACTTGAGGGCGGCGAGGACTGCTGACTTGGACCCAACCTTGTCGGCGAACTCCTCGGCTAGTTCAGTAGAAAACACGCATTCGACAGCCCTCCACGCTCTCTCTACATGAGGCCCATTTGGCCGAGTGCAAAGATGCCAGAGGATGTACATGGTGACATGATATTGTGGATAGGCCTTCCTCGCCCAGCCGTATTGGCCCAAGATAGGCTCACCACCAAACACCCTTGGTTCAAGAATGTCCAATGCCTCTAGTAGATCATCGTCCGTAGCCAGTGCTTCTCGGGAGCCGGGATGCTGTAACGCAAGCCATTGCTGTCTGGTGAAAAAGTCGAGCTTGCGAAGGAGAAAGTGGGCGCAGTGCACAGTGAGATAATACATGGGCAACCCTGGTGACACCGAACCACACTCATCTACTCGCTTCATGACTTTCGATCGGGCCTCTTCTATGATCTTTCGTCTTGTCTCTTCACTTGGGGAGGGAGATGAGACAGCGGTGGCAAGCTTCTGTATCGCCTTGGCAAGCTCGATATAAACCAGGGAAAAGGTCATGATGGTCCACCCTCGTTTTTCCGGAGGAAGCTTCTTCATGTCTGGGGAGAGGTCTTCGTCGTCGATGTTCAGCGGCAGTTTCACGTCGGATTGTGGTTGCATGCCGGTCGAATTTTCCAAGCCATAGTCTTCTCCAGAACGACTGTCTCTGGTGATGAGATGCCACCAAAGCCGACGACGGAGTTCAGACTCAAAAGGTGGGAGGCCAAGTCGTTCACCATCCCGGTGTAGTCCGAGGGATTGAGCTATCCGGATGGCGAGGCCGTTCAGGATCCATATCCCTTTGCCTCGGTTGTGAACTCTAAGGGCAGACTATCACGGGCATGTCAGGGCGATGAAGCATATACAGTTGGGAATTCATACCAGATAGATGGCCAAGGCACGGAGGCCCGTCAGAGTTGGCTGATCTAGAAAGTCAGCCTGCGCAAGGGCTTGTTCAAGACCAAACTTGAACAGCTGTAGCTGGCGTGGTTTATCCAAGATCAGCATCGACGGAGAATCTGGCTCCTCTAGAGAAACTGTCGAGGCAAAATAAATTGCAAAACAGAATGCGAGGTCATCGAAAGGGGCCTTCGTGGGGTTGTGAATGGCTGAATACACCTTGACCTCGTCGGTAGGAATATGCAGAATCCTCAGGCCAAGGCAGTTCTCGACATTGCTGACATATGTGTTCCATAGTTCGGCTGCTATCGGTTTGTCGGGGTGGAAGATGGATGGGTGTTGTGAGAGGGAGGGTGAAGACAATATTCCCATGGCACTGAAGGGTGATGGTGATGTGCCAAGACGGAGTGGCATTGGCGCTGTCAGTGCAGACTCGAGGTTTTTTTCCTTTATTAATCGTCAGCGTAAATCATGGTGATGAATTCGACTCAAGTACCTCTCCAATCATCCTTGACAGTAGAATCTCGTTAAAGTACTGACTGGATGACCCTCTCTGCAAGAGGACATCATCATTTGACCTCTCGCTACCATTTTCAGTTGACTCGGAATTGTCAAAGACAAAAACGTCAGGAATAGCCGTAGCCGTAGCCTGCCTTTCTGCAGTGACTCTAGCAAGAGTCCTTTCCAAGCTGGCCAGCCGCCCTGCCATGTCGGCCATGATGGTCTTCTTTGTCCGGCGGACCCGGGGGCCTATGGGCGGGAACACGCAGGTCTTGGCGGAGCGAACACATGCGGAACATGGATCATTCCTGTCGCATCGGATCTTCTTACGGCGACAGGCATAGCAAGACCTTGTTCCCGACCTCTCGGAGGCGGGGTTATCAGATTCCGGCTCAGGAGACATTTTTGATGATTTGATTGACAGGGCGAATGAATGTGTGCCAAGGTGAGAGACAATGCGAGAATATGAGGCCGAAGAAGCCGGGGTTTTGGTGATTTTAAGTCCGGGTCCGTAGCGTCCTTGCGGCGGAAGACGGGGATTTGGCCATTTCGGCATTTCCAAGAATTTATCCCCGAGCCAGAAGCCAGGGATCTAGGATAGTTGCTTGCAAGAACTGACTTGCTCAAACAGGTCTAAAAATAATTGACCGCAATTCATTGAAGCATATTTAAGAGCACGATTATTACGAAGGCGCCGATGGGACTGCTCCCAGCTCAATGGGCCTAACCTGAACCTTGGACGAAACTGCCTCCGTAGGGCCTACAACGTTGTAACAGTGATTAATGATGAAATATGTACTTCATTACCTCTGGCTAACTCGATATACCCAATGGCTCACCCAAGTTATGGCTCGAGACCCCTAGGGTTCACTGCCAGCCCAAATGACCGCTTTGTAGCCAATTAACGGCTTCCTACATGCCATTTCCTCTTCGCTGCGCCCTCTTCTTCTTCTGGATGTTTGGTGCGACCGCCTTCTGTTCAGATTTCCGCTTTCTGCTCCGACCGTCGTGTTGCTTACCCTCGCTCGGAGGGCTGGTGATGACTGGTATGCGCTCATACACTGAAAGAGACTGGACGGGCTCAATTTGTTCATCTTGATCCGCTTGTTCACTCTCATCCTCCAACTCGGCCAACTCGGCGAGCAGGCGATCACGGATTTGTTCTTGTTCTTTGATCTGCGCCCTCTGGTCGTCGATATTCTTGCCAGGCTTTCTCATTATGAAACAAAAATTATCAAAATAGTCATCGCGTTTCTTCTTGAGCTCGACAAGTTGTTGTTCAATGTCGGCACTGCACTTGGGCGTGCTGGGTTCCCACGGTTCAGCGTCGTGGCGCTCGGTTAGGAGCATCACCTTCAGCTCTGGGTCTGCACCGCTTGTGGGTGTGCTAAAGATATAGTGGTCAATCCGACGCCGTGTCTCGGGTGTTATCGGTCTGGCAATTGCTGACGACATTGTAGAGGATGTGGGAATATGTTGTTTATTATATTTGAAGCCCAGCCCTTGATAGATTAACTGAGCCAAAGGATCGTCGAGGACGAGGGAGATGTGTGTCTTCTTTGGTCGAGCGCGTTTGCCAAGGAGAGAAGACGCGCGGGGACAGTGTTATAAACGCGTCATTGGTGAGCACATGCAGCACGTACCCATGCCCTGTCACCGTTGACCACGGGCATGTGTGCAACGCGACGCACGTGTCCGCCATCTCACCCACCATGGCTGAACATTAAACAGTAATACCGCTAAACACCACGACTCATGGAGCTCAATCATTTCCCCGATGAGGTGCTAAGCAACATCTTCAGTCATCTCACAACCAAAGCCCAGAAGCACCGCCTCCACGATGACTTCATTGTCGATATCTGGCCTGTCCGCCTCGTCTGTCGTCGGTGGAATGTCCTCGCGACGCCGCAGCTCTTTCGGACTCTGACCCTTTTCCATAGTGAGTGGAACGCCAACAAAGATTTCGAGGTTTGGAAGCACATGCTAGCCACAGACGCCATCAGAGCTGCCGCCCGTCGTGTCGCCATCGAGAGTGCCCCGTGGAACGACCTGGACGAGCGCTCGTCCTGGGTATGGGAAGATTGGAGGGACGACAACGACTGGCCTCAGTTCAAAGACGCCATTGATCACATCTGCGATATGCCCCATCTCAATGCACTTGAAGTACGCTTCTCGTGGGCCTGTGTTGGACGTGATGGGGACCAAGAAGATCCAGAGATGGAGTTGGCCGTCACGCGTGAAAATACCCTCAGGGCCGTTCTAGACTCGATGAGAAAGCGCGAAACTCGTCCAAACACGAGCATCATTCGTGAGCTGGTATTGGATAACCTACAAAACATATCGTTGCCCAAGGACCTCACCGACGGCCTTTTGGAGAATATCGAGCGACTGCACATCCTCACTAGCCAAGAGATGTCTGGCATGCCGGAAAAGGATATACACCTACTCGAAATACGCGAATGGGAACCCTACCTGCAGAATATATTATTACCTTCGGTCGCCGAGCAGCTTGTTGAGCTGACCCTCGCCAGCCCAGCCAAATGGGGCGCCATACCTGGCGAGTTCAACGGCAAAGGGCTGCATTTCCCTCGACTGAAGGCTCTAACGCTGGCCGAATATGTTATTACGCGACAGGATCAGTTTGAATGGGTGCTCTCACTAGAGTCTCTTTCTTCACTTTGTCTGCACGGCTGCACGATAGCCACGCACATTCTCGTCCTCGAGCCAGAGTTTGCATTCTGGGAAGTCGACATGCGAGGCTGGATATGGGTCGCTGAGCCACCTGAACTAGATGACGAGGATGATGCCCGCCCTGCATACGAGATATCCGCTGGAAAACGCACTCTTACTCCCGGTTTCTACGTCAATTCTCTACGGTGGAACGCCATGTTTGATAGCATCCGAGAAAGACTTCCTCGCCTAAAAGAGTTCCGCTTCACCAAGGAACAGTGGGTCACCTTTTTCCGACACAGCGAGGACGTAAATGCTGAGGCGTTGGTGGACCGGTATTTCGCCTTCACCCAGTACTGGTGTGAAGTATGGTCATTCAACCTGAAAGAGTGCAACCATGTGGAGGAGAATCGGCCGGGCTTGCCGGAGGAGCTGCTGAAGATCACCGAGGAGGCGGATCGTGGAGCGCTAGAGAGGCTGCTTGAGACTACGAGGGAGCGACAGATGATGGTCAAGTCTGGGTAGTTGTCTGTATCGCAACATGCTACCCCTGGTGCCGTTCTTATTCACTGGGTCTCTTGCAAGCTTTACATGGAAGAAGTGGAACTGTACCCTCCCTTTAACACTTCCAGACCTGCTGAAACTCTACGATTTGCAAGGCATCTGGCGGCGAGGTTACTGCTGTTCCCTCACCATCACCTCCCGACACTGTCATGCCCCCATGAGCTATTTCCATCAACTTGGCAAGGCTGATCGAAAATGGGATCATGAACTTCAAACCCACACCAAACGCAAATCGATTCGCGACCGCCGTTGCCGATCTACCCCGGAATTATCCCGCGAAATCTCGCTGTCAGCCTATGTGTGGAACCAGCAGGGATCGGGGGTCTTCAGCTCTTGCACAGCCATCGTTTCATAAAGGCCTCACGCGAGCACTCTTGAATCTCTTCAACTCAACTTCTTCATCATTTTCATCATGTCCGACTTATCAGATTTGTGTCCGCCTGATGCGAGCCGAACTAGCAGGGAGCTCATCGTCAAGCTCGTTGTGGCTCACCTCACGGGCGTCACGGCGTTTTGCAATCTCGTCTCATTGCGCAAGGACCCGCTCGACTCAATCGAGCCTATTCTCTTCTTCGCTTCTCCCCTTATTGTCCTGACACAAACAACTTTGGGCCTAGTCCTCATGATTTTCGACTTTGTCACCAAAGTTATCAGGTCACCATCGTCAATACGCGAGCAAGGTCAGCTTCTTGAGCGTCGATGGAGGATTCTCTTCTGTCCCAGAGCTGAGCCCAAGGTGGATACGCTGGAGATGAGCCAAGACGGTTTT
Organism: Ascodesmis sphaerospora; assembly: GCA_027569015.1. NCBI lineage: Eukaryota > Fungi > Ascomycota > Pezizomycetes > Pezizales > Ascodesmidaceae > Ascodesmis > Ascodesmis sphaerospora. The sequence continues at coordinate 34,898 of JAPPUR010000028.1, read as the reverse complement.
ATCGGAACGCCAAGTAAAAACAACTCTTGGCAGTCCAGCCATGAAGAGAGTGCTTGGGTGAGGTTGGGAAGAACCATCATCACATTGGGGACTCTTTTCCAATGTTCAGCAACCATATTCCTCTACAATCGACGGATCGAGCTGCATGGGAAAGAGTCCCTAACAGTCGCCGACCACCGCTGCTTCGAAATTGCCGTGGGCAGTGCCTTTGTCGCCGTTCTTTCCATGGCTCTGTTGCTCAGATTCCCCGGCTTCACGCAACCAACACCTGAGGCAGAGTACAAAAAAGAGCCCAGAGAAGATGCCCTCTATCTCTTCTGTAGAGGCGATTCAAGACGATGTTCCTGTTGGTACCAGTTCATCTACATCAAGGACTTCGGGTCCGAGTCTACAGCCGCGACATTCTTCTGGTGCTTCCTATCAACCTCGCACAATGGCACGTCTGTTGTCGTGTCTATCATCAAGATGGCATACCCAGGTCTCTACGAAGCATTCATCACACAAGAAGGCGACCACATTTCCATGTTTGGCTTTTACCGAAACCTGGTTATCGTATCTGGTGTCCTCCTCACCATCGTCATCTCATTCACAAAACGCTTTGAGAAGGAGAAGAAGAAGAAGAAGAACTTTACCTGGTGGTCGCTTATCCCCGTCGCTTTTGCCGGTCTCAGTTCAATCGCTCTTATGTGCATTGGGATGGTATTTATCGTCTATCCGTTCTTCATTATTTGGGTTCCAGGCATGTTCAGTGGCGTTGGATCAATTCTCTTCATGAGAATCAAGGAGTACAAGATGTTACTCAGACAGCCGCCATTTGCACTGGCTTCTGATGAGTTTCCAGCGTGCCCTGCACTTTGGAAGGATCCGATGGCAGAATACCTTTGGTCTTTGATGTAGGAGGTTGAAAGTGATGTGTCATTGAGACAGGACGCGGGTTGAGAGAGAAATGCGGCCATGGTGTTAACATTGGGATATGATGCTATCATGTGTTAATATTGTTTTTTCTTTTTATTAAATAGTTGAAGCTTAGAGCCAGAAGACAGAGAAATGACATGCATGTTCGTGGGACAATTCTTCGTGGGAAAGGCTGCTAGCTTCAGTGGTGATTATGAATAGCTTCGAGGACTGCCTCATCCGGCCTCCAATGACGTAAACATGGCGCTTTCTAATTAAACGAACATGAATTACCCCTAAATTTGCAAGGCAGTGGTGCAGAACAGATTCTATCACCCCTGTCGGCTCTCTCCGTCTCAAGTCGGAGAGCCTCATGCCGCTTTGAGACGAGTCGTAAATCCTTCTCGCAATAGTTCTCGCAATAGTGGAATCCTTCAATTGCGCCGCAACCCAAAAAAAGCAAATCGAAATGTCATCCGGGCGTAAGTCGGCACTTCGCATGAGAGCATCGCAGGAATGAGATGGTTCTTTGGTTAAGCTTGTTGGATTACTACTGACAGGGAATCAACCCTTCGGCAATACAGACAACGTCATCGACCCCAAAGGGCCCTGCAAATGATAAGAACCATCGGCAGATGAGAAGAGACGCCTGCAGGCGCTCGCAAACGATCAGCCCTACCGCCCAAGCTAATCCCCATCCAGGTCGTCTATCGCGGCAATAGTGCATAGTAGTGGACCGTATAAGCGCGTGGGCTTTTGCGAGCATCAGCCACAAGGGGACTTTGTCTAATCCACGCCTAGGCACACCAGACTCCATAGGGCTGATTTACTCAGCTAAGCCTGATCTCGATGGTGCATGTCCGGGACCGAGGTTTTTTGCCGCCACGGGTCGCAAAGGGATAGCTCCAAGTGGTAGATCGGCTGAGGGTGATCAGGCTGAGCTGAACAGACCAACATAGGTTAGCCACTCAACACACTTTGGTCCGGCAAGAACCAGTAAGAATGGACTGTTGGCATTCATGCAACAACACAGACGTCAAAAAGGGGGACGTGCATTATCTTGAACAGGTGAGGCTTGAGTCGCTTAGACGGAAAAGGAGTTGAGGGTGTTGAGCAAATCTTGATAGGTGGGGGAAGACGTCACGAACAGACAACCATGGCTCGCTAAGAGCGAAGTGGTGTTGAGGCTATAGAGCAATCACTCACTACGAGTGGATCACACCATCCGGAGACAACAGTAGCGCCTCCGGGGCGATGATCCTGGACCAACAGCCAAGAGGCCGGACATGTCGCTAAGGCTCGCAACACGAACTGAACCAACCGATCCGGAAGAGTGACCCGCGCCAGCAGACGTCTGAAGTACTCATCCTAGACCAACCCTTCGCGTGTATTTGTCCCATTTGGGATTGACAGCTTGATCCTAGTTGTCGACATGTCGAAGACATCGCGTGTAATTGTCCAATTTGGGATTGACTGCTTGAGTTGAGATGTTGACGATATCAGCGATCAAGACAGACGAAAGGGCATAAATATCAGGCTGGAGAAGACTTGTTTAATAGAAATCAACAGAATCAACACAAGAATATTACACTTCACTTGCAAACACACACACCTTTTATCATTACTTCACTGGTCATGATGTCCTCAAACGCCACGCAACAGCCACAACCCATTCAACGCCATGATACCCTCCTTGGCACCATCAATGAGGCTTCCCCTTACCCGTTGAATGGGGATGGCACTGACCATGTTCCTTTGAATGGACATGACCATGACATCCAACCTTCTTCGAACGGCAACCCCACCAATCCACGCCCCATTGCCATCTGTGGCATGGCACTTCGTCTCCCAGGGGGAATCAAAGACCCTGAAGCCTTCTGGGACGTGCTCATCAACGGCAAAGACCTCCAAGCTCCAATCCCATCAACTCGCTGGAACGCGGCCGGCTTCACCAACAAGCTTGGCAACCGCAGTTCCATCGCAGCCCAGAAGGGCTACTTTCTCTCAGATGATCTGTCCACCCTTGACACCTCCTTCTTTACCATGAGTAAGAGAGAGCTTGAAAGGTGTGATCCACAGCAGCGAAAGCTTCTGGAGATTACTCGCGAAGTTTTGGAGAGTGCCGGGGTGACTGAGTTTCGTGGTAAGCCCATTGGCTGCTATGTTGGCACGTTTGGGGAGGATTGGCTTCAGATGAGTGGCAAGGAGGACCAACACATCGGGGGATACCCCTTGGCCGCCTACGGTGACCTCATTCTTGCCAACCGCATCTCTTTTGAGTATGACTTGAAAGGTCCAAGGTCTGTTCCCCTTTCGCATTACATATTTGTTCAAGCTAATTCGTCGGTACAGCATGGTCATCAAGACTGGCTGTTCAGCCTCCCTTGTTGGCTTACACGAGGCTTGCCGAGCCATCCAGAGTGGGGACTGCTCCTCTGCCATTGTTGCTGGCGCCAACTTGGTCATGGGTCCTATCCCCACGTCCGTCATGGCTGGCGAAGGCATGCTCTCACCAGATGGCTCTTGCAAGACGTTTGATGCCTCAGCTAACGGGTATGCCCGTGGTGAGGCCATCAATGCACTCTACATCAAGCCTCTGGATGACGCCATTCGTGACAACAACCCAATCAGGGCTATTATTCGGAACACTGCTACTAACAGTGATGGGAAGAGCCAGGGCATCTTAGCCCCGAACGGTGCCTCACATGAGGCGCTCATGCGCAAGGTCTATGGGGACATTGGTCTAGACCCGGGCAAGACTGCATTTGTAGAGGTACGTTGTTTCATCCAGCACATACTTCAATTGCCATTTGATGTTTCTTGCTAACGTTGAAAAGTGTCATGGGACTGGTACACCAACTGGTGACCCCATCGAGGCCACTGCCGTGGGCAATGTCTTTGGACAACATGGCGTCTACATTGGATCTGTAAGCATCTCGGGTCATCCCTCGCTCACTCCTAACTCTTTCGTAGGTTAAGCCAAACACTGGACACTCCGAAGGAGCATCTGGCATCACCAGCATCATCAAAGCAGTCTTGGCTCTGGAGAACAACACCATCCCCCCCAACATCAAGTTCAACAACCCAAACCCCAAGAGTGAGTCAACCATACCTAGGTGCCACACATGAATTGATCCTAATCTTGACTTAGTCCCTTTTGACACTAAGAAGCTCAAGGTTCCTACCGAGCCTGAGTCATGGCCAGAAGCACGGGACAAGAGAGTGAGCGTCAACTCTTTCGGCATCGGGGGTTCCAATGCCCATGTGAGTTGCTTAAACTCTTGACACAGATTCCCAACTAACTTCCCCTTTAGGTTATTCTTGAGGCACCTCGAAGCTTGTCCACTCAAACCGAGACACCTTCGAGCCCCAAGCTCATCGTCATGTCTGCAAACACGAGTGAATCTCTCAAGCAGTACCTTTCGACCGCCCAAGACTACCTGGCACAACACCCACACAACGCTGCCGACATGGCTTACACGCTGGTCCACCACCGTCAATCCTTCCCCCATCGTGCATTCATGGTGGTCAAGGCAGACGGCTCACTGGTCGAGACGTCCTCCCCCGCCAGGGCTCCAAGCTCAGCTCCTGGAGTTGTCATGGTCTTCAACGGCCAAGGCGCCCAGTGGCCTGAGATGGGCAAGCAGCTCTTTGAGACAGATGCATGCTTCAGAGAAGACGTGCTGAAGATGAACGACATCCTCAAGTCTCTGATGCATCCTCCCAGTTGGAACCTCCAAGGTCAGTCACAGGGGTCCTTCACGAGAAGTGTCACTAACAAATAAAATAGATGAGCTCTTTGCCCCTCGCAGCCAAAGTCGGGTCCATCAAGCCGAACTCTCCCAGCCTCTCTGTACAGCACTGCAGATTGCGCTTGTCTGTCACTTGCAACGTGCTGGCATTCGCCCATCAGGAGTGGTCGGCCATTCCAGTGGAGAGATCGCGGCAGCATATGCAGCCGGAGCTATTTCCCTGGAAGAAGCCATCATCGCCGCCTACTATCGAGGCTACGTGACCACTCTTCAGACTCGAGCGGGCGGCATGGGTGCTGTTGGTCTGGGCGTGGATGACGTATCAAAGTACATCCAAGATGGCATCGTCATCGCCTGTGACAATAGCCCTGAGAGTGTCACATTGTCTGGCGATGTGGAGGTGCTAGACAAAGTGCTTGGCACCATCAAGGCAGAGAACCCCGATACTCTGACCAGGAGACTCAAGGTCGAGATCGCCTACCATTCAGATCACATGAAACCTTTGGCAACCCAGTACAAGGATCTGATGGAGCCTGAGCTGGCAAGGCGAGACTTGAAGCGAACTGCTGCTATCGACATCCCCTTCTTCTCATCTGTCACGGGCAGGATCATTACTTCTGGTGACAGCCTGGGCCCGGATTACTGGATCTCCAACCTGACGTCGCGGGTTCGCTTCACTTCAGCTGTCAGCAAGGCCCTTCAAGATCTCCCAAACAGTGTTTTTGTCGAGATTGGCCCTCACTCTACCCTCTCTGGACCACTACGCCAAATCTCGACTGCTGTTGGTGCAGACTATCGTTACGTCTCTACACTCAAACGCAGCGGCGACTCTTCTTACAACTTGCTGTCTACCTTTGGCCAGTTGCACCAGAAGGGAGTCCCCCTGGACTGGTCAGCCATTGTCCCCAAAGGCAGAGTCTTGACCAACCTGCCCAGCTACGCCTGGGATTACAGTAGCGGCTCATTCTGGTACGAGACTCGCTTGTCTAGAGAGTCGAGGTTCCGTGAGTTCGGCCATCATCGTCTTCTGGGTCTTCGCAACCCACACAGCTCGAGCTTAGAGCCAGCTTGGCGCAACAACTTGACACTGGAAGATGAGCCCTGGTTGGGTGACCACATGGTCGGATCTGATGTTGTGTTTCCGTTCGCTGGTTACATCGCCATGGCTGGTGAGGCTATTCGTCAGACGACAGGCATCTCAGAGGGCTATCGAGTGCAAGATGCCACTGCACGATCTGCGATGGTATTGTCTGACCAGCCAGTTGAAGTGGTGACGACGCTAAGGCCCGTCAACTTTGCCGACACATCTGTGTTCAGGTGGTTTACCTTTACCATCGTTTCTCACAATGGCTCTACTTGGACTCTACACTTTGAAGGCCAGGTCAAGGCATGCAACGAAGCCTTGACTCCTTCACTTACACCCGCGACCGATGCCCTTGTCCGACCTGTTGCCTCAACCGGTTGGTACGATGCGCTGGAACATATTGGTCTTGTATACGGTCCCGAGTTCCAAGCACTGGAGGAGATTGTCACCTCAGCTACAGAGAACTTTGCGGTTGCCAAGATCAACAACAAGAGTCGGCAGAGCGACGAAGCCTTCCTCTTCCATCCAGCTGCCATGGACAATTGCCTCCAACTTCTCCTTGCAGCTACAACGAGAGGTCTCGGTAGAAACTTTGGACAGCTTCGTGTACCGACCAGCATCGAGGACCTGGTTGTTAGACACAGCGCTCTGAGCATGGATGTCGTGGCCTCAGCTCAAGCTCTTGACAACCTTGCTGTCGAAGTTGCCACGGATGGCAAAGTTGTTCTTCGTCTCAACGGCTTGCGGCTGACGCCTGTCGATGACGGACAAGACCAGCAACAAGAACGTCATGCAGCTGCACGCCTTGAGTGGTTGCCGGACTTTGACCTGATGGATCACAAGACGCTCTTCACTTCGACAAGATCAGACTTGGAGGAGGCGCGGATGCACGAGGAGATGACCCTCCTGTGTATCTTGGAAACCGCTGAGAAGGTTCGGGATCTTGAGCCTGGCAACTGGCACTTCGAAAAGTTCCGGAACTGGCTGAACATGGAGATCGATCGTGCTAGACAAGGCACTTACCCCGTTGTCGAGCAGAGCAAGACATTTGCTGAGATGGCATCCCCACGTCGCCGTGAGATGATCCAGGAGTACTACGATACTCTCGTTCAGAGCACTACGAGGGCATTCTTTGCTGTTGGTCTCAAAGCCATCTACGACAACTGCGAGGGCATCTTCACTGGCGAGGTCGATGCTCTCCAAACTCTCATGAAAGACAACGTTCTAGCTGAGATCTACAACGCGGTCAGCTTCGGAAAAGGCGACTTCTTGAAGCTTCTAGCACACTCAAGACCAGACCTCCGCATCCTCGAGGTCGGTGCCGGAACTGGCGGGACAACCGAGATGATCCTTCGCAACTTGGCCAGACCAGATGGTCTCCCAGCTTACAGCGTCTATACATTCAGCGACATCTCAGCCGGGTTCTTCCCGCAAGCCCGAGAACGCTTCCATTATGCGCCCAACATGGACTACCGAGCCTTTGACATCTCAAAGGACCCATTCGAACAGGGCTTCAAAGCCAACACGTACGACGTCATTCTTGCTCCAAATGTCATCCACGCTACTGAGTCCCTCAACAAGACCTTGTCCAACCTTCAGCCACTACTACGCACCGGCGGTCTCTTGGTGCTGACTGAGCTCTGCGGAGCCGTGCGCACTCCCAACTACGTCTTTGGGAACTTCTCAGGATGGTGGCTTGGTGAGGCTGATGGGAGAGAGTGGGAGCCGTATGTCAGTGTTGAGAGATGGGACCACGAGCTCAAAGCAGCTGGTTTCTCTGGAGTTGACACTGCTGTTCTCGATGCCGAAGAGCCTTTCAACTATGGTGCTGCTGTTGTCAGTACCAAGGTGGAGAACGGCAAGAGTCCGAAGGATCTTGTAGACACTAGCGACGTGTCCATCCTCACGGCGGAGCCTGAGAGCGTTCTGGCCAAGAAGTTGATGGCAGAGCTCAACAAGTCCGGGATACCCACCAGCGTCCATGGCTTGTCTGAAGTTGCCGCCCTGTCGCCGGACACTGACATCATCTCCCTGGTCGACCTCGAGATCGACTTCTTCCAAAACATCAGCCAACAGCAATTCAAGGACTTCCAGGACTTCTTGAACAGTCACAAGACGGGACGCGTCCTATGGCTCACCAAGCCAGCTCAGGTCAACTGCCAAGATCCGCAATCATCTCTTTCCATTGGCCTCGCACGTTGTATCCGTGCTGAGTCTCAGATCCCATTCCACACCCTTGAGATCCAGTCCGATGAATCTTGTTTTGCCGGACTGGTGGTCAAGGTTCTGAACAAGATTCGGCGAACTGTTGACGATGAGCTGCTATCTCCGGACAGAGAGTATATCGTTGACGAGGGACTTGTCAAGATCGGCCGGTATCAGCCACTACTCGTTAACCAAGAGCTCAAAGATACGAGCTCGGCTGCTGTTATTGACAAGAGCGACGATATCAAGGAGCTCTTTGTTTCTAAGGGCAAGCTAGCTTGGGCAAGCGAAACTCAACCGGAGCTAGGAGAGAACGAGGTCGTCGTCGACACGCGCGCCGTGGGGCTCAGCGCCGATCCTGATGGTGCAGTCTTCAAAACGGAGGAGGATACGTCTCTCAACCATGATCTTCTCCAAGTGTCTGGTATGGTGTCAGCTGTTGGTCCGAACGTTGAAGGTCTGGCTGTCGGCGACCGTGTCCTTGCTACGACTACAAACTGCTCCATCAAGACCAAGATGGCTTGCTCCGAATCTCTGGTTCAGAAGATTCCCCAGAGTTTGGACTTTGAGGATGCTGTAGCGATAGCGATTCCTTTCACGACCGCTCTTGAGAGCCTCATCAACGTTGGACAACTCCAGAAAGGCCAGGTAAGTCCCAGGCCTCAATCACGTAAATTTGTCACCCTGTCTAATGAGAATTCCCAGTCTGTCTTGATTCATCCTGCAGCAACCGCCATTGGTCAAGCCGCCATTCAGATTGCCAAGTCCATCGGTGCCAAGGTAAGAAACTCCATGCTCCCTATTAGTGCAGTTCAAGACTAAGCAGCAATACAGATCTATACTACAGCGGCCAACCAAGAAGAGGCAGAGATCCTCGACGAGGCCTACGAAATTGATGTCCGTCACATCTTCACTTGCCATGAAGATTCTCTTGCCGCCACTCTAAAACGTGAAACCAGCAACGGCGGCGTTGATCTTGTCCTCCACTCAGTCCCCGGTGTCTCCAGCCAAGCTTTGAGGGGGTGTGTTGCCGATTTCGGCAAAATGATCGACCTTGGAGAGACAGACGGCATTGATGGCGAACCTCTCACCATGAGGAGATTCTTGAAGACCAGATATTACCATGGCATCAACATGGCCCAGTTGGCTCGGATGAGACCTCAGCGGGTGGCAGAGTAAGTACCATTGCAACGAAATCACAAAGAGAACACTTTACTGATTCTCTGCATAGGCTTCTCAGAAGGAGCATTCAGCTTTTCGGAGACGGTCTGATCGAACCCATCGGCTCTGCCGTGTTTGAGGCAGTTGACATTGAGAAGGCCTTCCGGCAACTCAGAGACGATCACGTTTACAACGTCGTGGTGAGGATACCTGCAGATACCTCAACTCTCCCTGCAACATCGCGCTACACCAAGCTCAGAATGAGAAGCGACGCCTCCTACCTCCTCACAGGCGGCATGGGAGGCCTTGGAGTGGGCATCTCAAGATGGCTTGTTGAGCGCGGGGCAAGGTCTCTGGTCTTCCTCTCCCGCAGCGCAGGCCAAAAGCCCAAAGACGAAGTTTTCATCAGAGAGCTCGAGTCGTGCGGGTGCTCGGTCGTGACAGTGGCGGGTCAAGCTCAGTCCATGGAAGACGTGCGGAGAGCTATCTCGCTGGCACCGCATCCTATCAGGGGGGTGGTTCATCTTGCCATGGTTCTTCGCGACAACCCCATTGCCACCATGTCCTATGAGGATTGGAAAACAACCACAGGTCCCAAGATACAGGGAGCATGGAACCTGCATGAATGTCTCAAGGACTACGATCTTGACTTCATGGTCATGGCGAGCTCCATCAACACCATCGTTGAGAGTCCAGGCCAGGGTAACTACTCAGCAGCGAACACTTTCCTCGAAGCATTCACTCAGTATCGACGGTCGCTCTCCCTTCCCGCATCTGTACTGAACATCTGTGCCATCGAGGATGTTGGCTACGTGGCCGAAAACGCCTTTGCCAAGAGGAACATCAAGTCTCAGGGCCTGTACAGCCTGCGAGAGAAGGAGCTGCTTGACTTTTTCGAGCTTTCCATCAGACTGTCATCAGCCTCCACCACTACCACGCCTGATCCATCCTCGCGGCTATTGGAGGAAACCGAGGTTGACCATCACAGTAAACTGACACAACATCATCCATGGAGCAGTAAGGGCCAAGTTGTCATGGGTCTGCGATCTGAGAGCGATCTCAACGACACCAACACGCGAACCAACTGGCGACGAGATCGTCGAATGGGCTTCTACCACAACTACAACAGCACCAAGACCACAGGCGAAGACGAGTCTTCCAACAAGCTTGCCGAATTTCTCTCTGCCGCTACCGACAACCCCAACATTCTCGACGAAGCAGCCACTTCCGCCTTTTTGGCTCAAGAGATCGGCAATAAGGTGTTCAATCTCATCCTCAAGGATGCTGAGAACCTGGACACGAGCTTGACACTTCAGCAGGTTGGTCTTGATTCGCTCATGGCTATTGAGCTACGTCGCTGGTGGAAGCTTGCTTTTGGCCTGGAGATTAGTGTGTTGGAGCTCATGGCTACCGGGACGATGGAAGCTCTTGGGGCTGTTGCTGCCAAAGGGCTGAAAGGGAGATTGACTTCAAGTGGCTAGGTGGTGTTGATAAGGAAGTGTACCATGGGAAATACCAAGGTATCGGGCCTGGAATGACTCATCAAGTACTTTTCTGGCTTTGTAATGGGCGTGGGCTCGACATTTACAGGGCCACTCTGGGTCATCAAGGGACGTGTTGCAAGAATGGTCAAATGCAATTATCTTTCTACTAGATATTCGAATCTGAACTAATTTGCAAGCCTCTTATGTTACTTGTGTCTTCAATCACCGCTGACATCGTAAAGAAAAAGGACATGCTATGTTGCACTTGTCCCTTTCAAGTAACGCATTTCGACTCTTCAGATGAACACAGATACTCTCGGTCCGAGATAAATCTTGGCGTTCAGTAAGAGGGAAAAATCACGCAGATGGTCCTTCATGCTATGAGGAATAAGGGAAACGGACCGAGCATGTGAAAGGATTTACCCTAGCAATGTCGAATGTGGTAAGATGATTTTCGCCTGGCCTCCTCGTATCAATCAACATTGAACAGTCCGCGTCACTTGGCACTGGATCAAAGAGCTTCTTATTGGTAGATGAAAGCAATGAGATCCGCGTTGTGGGTTTCTTTTGCGTGAATTCTCCCTAAACCCATGTCAATTATGGAGAAGGAAGTTATTCAGACCCAGCCGCTTAGCTCAGACGAGGAGTCCAAGCCTCATTGCCAAGCTGGCAAGGATAGCGAGCACAACCTTATTCCATTCTTGTCACCATCTGATAAGCTTAAAGCGACAAGATGTACCCATCCAAGGTGGATCGCCAATCAGGCGACGCCGGTGACAACAGCTTGGCAAAAGGAATCGTCCGTACATAAAACAAGAAGCGACGGTAGACATAGAAGGCTTTTCCCCTTGGCCTCTCTGTACTGTTACAAGATCAATTCACCATGGAGCAAAGGCCCATCAAGAGCGTCGGTGCTGGGAACGTAGAGTCAGCAGTGGCGGATATCAACGTCACTGAAGTCGACACCGAGCCCTTGAACCCCCTCCGAATTCCCGCGAAATACAAATGGACGGCACTTTTCCTCGTTATCACTCTTCCGATAGGACACACCTGGACAGGCTCGGCATTGGGCCCTCTCAAAAATACCCTGCGAGAAGAACTCGGCATCAGCAACACGCAGTTTGGTGTCATAAGCAGCGCAGATGCTTTTGTGAATACCATCTTCCCCATCGTTGGGGGCTTGGTCCTGGATTGGCGGGGCCCTAACATCGTCACTCTGTGCTGTACAAGCGTGATTCTTGTCGGCTCCATCGTTGCTGCTGTTGGTGTTCAAATTGGGCTTTGGAGGCTGCTTGTCTCTGGACATGTTCTCATGGGATTCGGCATTGCAGTTCTTGACTCGGCGACACAAAAGGTAAAGCTACAGCAACTTCTCCAATTGCGCTCATAGGGACTAACAATTCCAAGTTCTTCTACCACTGGTTTGGTGCTTCTGGCCTGGCCCTGGCCTTTGGGCTCGAAAGTGCGATTTCCAGCACGGTTGGCCTTGTTTCAGGCATGGTGGCCATTCCGATCCGGGATCGAACCGGGTGGTACGGCTGGACCTTCTGGATTCCCGTTGTTTTCTGTGGATTATCTCTCATCATGAACGCGGCCTACGTTTGCTTTGAGCGCTTCGTGGTTCCTGTCAAGTACAGGTTGACCCCAGGTCGCGATGCAGTCATCACCGAAAAGCATCTCATCACTAAGCGCAATTTCTCCTGGAGACTCCTACTTAACCTCCCCTGGGCATACCTCATGCTGCCGGCTACTCAGTTGCTTCAGAGTGGTGCTGCTGGTGGATTCAGCACTAGCTCAGCCGATATCGTATTCCTCACGGGGTATACAGAGGAAGTTGCGGGCTATCTCTCCACAGCACAACGAATTCTTCCTATTGTCCTGAGCCCTGTGCTTGGTTTGGCTATTGATAAGTATGGTCACCGATTCCACTACGTCGCGGCTGCTCCAATTCTATGGATTACCGCTTGCTCACTCCTGGGCTTTACCAACGTCCACCCAACCGCCGCCCTGGTCTTCTCCAGCTTGGCAGGGGTTATCAACTCCATGCCACTGCAGATTTGTATACCGCTGCTGGTAGCCGACCAAGCCAAGATTGGTACTGCTTTCGGTGTTTGGAGGGCTTTCAATAACTCCGGATCGACTATTGTAAGTCCTTGCGATGGATGGTGGGAGAATCTTGACTAATTTGGCCTGTAGATGGATGTTGTGTTTGGAGTTCTGCAAGATGGCACTGAGAATAACGGATATTACAAGGTTCTACTAGTAGCAATTGGGATCAAAGCTTGGGCTTTTGTTCTTGGAGTGTCGTACATCATCGTCGACTATAAGTTGCTTGGGAAGGGTATGACGATGACTCGCCTTCAGCGTGAGGCAAAGGAAGCCATGATTGAAGATCGGAACGCAGACCCTCTGACTCGGAGGAACTCCAGTCCGTGGTTCACTGCTCTGACTTTCGGTCTTTTGGTTGCTATCATCGCGAGTGCATGGGCAGTTTTTCTCAAATATTTGATTTGAGGGGAGGGTCGTCTTGGCACATTCGATCCCCTCATCCAAGATACCTACCCAACCAAAACGTCCTTCCGCTCGCCAGGTTCAGAGGAATGCCAGTTAGGTCACACTCAGCAGCAAAACGGCGAGTAGATGTAAGATATGAAGAAGAAAAAGAAGAAGAAAAAAATCTCGACGCTGCTATTTTCGTGTTACTCCTTGATCATCTGCAAATAGCCGCCTGGTGGTGCACAACTTTATGCCATTTTATGACAGTGCTAATCGGTGATCATCCTGAAGTAGACAAGTCGAGTTGTTGGAAGCACTGAGCAAGGCTAAAGTCCCGCCCTTATATGTTGAACAATACTATTGCCGTTATCTCTTACGGCGTATCGACAGATCTGGGTCATTAGTTGAGAGGAGGAGTCGCACTGTTCTGTAACATGCTAGGGTGGCGTGTGACTATTTTGCAGAAGTGCACCAGCGCTAGGACTAGACAGGTACTGTTCCACTTTATTCAACCAGTGATACCGATTTTATGACACGCTAATGATTTCCCACTGGCTCTATCTGGTATAGATCCAGCGTGCAATCTCTGCCTTCAATCCGCGCACATCTACTGTAACCTCAGTGAGCAGCCGGTTGTGAAATGTAAAGTTGCGAATAGCATATCAAGAACAATTACTAAGAGTACAAGGCAAACACCCTCCAACCTACAACTACAAGGCCAGAGGAGTAGAAGAGTCCTATTAGGAATATTAATCACGGTAGGTACTGGATCTCTGATTATTTTTTGCTTGAAGTACAATCTTCGCCAATTAACAGAACACTCTCGGGTAGGAATAGGTACAAGGAATGCAAGGGCTTTGCTTATCGCACGTGATGGGGCAGATTATCGGTACCTGCAAAGGCGGCTACTATTGACCTGTGTCCATGTATTTTCCAGCAGCCAATTCAAGCCTATTGATAACGGGTACCTACAGAGATCTGACGGTTGCGCCTAAGAATATGTACTTCTCACAAAGGCAAGAGAGACATTTCGGGTGATCTCGCGTTCCACGAGCAAGGAGCGTAACGATTATTCACCTCACATAGGCAATTCTCATCCGAACAGCATCGGAAGTAAGAAGCTTAACGATGCCATCAAGTTCGTGCTGCTATCCACATTGGGAACCTTAAAAAATAACTACGTTTTAATAGGTATAAGGAGGCTTATTTTCTCTAAGTTCCCTCGTCGCTAATATTACTAGATAAGCTAGGCATAGCTATACTAAGATATAGCTAATAATAAGGCGCTACTTATAATATTAATAAGCTAATAGGGATACTTAGTAATAATAACTTATTATTATTCCCGCTTTAATAAATATAGGCCTTATCTAGTAATAAATTAGCTCTTAAAATCTCTACTTTAACCCCTAGTAAAATCCTTAATACCTAATATTTATTAATAACCTTATTATATTTTTATCTTATATTTATATTATTACTTCTTATCTCTAAGTCTTATAAAGGTATCTTAGCGGGGACTCTTAGTATTTAATAATATTAATAACCTATATTAGCCTAGTATATTTTAGTATCTTCTTAGCGGGTAATTAAGTTATATCTAGGTTATAATATTTAAATACTATTTTAAAGTTTAATCCTTATCTTTTAGGTTAATGCGATATAATAATTATTTTAATAAATAAAATTTAGCTATATCTTAGGTATTTAACCTAAGTAATTTAAGTCTTAATAGGTATTATATATATAATTTTAAGTTATTAATATATACTTTTTATTTTAAGTAAAATCTAAATAATCCCTTTATTAAGTAAATAATACTTAATAATTACTTTAGTATTATTAAAAGGTTCTCTTAAGACTTATAAAACTTTTTATAAAGTTTCTTAGCCTTATCTTATTTTTTTTATATTTATATCCCTAAATAAAGCTCTCTAAGATATATTATTAGATTATTAATAATATATTATATTATAATCTCTTTATATATAATATCTTAGTTCTCCTCTAATATATTAAGTTAATATAAGTTAATCTCTTAAGATATCTAATTATAGAAAATAAGAGTTTTATTAATATTAATAGGGTCTAAGATAGTAGTATATTTAATAAAAGGTTAAAACTTAAATAAGGCTAGTCTTAGTGAGGTCTTAAGACTCTTTATATATTATAAATTAAGGGTTACTAAGATTTATAATAATACTTTATTTTATTACTTTAATAAAACTTTATTTCGCTTTATTACTTATTTTATTAATTAATTTTTTATTAATTATATCGCGTATTTAATAAATCTAATTAACTAAGGGTAAGATATAGGCCTATATTTTAATAATATATTATATTTCTTAATATTTTATTAAAAGGTATTATTTTTAAAATAATTACTATTATTATAATATATTACTCTTAGCTACCTAAATATTACCTCTTAGTTATTCTCCTAGGCCTCTATAATTATATCCCTATTAGCCTCTAATTAATATATATTATTAATAAACTTAATTATATAATTAATAATTAATAAGATATAAGAGTATCTTATAATTAACCTTAATAAGATTAATCTTAGGTAATCTATAGCGATTATTTCTTATAGACCTAATTATATAATAATATAAGTTATATAATAAGGAACTCTTAGGGTAATCTATTAATATATTAGGTATAATCTATAATAATTTTTAATATTGCCTAATTATATTAATTAAAATTCTTAACCTTATAGTTTCTTTATAGTAATTACTATTATAAAATAGCTATAGCTATTATAGGCGATTTAAAGAGCTAAGAGTATATCCCTTAAGATAAAATAACTTATTAGTATTTTATTATTCTTTATATAATATAAGTAATTATTAAGTATTTAATATTATAGCGCTTAGTATATAATTAATTTCTAGTATAGAGTTTTAATTATATATTATCCCTATAGGAAATAAGTTATAATCTCTTAGTATTAGCCTAATAAGATCTAATATTTTATTTAGCTTAGTATTTTATTTATTAATATTAAATCTAAGCGGGGGCTATTTACTAAGATTAGTATCTTATATAATATTTTAAAACTTAGCTAGTATTTTATTATTATAATATCCTCTTAGAGTAAATTAAGAAGCTATAATATTTTATTAATAAGTTATATTACTTTATTTATATTAAGTTAATAAATATACTTTATATAGAATTTATTAAGTATATTAATTTATTTTATAATCTTCTTATAGAGTTAGCCTAAGTTTACTATAGAGTTTATAATACCCTTATAATTAATATATACTTTAATAAGATATAATAAGTAACTAATAAGCTATTTTAATTCCTTTAGTCTATATATAATAATAAGTATCTCTTTCTTTAATATAATATATTAACTCTTTAGTCTAATTAGTCTCCTAGAGATCTATATAATAACTCTAGCCTTATTAAAGTTATACTCTATAATTTTATCTCTAGGGTTATAGCTATTAAGTTATAATAAAGCGCCCTTAATATTAGTCTCTAAAGTATTAATAAATAAATAGAATTAAATATTAGATCTCGCTCTATATATAATATTATTTTATATATAGTAATATATCTATTATAAGGCTTTAATAGTATTATTATCTTAAAGGGGTATATCTTATTTTATTTCCTTTATTAATATAGAGGGTTTATTATTCTTAATTCTTTTCTTAACCTCTAGGAAAAAAGCTTATTTTACTTATAGCACTAAGTCTACTCTCCTAGGTATAAACTTATAAATAAATAGTATTAAGTATAATAGAATTTATATATCTTCTTAGGCCCGCGGTAAATATTATTTAAAGTATTTCGCTAATATAATAAACTTATCTTAATATTTAATAAATAGCTAAATCCTCTCTTAACTAAGGGTAAATCCTAGGGAATTTATTTTTATTATAAATAACTTAGTCTTTTTCCCTAATAAATAAATAGGTATTTATATTACTTTAAGAAAGTAATATTTCTATAGGAACTTAAAATAAACTTTAAAGGTCTTAGAGGTAATATTATAGTTATTAATATAAATAAAGAAAGTAATAGCTAACTCCTCTAAGTATCCTAAGATTAAAGAGAATTTAATATTATCCTCTAAGAAGAAATACCTAAATATTAAATCTCTAAATCTTATATAAGTATTTAATAAGCTAGTTAATCCTTATAGTATATTATTATATTAAAACTAGCTATAAGGTATAATAAAGCCTATTTTATATTAGTCTAATAAATAAATTAATATACCTTAGAAATTATTTAAAATATTTATTTAAAAGAATACCTTAGGGTATTTATAATAAATAAAATCTAAGTTAGTCTCTAGGTTATAATAAGGGTAAGCTAACTTCTCTATATATTTATTAAGCTAATAATAATTATATATTACCTTAATACCGCTAGGCATAACTTTTAAAATAAAACTAATATTAGCTCTAAATAGGGATATACCCTAAGATATAAGTCTTACCCTCTTTATAGTAAGAAAGTAATTTATTATTAGTTTTTTCTTTTTTTTATTATACCTTTAAGGGTAATATTATAAGGGTTTAGCTCCTAATATAAAGGGAATATAATATTATATTAAGTTTATAGTTTATATATCCTTAATATATATTATAAAATAGTCTTAGTAAGTATAATAAAGTCTTATAATTAATATTTATTAATCTAATATTATAGTTATATTACTTAGTATAATTATAGAGTTATTAAATTAAGAAATAATTATTTCTAATAGATTCTTAGTAAGTTAATAAAAACTAAATATTTTTTAGACTTTTAAGAAGTTAGCCTTAGATTTTAAGTTTTTTATATAAATTTATAATAAGGGAATTTATAAGATATTTAAATAAAAATAGCTTATTAATATTATAAACCCTAAGGATTTATAAGGCTCTAATTTAAAGCTACCCCCTTTATTTATAGGTAAATAAGGTATATTTAGGGCCTATTTAGCTCCCTTATATCTATCCTAAGGTCTTTCTTTCGCTAAGCTAATTTCTAAGAAAACTTTTATA
The DNA here is from genome assembly GCA_027569015.1 of Ascodesmis sphaerospora. NCBI lineage: Eukaryota > Fungi > Ascomycota > Pezizomycetes > Pezizales > Ascodesmidaceae > Ascodesmis > Ascodesmis sphaerospora. Next base: position 16,801 of record JAPPUR010000028.1, on the reverse strand, counting down.
TTATTATTACCCCCTAAAATAACTTTATTTATTATATTTACTAAGGATTATTATCTTATAATAAGTAAATATATCTTATTATCCTTTATTATCCTTATTTATCCTAAGGGGTATATCTTAAGCGCTTATAATTCTTAATATTATACTTATAATTTCTTAGTTTAAGTAATATATATTATCTCTTTTTATAATATCCCTTATTATTATCCCCCTTTTATTATATTTATTATCCCCTTTAATCTCCTCTAATTAAGGTAGCCCTATATCTTATATCCCTAGTATAATCTCCTCTTTATTATAAGCTATCTAAGTATCTAATATAAGTTCCTAGGGAGTTATATTAATATCTATTATAATATTATCTAAGTATTTTATCTCTAAGGTATTAAAGTATTAGCCCTCTAATAATATAATATCTCTATATTTTATCCTCTTAATATATTTATACCCCTTAGTACCTCGGGGTATAATATTATTTATTTCCTCCTCTCTATTTAGCTCCTAAGGTCTTAATAAGCCTTAGACCCCTGAGATTTTATTTTATTAATTATTAAAGTCTCTCTTTATTATTTCTTAGTATTTTATTTATTTTAATATTATCTAGGGTAATAATTAATTAAAGAAAAATATCTCCTCGGTATATTAATTAAGAAAATAAAATAAAATAATAATACTTTATGAGAATTTATATTAATATTTATAGCGAGCCTTTAATAAAGTATAGAAATTTATAAGTAATTTATTCTTAGTAGCGTAATTAAGCTCTTAAAGGAATTAATTAAGATCTTAGTAAAATATCTAGAGGTATTAGGTATTATTAAGTAACCTTTTAGTTTAGAGTTTTTATAGCGGGTTATAATATAGCTCTTAGGTAATATAAGTAATTTTATATCTTATTTCCTTTTATCTTAATTCTAATTAGAGAGTTTATTTACCTATTAGTATCTTATTTATATTATTTCTAGGTTCTATAAAGTTATATATTAGTATTTATTTTTTTTTTAATAAGGCTTAGTAAGAGGGGTAATTATTAGTCTTAACTTATGCCTATAAATAAATTTAAAGTATAATAATATTAATTAATTAAAATTAGAGGGGAATAATATAAATAAGTTTTAATTAAAAAGGGTTTTTAATTTTAAGCCTAAGAATATAAGGGATAGCCTTAATCTCTAAGATCTTATTATCCTTAGTAATATTAATATGCCTAAGTGCCCCTCTAGGGGTATTAAATATTAGCTATAATAAAGAAAAATAAGTTTTATAATAATAGAGTTTAAATATATTTTAATATAAGGGATTTTATTAGATATATTTATCTTAGTTTAAATTTTTTTTATTTTCCCTATGGTTAAGATTAACTAAAAAGGGATTATAAAGTCTTATATTTAAAAAAATTCCTTATAAAATAAGTTCTTATATATCTTATTAATACCTAAATCTAAAGTAATTAGTTTATTATTTAGTTCCCTAGGTATTATTTTCTTAGTTACCTAAGAGTATAATATATCTAATAAGTAATCTCTAAGCCTAGATTTTATAGTGAGATATATAAGATATATAGGATTATTAGTAGTATTAATAGTAATATATTTATTAAATAATAATTAGTTTTAAGATAATAGGGATTTTATTAAGTAATATTATATAAAGTCTTAAAGGCCCTTAATAATAGCTCTTAATAAGGTTTAATCTAAGGGTAAGTTTATAGTAGTTAAGCTTAAAGGTTAAGGAGACTAAAGGTATTATATATTAAATTAATCTAAAATATTATTACTTTTTTCCTTATAGAAAAGTAAGTAATAATAAGGGTTTATTATATTATTTATATTTTTATTTTAATTCTTTAATTATATCTTAAGTAGGACCTATTAGCCTTTTACTCGCTATAAGTAAGGCCTAATATCTCCTTTTATAGCTATTAGTTTCCTAAAGATTAATAGGCCTTATTAGCTTTAATAAAGATCTCGCCTCTTAATTCTCTAAGGATATCCTTAACCTCTTTTAAAATAAGTAAATTATTATTTATAAAAATAACCTCCTCTTTATTATTAAACTTTACTATAAGTTTTAAGTATATTAATTCTTTAAATTAATTAGGGTTATTTAGCTTAAAGAGGTTAAGTATAAAAAAGATAAAAATTACCTAATAGTATCTCTTATTGCCCTTTATTATTAGTTTATTATTATAGTAATCCTTAATTACTTTTATTTATCGCAACTAAGGGTAATTAATAAGTATATCTTAATTATTATAATGCCCTAATATATATACTTTAATTATTACTAAGATATTACTTATTATTACTCTTAGGTATATATAACTTATTACCCTCTAAACTTAATTATTTACTATTTAGAGTTAACTAGGGTTATATATTACTAATTTTAGGATTTATATTTCCTCTATATAGCGCTTATTTATTAAGTTAATATTAGATCTATTATTTAGTATAATACTTAAATATTATATTCCCTTGATCTAGCCTTTTATAAATCCTAGAGTATTAGTAATAAAATCCTCTAAAGCTATAATATTATAATAAATAATAGGGTAATCTATCTAATTAATTAATCTTAGGTTAAGATAATATTCTTCTTTTATAATATATCTAAATATAAGGTTACTTAGATCCTTAGTTATCTCTATTATTATAAAGTCTTTAAATAATAATACTAGGGATAATATTATATCCTTAGCCTAATTATTTTTAATTTTTTAATAATATTATATTAATTATAATAATTATTATCTTATAGAGGGTATAATTTATAGTAATTAAAGGATACTTAAAGTAATAAGGGTATCTTTTAGGTATTATCCTAACTTAAAGTTAAATAAATTATACTTCTTTATAGCTCTAATTTTCTCTAAAATATATTATAATTTCTTTTTCTTTACTAATAATTCTTAGATTACCTCTATCTAAGTATAATATTTTATCTTTTTTAAATATAGCCTTAATTAGGGTAATAGCTTTTAAAACTCTATATCTAAAAAGTATTTTATTATAGGCTTATCTTAGTCTATTATAGGGATTATTATAATTATATCCTCTATTTATAATAATAATAATATATCTTCTAGGTCTTTTACTTAGGGGGGCTAATATTTAATATAAAGGTTCTTTAACTCTTTTTATACTCTTAACTTAACCTCTTATAAAATATTCTTATCTATAGGTCTTATTAATTCCTTGCGTTTTTTAATTCTACTAAGATTATATAATCTAATAATCTTCTTAAGTTTTTAACCCTTCTTATTATATATTACTATTACGATAAATAAGTAATAATTCTTAGGTTTAATCTAAGTTATATTAAGTATCTCTAATTTAATTAAATTACTTTTAGTTTAGCGATAAATAGTTTCTAAGGGCTATCCTAAAAATAAAGTAAGCTAATACCTTAGTAATAGTCTAGAATTTATTTTGCCTAATTATATTATTACCTTCGTAATAGCTATATTAATTAATTAAGTAAGCTACTCTGCGTATTAGCGGCAAAGTTCTCCCTAGTTAATAATTTATTCTTCTTATTATTAATTATATTTAATATAATTAAATTAATTCCTTAAGGGGTAGCTATACCCTATATATCTTTACTTTTTATACTTAAAATATTAAAAGAAATCTAAATTATTATTTTAGGTATTTTATTATATAAAATAAGAGTTAAATAAAGTAATATTAAAGTAAGAAAAGTAAATATCTCTAAAATATATTATTAAGGAAGGGACTTAAGTCTAATAATTCTCTATTTAGTCTAAGTATTTATTAATAATAATAATATAATCCTTTATATATTATGCGAGTTTAATAATTATCTCTTATTAGTAAAGCTATAAATATATTAAATCTATTTTATTAATTAATAATAAGTCCTCTTTATTTTAAATTAACTTCTTAGAGGTTAAGGAGTAGTATTCCTATATTATATCATAGATATTATTAAAGGTAAGTTAAGAGGTAATAATTAATTTATTTTATTTCTTATTAGTATAAAAATAATCTTAAATATATTTTTATAATTAAAGATCTTTATTATTATTATTTATTTAGAGAATTAAGCTAATAAGGAGAGTCTATTAATAAGGGCCTTTAAGCTTATAATATAATTTCTTAGTATATTTAAGGTAAAAAAATAAAGTTTTATTATAATCTCGCCTAAATTTATATACCTTAGTAATTAATAAATTCTTTATTATTAAATCTTTACCCTTAAACTTCTTATAAAATATTATTTTAATTTTATTTTAGGACTTCTTAGCTAGCTTAAAGTTATTAAATTATTAAGTAGTTAATCCTATTAAGTCTATATAAAATACTTTCTTAGAAATAATATCCTTTATATTAATATTTACTTATATAATTATTATATTAGTGGCGATATTATTAAGGTAATTCTAAGGGTATTTATTACTAAAGTATCTAGTAAAATAGACCTAACTAATAAAAAATTAGTTTATAGTAAAAAAGGGTAACTTAAGGGATCTTAGTCTAGGTATATAAGATATAAGAGATATCTAAGAAAATAAAAGTAAAGATATAATAATAGCTAATATTAGTAGTTTATTATAAATCTCTAGTTTAGGGAAAAGCTAATAATATTATATTCTCTTATAAGTTAAATCCCTATACTTAGAGATAATAGGTATTATTACCTAAGGGTATTATAGATTATAAATAGGGTTTACCTAAGGGTAAATAAGGTATAAAAGGCTTAAGAGTAGATCCTTAGGGGAGAAAAAAAATAAATAATTAATAAAGTATAGTATATTAAAAGTAAGGGTATATATATACTTAGGAGAGATCTAAGATTATAATACTAAGTTTATAAATAATAAAATAAAAAGTAAAAAAGATAAAGTAAAGTTTAAATCTTATTAATATCTTTTATTTTCTTTTCTCTCGGGTATAACTTATTTTTTCTAAGTTCTCTCGGGGGAATTATTATCCCTTTTATATCTATAAACCTTTAATACCTATTAACCCTTAGTGGCCTAATATATAAAAAGATCTACCTACCTCTAGCCCTAGCTTTTAGAAGTAAATTTCCCTCTCTTATTAATTTAATCTTTCCTTAGTATCCCTTCTAGTATATTTAATAACTTAAATAGATATATTATTAATTCTCTTAATACCCCTAAAAAATAAGAAGTATATTAATAGTTTATCTAGAGGGAAGAGAATTATTATTAGTAGAAATTTATTATAAGAGTATCTCTTAAGTATAAAAGCTAAAAAATCTAAGTAAGCCTTAATATAAGTACCTCTAGGGTATTCTAATAATATATTTAGCTCTTAAAACCCTAGTATATATCTTAAGAGTATTATTAATAGGGCTAAAATATTAATAAAGTAAAAGTTAAAAAAAAAAACTTAGGTTTTAACCTCTTATTAAGTATAATAAGCTAAAAATTAGATTTTTTTAAAGTATTATAATTTAAATTAATTTTCTAACTTATCTTAAGGTAAATAATTAAGGATTTTAAGGTATAAGTAATTATAATTTAAAACTTTAAATTTCTTAGGAATTTTTAAGATTTTTACCCTATGCCTATATATATTACGCCTTATAATATTACTTAGGGATTTATTATATTAAATTAATCTTATTAAGTCTCCTTAATATACTTATAATCTCTAGGCTAAGGCTATTAATAATATCTCTAAGTTTTATTAATACTCTCTAAAATTTATATCTAAGGTTATTATTTATTTCTTAAAATCCTAAGTAATCTTAGAATTAATATCTTTAAACTCTTATAGCTATTAATATTACTTAAGGGGTTTATTTAAACTTATAAGGGATTATATCTTTATATATAATAGGTTTATTAATAATCCTAGGTATAAGTTATATTTTATTTTTTTACTCTTAGGGTTATAAGAGTCCCTCTTAATATAATATTATTATATTATTTTTAAATAATCTATAGAGATTTATTAATATATAATATATTTATCTCGCGGCCTTTATAGCTTATTTTATATAAATATAAAAGTAATACTTAAGTATTATTTTCTTTTAAGTCTTATAGTCCCTAGGGGTATTATATATTATAATACCCTTAGTATTATAATATTATTTTATATTTTTTTTTTATTTAATCTTATAATTTTAGGTCTTATATAGATATTTTATATATTAAGATATATTTTATTTTATAAAATATAAAAGTTTTATTATATCTAAGGAGAGAGAAACTCTAAGCTTTTACTCTCTATTAATTAAATTCCTTATAAATTTAAGGGTAATATTCTTATAATATTATTAAAGTAAGGTAAAAGTTTTAAAAAAATTAATAAATTATAACTTATTATTAAAATAAAGTTTATTTATTTAAGGGGGGATATATATAATACTAAGGTATTTAAAAAAGTCTAAGTCTAGGTATTAAATACTAAGATCTTAATATTAAAGGTAAGGTAAAGTTATTTTTAATAAATAAAGAATTAATATTATAAAATATATTTATTATATTTTATTAAGGTATATAAGGTATAGCTAATATTATATTAATAAATTAATATCTCCTAGAGATTTATATTTCTCTAAAAGATACTTAATATAGAGGTATCTAAAAAGAGGTAATCTCTATTTATTATTTAATATAATACGGAAAAGGCTAAAATAAAGATTAATAATAAATAAAAGGGTATATTAAGGAATCTCTCTATTAATTTATAATAAGCTTTTACTCTAAGTATTTATAAGATATTTTATATTTACTCCTTTAATACTAAAAAGATATAAGTACCTTAACTCGCTAAATAATAAAAATTTAATATAGTCCTAGTCTTATTACTATAAAAAATAACTATATTTTAATAGGTATAAAAAGGCTTATTTTCTCTAAGTTCCCTTATCGCTAATATTACTAGATAAGCTAGGCGTAGCTATGCTAAGATATGGCTAATAGTAAGGCGCCACCTATGACGTCAATAACCTGTCCGATGCGATGTAATGTTTCTCTATTAAACACGTCGTGCCAGGAGCAAGCTTCTCCGTCATCGAAGGATTGCTTACTGAGTGGTTTTGCAAGGATTGATCAGCAGTGGACACTGTAAGATCCTGTACAGAATACCAACGCTATGGCGAGAACCTCGCCAATCTACACAGCACTGCCTAGAGGGATTCTCCACCTCGACCGGTCTTTATGACAGTAACGCCGATACCCCGGCAGTTCCGGATATCCTTCGCCATGACGGATCAGGCAATATAGGATGGTGCAGTCTAATCTAGAAAGGGCTGCTCTACTGGCATTGAATCGAGACAAAAATGACTCTGACGTGGCTAATTACTGGATGCTCAAGCGGCTTCGGCGAGCTTCTTGTCCGGCAGCTCCGTGCTGCCGGTGATAATGTCATTGCAACCGGCCGCAACGCCGATGTCAAACTCGCTCATCTCAAAAATACAGGAGCTACCATCCTTGATCTGGATGTCACAGAGTCCCCTCCGGTCCTTGAGGCCAAGATCAGTGAAGCATGGGGTGCTTATGACGGTGGCATCGACGTCGTTGTCAATAATGCCGGCTATATCCTGAGCGGCGCCGTTGAAGAGTTGACGTAAGAGGCCTTGATGCTGGAAAGTAAGCAACTCGCTAATTATCATATTCAGACAAAGGGATATGGAAAAGTCCCTTAGTGTCAACTTCTACGGCCCTATCAACATCACTCGTGAGGTTCTCCCACTCATGCGAGCAAAGGGCAAAGGCACGCTTCTGTACGTGAGCTCACAAGCGGCATGGCACGGTGATCCCAGTGCTTCTGGGTACTGTTCGAGCAAGTTCGCATTGGAGGGTAAGCTAACCTTAAAGCCAAGAATGTTCTAAAGACTGACATGGTTCAAGGAGCTGTCGAATGCCTCGCCAAGGAACTTGCAATATTCGCGCCAGGCATCAAGGTCCTGATTGTCGAGCCAGGTTACTGTCGAACCCCCGTGTTCAACAAGCTACATCATGTAGACGCTCGGGTTCCAGAGTATGCCTCATTCAACGAGGCTGTTCGGCAAGTCGAGGCATCTCTGACGGCGTCTGCGCTCGGGGATCCCGAAAAGGTTGTCGCTCGAATGATAGAATTGGTAAAGGGAACTGGCATGGCAAGTGGCAGAAAAGTGCCTCTTAGAGTTCCCTTGGGATCCGATAGTTTGTCAAAAATTAAGACAAAGTGCGAGGAGATGTTGGAGATATGTAGAGAATGGGAAGAGGTGGCCAAGAGTACGGATTCTCCTGTTGGGGAATGAACAACTTGGGATGTGCTGACTACCTATTGATTTCCTTGCAGCTTCTACTTGACCCCAAGACCCTCAATCAACTCTACTTTCACCTTATCAAGTACCTCACAAACAAACTCTCGATCGTAAAAGCTAGTGTTGAAGCACCCTTGGATGGTCAACTGATCCTTAAAGGTCCACACATGGCACTGCAGCGACCGAGCAAGTGTCTCAGTACCAATCCAAAAACCATCCACCTCTACCTTGTCTTCAATGCTTTGACCAAAGGCATACTCAGGCTGCAGATACTGCTCAACCTTGCCAAAACTGCTCAAGTCTGGGTTCTCGACTGGTGGCAGTTCCGTAGGTGGGGGAGTGTTGAAGAGTTTGGTTGTCCGTCTGACATATGGCGCCATGAGATCTAACATGCCTTGCGGCTTCCCCTCGTCATCAGTACACATCTGTGTCAAGTCTCTCCTGTAGACATTATTGAGAATCTCCGCAATAGCGTCGAAGGACAGGCCTAAAACGTTTGGAACGGTGACTGGCAGACCACTACAGAACATACCAACCGCAAAAGCTTCCCTGTTGTAAGGTGAAGCAAGATATGGGCGTAGATCAGTTGGGAAAAACGCGGCGTAGCTGTTAGCGAGTGGATGCTGGGGATAAGTCGCCGTGATGCGAACCAAAGCAGCATGAACAGCGCTGGGGACACTGAGATCACGTTTCTTGCAAGCGGCAATAATCGACTCGGTGGTAGTAGCATCAAAACTGTAGGATTGTCGCTCGGTTGGGCCGGGAGCAGCGGTCAAGGACTCTGGGATGGTGGGCAGGCCGATGCTCGGCACGCCTTTGACAAATTCCGCCACCAGGGCATCGGCAGTGGAGCGTAGATACATGGGTGTGGTCTCTTCGTCCAAATAAGAACCAACGATGGTGTCGAGGCTTGGCGTCAGGGGCCCCTTGATGGTAGGATTGTCTCGATTATCCCGGAGTATTTCGGCAAGGTTGTTCATGAAGCTGTTGGCTAGCATGAGCATCCCGATCCCATCGATCCGCCAGTGAGATGAAGAGATGCAGAGCTCTTGAGAAGCGGGAATCCAATGGCAGGTTGCTGTGGGACTGGGACGAAGCGAGGTAAACAAGGTTGTCGAATCTGGGATAGTCTCATGCTGGAAAAAGGTTTGTGCCAGCCATGTGTCTTCATCTAAAGGGCCAACAGACAAGATTTGACTGGGAAGATCGTCCGCATCGGAAATCTGCGTCCTTCCAGCGAGGTTCGGATGAAGTCGGACGAGAGTTAACCAGGTTCGTCTCAGAGCCGACGTAACCTCCTTGACAGATCCTGGGATCTTCAAGCGCAAGGCAACAGTAATGGCCCAGTGCTCGCGGTTGATAGGAGCACCACCATCGGCTAGAAGCTTGAAAAAGGTTTCAATGGTGTCGAGAGGGCGTACGGAGGTGCCATCGGCTTCTAACAGCCATGTCTGAAACGGTAAAGTAGTAGACATGTTAAGAAAAGTTCAATCGTATACTGAGGGCTTGGGGAGCTCCGGAGGTTTAAAATGGGGAAAGAAAGGTAGATAAACGGAAGATGTTGAAGGTTCGAGAGCTTTTATATTTGGAAGTTAGTTTAAGCCAAGGATTACGTACAGCTACATCTGGTAATTGAGTCCCAGATGCAGTAGCTGCGTGGGAGAGATGGGGAGTGGAAAACACCAAACAAGATCTCAAGTCCGCCCTGTCTAGGCATCTCGAATGCAGGGCTCCCGAGTTAATTGGAGGGAACTCTACCTCTCTTGGTAAGATCGACGAAGTTGGTAAGAATGAGGTGACATCCCGCCACCGGAACCTGCAAAGCCATCGATTTATCCTCTTTGGGGCCTTCCTGCACCTCGTAGGCTTGGCAATGACCTCGGGATGCTGTGCCCAGCCTAACAATCAACTCGAGACCACAAGCATAGACAGTCAACGAGTAATTTATTATGATGCCAGATTTCTGGGCGAGGCGGTAACTCCATTTCAAACCCGAAGGGAATTGGGAAAATCGGTTGGCAGAGCTTGCCAAGCCGAAGCTGAACTCGAAGCGCGCTGAGCGCTATTTTTGTACCTACAGCCTGCTTGTCGACTTGTTGCCGTGGCGCATTATCGCACATGCATGTCTTAGACATGTATCAGTCGAAATCAGGCTGGCGGTTAACCCTTGACTTCGCTGGTAATCAAGCATTTCAGAACTTCTTGATACCAAGTGATTCACGCCGACTCTTGTGACACATCTAAAAAATAGGGCATCATCCATAGGGCTAAATATGTGGTCATTAATTCATGAGTACTAAAACATAAGCCAAAGTAGTGTCTCGTCCGTAAATGCCACTTGTCTAGCTCAGCATTTGCCTGTCATGAGTCTGCCATCCTGATTTTGCCCGCATTTATGGCTTATGGGACGGCCTGCTGATTTGTTTGGTTCCCCCACTCACATTGTAAAGAGGATAATATTACTGCATGCTTGAATAGAGGGTGTTCAGCTCGTGCTGAGGTGCAGGCTGGTGGCGCTCATCGTGTATCGTTCGGCCTCGGAATGAGGCCGCTGATTCGGTTATTTAATGCTATGCCCGGCCCTTTACCACTCCTTCTCCATGAATGCCAAGTCTGTCTGTCTACGAAGTCTGCCTTTGAATGCTATTAACTCAAAATGACTGATGTCATTGAACGGAGGATTAATATCACGAAAGGTCAACCTCAACAAGATGATTGGATCCAAAATTGGCAGAACTGGGAGACTGCCTGGCTCAAACTCATTGAACGTGTTGCCGACTACAACAAGGATCCTATTATTCTCATCGATGATGAATGCAAGACAGAGGCTGACAGTGTCAACTGCACCGAGGCATGCAGCAACTCGACATACCTCTTCAAATCGGCAGAGACTCTCTGGAACTGTGTCAGCCTGGCAATTCTCCGCATGACAACCTGGGACAATCCAGACGAAGACCAGCCTCGAATCACTATAAACGGGGACGACGAGAAGAAAGTGAGGCAGAAGTTTGAGCTCGGTCCGCTCGAGGACTTCGACCATGTCGACGTCTTTCGAAACTATCGTGCGTGTGCGACCGAGTCTTGTTTCACTTCCGAGCTCGGATGTTCCTTAGAATTCGACGAATTTCAGAACATTTCTGTCACCTACGAAAAGACCCTCGAGTTCGGATACATGATGAGCCATAGCTACTGCACCAACGCCGACTTGGGCATTGACGGGGACCTTGCGGGCCCTGGGGTGAGTTTCCTTCCAGCTGCTGATCGAAGTATTCTTCTACTGACGCAAAACAGTTATTCATGGCCTACCTTATTCAGTTCTCACTGTCCATGTTCTTCGTCTTGTCGCTTAACTTTACTACGTCGTGGACCAAATACCTTGTTTGGGCCTGTACGCGGCTGTTCCAAGCCAAGAGGGCCGCAGAAACGGCAAAGAAATGGCAAGACAGACTCTCGAACAACCGCTTTGCTGGCGCAGTCGCATCCACCATTGTCGACCTTCAGGAAGCCCAATCCCAATATCTGGCCATCCTCTCGATTGTAGGTGTAGTAGCGTATGCCGAGATCGGCTCTCCGGGCTTTGGCAAAGCTCATACGCTCCGGGCGTGGTATACTAACAATATTCTTCTTGATGACATGGTCTCAATAAGTATTTACCCCATCATTTCCGTTCAGATAGCCCTCCACAAGACCCAGAATAGGTGGTGGTACACGCTGCTATGGGTCGTCTTCACCTGGGCAATGACCTTCGTCATCCTCGACTCTGGATACGCAGACAAAGAGGAGGCAGAAAAAAGCTTCAAACAAGACGCTGGCCTCAAGTCTTGCGGGCAGAATGCTGGACCGAAGATCTATTGCCTGAACTACGGAGAGTCCGAAGAAGGATTCGCATACAACGGGCTGACGCAGGAGGAGGAGAGCATTCTGTCTAGTAAGTTTACTTACTGGGCCATACACGGTATAATACCCGTTCTCCTGTGGGATTGGTTCATGAAGGGCCTTGTACCAGTCTTCTTCCCGACTGAAGAGTTAACGAGACATCGATTGTATCTCTTCTCGACTGCTATCACAAGTCAGCCCGTATTAACCCTCTTAGAGTTATTCACCATGGCCCTCGGTACCTATAATCTGGCAAGTTTTGTCATGTTTAGGAATGCGCTTGGTGATATCTACGGAGAGGGTGAAAGCGACTCTGTTTTTGGTGGGTGGAGCTACGGGCAGTTTGTGGCATTGTTCGTATGGTTACCCATCCTTGGCAAGTTTCTATCTGTCCTTCTTGGTAAGTATTTGAGACTTTCTTTGTAAAGTAGTATGATATTAACGCATTAGTCTAGAGGGCACTGTTCCAGTAGTGCAGAAGCGAACGAACCACTATGTCAACGTCACTCTGGCGCGAGACCAAGCGCTAACAAACCAGACCGCCGGAACTCAGACTGAAACAGACAGGGCGGAAAGTAATCAGAGTGAATTAATTGAGGCTAAAGTCAGTCATCCCGAAGACATTCCCTTACCGCCCATGTCGCCCTGAAGGTTTTGTAAATGGTGGCTTTCGTGTTGAGGGGCATTGTAGATGATGGTTTATTATGTTGAAAACTGTGTTTCTTGGGGTTTCTCTAAATATCTTCGCATGAGGAGTGAGATTTGAGTGTCTCTTAAAGATCTCTCTGTTTTTCATTATATCTAAGAATTATTGTCTACGATTATAAATCGTTTGTTGATAGATATGATGTGTTTATATCATGGTAGCTCCTGGCAGCTTGGACTCTTCCAGCCGCTTCTTATTCCCCTTGCGCTCAAGTCTGGCTCTTGATAACACGTTCAATAGTCTCTTCAACCGATTCAGTGGGAAGACCAAGGAGCTTGTTCCACTTGTCAAGGTCCAGATGCTTGTGGTCCTCCAAATTCTCCTTGCCGAAAACAAGGGCACTGATTAGCTTGGCGCCTCCGTCGTTGAGGTTGCCCTCGTTCAGCAACTTGAAGGCCTCCGCCCGGAGATCCTCAGAGGTCTGGTACGTGCGCTCGAACTTGGCGTTGGTGACCTTCTCCAAGATTTCGAGGGCCTCAAGCTGGCTGGTGGTGAAGGACTCGACAGCAACGACGGTGTTGGAGGTCTCCTCAGGGTGTTTTAGGATACCAACAAGGGCACGGCCGATCTGGGCTCCGTTGCTAGTGGTGAATGTGGCCTTGCCCTCATCGACCAAGAGAGCCTTTCGGTTGGCCAGATCGAAGCCCCAGAAGCCCAGGGGTAGGCCCTATAGACATATGTTAGGACGCAATCAGAACAAATCGGAGGCAAGGTTTACCCAGTCAAAGAAGGGCCCAGTGAAGAGAGCAGTCCAGCTGATAACATCCTCCTTGGTCTTGAGGAGGTCCAAGTAATCCTTCTTGACCTTGAAGAAGGGCACGGCGGCCAAGACCTTCTCGTTCTGTACCATGTTAGCATCGGGGCCTGTTATTTAGCGCCGGGAATCCTGACTCTGGTATCTGATCCATATTCGCTGGGGATAAACCGCTTGACACCAGCGGCAATAGCGGCGTCGATGACCACGGCCTGCTGATCTAGAGAGACAATGGGAATCATGCTGACGACGGCATCCTTGCCTTTCAGAGCCTCGGTCAGATCTGCGAGGTTGTATTCGGTCTTGATGACTTTGATACCCTCGGGGAAGGTGGCTGTAGAGGTGGATCGGATGATGGCGGTCACTTCAAGGTCGGACTCGAGGAAGGCGGGGAGAGTAATCTGTCCCACGTTGCCACTGGCCTGTCTTGTATTAACACGACGTTGTTTATGGAATGTGGGTGGGCGATACGCACACCGACGAGAGCAACACTCTTGTAAGCCATTGTAAGGATCGGGTTGAAGGTGGACTGGGTGGTTGATTTGTAAGTGATAGTGGTACTGCAGAGCTCTTGAAGAGAATTGATTGAGTCGAAATTGAATGTATGATGAAGAAACCAGATGCATTCGAGGCACGGCCAACGGTACTTATAGGATGGTTGTTCCATTCAACAAGATGTCGGAATGGTTGGTATGAACGACGCCATCCCCTAGACACATTGAAGCTGAAACAACTCCGCAAGGGCTTCCAACATACATAGATAGGCACAACTGCCGACATGCTTTGTCTCAGGCACAAGCCAGCGGACTGGCTCAATAGGTCATCACTACCGTCGGAGATGGAGGCGGAGGAAAGTGGAGGCCGTTGCGGGGGCTTGGCGGAGGCCGATACGGACGGAGAAGATGATGGAGATAGACGGTTAATTAGGCGTCAGGCCCGGACACGTAGTTGAACGCTGGGGCAACTCAAACTTGATTGTGCCCTGGACCTCGGCATCGGAGCAGTGACGGTTGGCTGTGGCAGAATAATCCCCTGGCTTAACTTCATGGAACGAGGGACTACGCCCAGGCTTCCTTCATTGCTTTGTCAAACTCGACCGATGGTATCATCTAGACCAACTTGAACTCTTTAGCTTATCTATACGCGGATAAAGAGGAGTCTAGCTGCTTAGTGTCGAGTTTATTGCTCCTTTTTGTGTCACTGTGGTGCTGCTTTCGGCACACATTCCCACCGGTCAAGATTATTAATCTGGCGCCACCGACGCTATATTGTCCCGATCACCGACGGCCTAGGCGAAATTACTCATGCTCCCGAGTCAACTTCTCATGGTACGGTCCGTAAAAGAGGCCCTGCCCTGGCCTCAGATTTGATGCTCCAGCATCGAGACAGAACTTCTTATCTTTCCTTTTCCTACTATTCTCAAATCGTCCACGATGTCAACCACATTCCGTAAAGTCGTCATCCCCAAGTACGGCGATGCATCAGTCCTCGAAATCGTCGAGGCCACCCTCCCTCAGCCTGCTGCAGGAGAGGTACAGGTTGTACCCATATATGCCGGCTTTTCTGGTGCCGACATCAACATGCGGCGTGGTGTCTACCCAAGCCAGGAGAAGCCACCGTTGACCCCCGGCTACTGTCTCGTCGGCACTGTGAAGACCAATGGCAGCGGGAGCTCCAAGTTCAAGGTTGGCGACACTGTCGCATGCCTGACCAAGTATGATGCTCAGGCTCAGCTGGTCAACCTGCCGGAGAAGCACCTCATCCCTGTCCCTGAGGGTTCCGACTTGCAGCAGGTGACGGGCCTCATTCTCGACTGGTGCACCGCCTACGGCATGGTTCACCAAGTTGCCAAGGTGAAGAAGGGACAGACCGTCTTCATCCATGGCATCAGTGGCTCTGTTGGCTATGCCACCATGAAGCTTGTCCAGCTGCTGGGCGCGACAGCATATGGCACAGCATCAGAGAGAAACCACGCCGCTGTGCGGGAGCAGGGCGGCATCCCCTTTGTCTATACCAACAAGGACTGGATCAAGGCTATGAAGGAGACAGGTGGTGTCGACGCCGTCTTTGACTCGATCGGCTTCGAGAGCTTCCACGAATCCTACGACATCCTCAACAACCACGGCATTGTCGTCGGCTTCGGCGCCAACAAATACTCCCTTACCAACGACGCCCCGGTCCCGGCTACATGGCCGACTGTCAAGTTCTTGCTGAAGGGCCAAATTCCCTGGAGAGGGAAGAGAACCGCCTTCTTCCTCATCAGTCGGGACCAACCAGACTACCAGCCCAACATGAAGGCTCTTCTCGACCTGCTCGGCAAGGGCAAGATCACGGTGCCCATTCGCAAAATCTGGGATATGGATGACATTCAAGAAGCCCATCGTCAGTGGCACAGCGGTTCTGGAGTTGGAGCAGTCATTATTCGTATACCCGAGTTGAAGTAAGCTGGAGACAATCTAGCTGTGCCAGATCTTTGTTTAATTTTTAATTTTTGCCTTTCTGTCATGACCTAGGTCTTACTAGGAATTTATTCACATCTCACACGCAAGAGGCCTGCCGCTCGAATCGAGATGGACGATCTACTTACGGCGGGCCACACCCCAATCTTATGTACATAGACGGCACCCATTTACATGTGCTCTTAGAGACTCTTGGAATAACACCGATTAATACCACTTAACTACACTGAATATCATGCGGCACAGTAATATACTCGACGCATATTATCTAAGAACGATGTCCCTTCTCGGTGCCCCATCCAAAAAAGGCTCGATCAAGTGCTCTGGAATAGAAAGATGCCCCAGTCGCTCATACACATCTTCACCCACCTCCTGCAACACCAGCCCCAGCGCTATATCTCCCGATCTCTTACGTATCTGTATGCACATGAGGAATACATCTTCAGCCACCGCGCCGTCGTCCCAGTGATCGAAAGAGATATCCCCATAGGTATCAGGGATAGTGGGAATACCGAAAAACGACATCCGTCGCGTTTCACCTTCGAGACTGGATATGACACAGCTCGTTCCGAAAGCATTCAGGCTAGACCACTTTGCTCGCAGCAAGGGTGCTGATAGACGGAGAAGCGGTCTTCTGGCTTAACCCATCAAGGGGCAGGCTTCAACTATAATAAAGAACAGATTGTCAAAACATCATAGCATCATGACCCGATGCTAACACAGTGGCCTTTTCCTTTTACTTCTACCTCCTGC